>QVAJ01000222.1:1101167-1224280 GCA_003546035.1 Mixornis gularis | reverse complement strand
GTTTTGTTTTGTTTTCTCTACCACATTTGTATTTTTATATTCTTAGTAAATAGTTGTTATTCCTACTCCCAAATCTTTGCCTGAGAGCCGTTAATTGCAAAAACTAGAATTTGGCGGGGGGTGTGGGGTTTATATTCTCTATTCTAAGGGGAACCCCAGTTTCCCTGGCAGATACCTGTCTTTCTAAACCTAGACAAACACATAAAGGCTGAAGAGGAAGTCAATAACTAAAAGAAAGATATTTTCTTTATGGAAAACCTTCTGAAAATAGTGTTCAGTTATATGAAAAGAAAGGGTGAGAGATTAATATATCCACTTCGTTACAAGATTTTTTTCTTAACAAAGTAAAATTGAACAACTTCTCAATTCCACTATTATGACTAAATACAATTTCTCATGACTATACTTGGAATTTTATGCAAAAGGTGAACTTTTTGGATACAATTTAACACAGCATAACTCCACCATGCATAATCCAAACCACATGGTAAAGATGGTACTCAGACCTGTGACTATTTTGAGAGCTTTGTGAYGGCTGAATCCAGCACACCACCAGAAGCAGAAACAATCCAAATAGGATTCACAGGAGGATCATAAGCACAACTGGTCAGATGCAAGGTAGAAATAATGGCAACCAAAATTGCAACTGCCAGCAGCAGCTGACATGAGATGAATCATGTGTTTCCGGTAGCAACATCAAAGCAATACAGATAACTGTCTCTAGCTTGTCAGCAGAAATGTCTCACATTTAACCTATAAACGTTCCGAACTGCATTTTGGAAGCAAGTAACCTAATATTCCACAAAGTTTTAACCCCCAAAAGGGCATTTCCTGTCTGGCAACTTGACTTGCAGGGAGACATATGCACACACATGTATGTTTTATACAGATTAAYGAAATCTGGTCAGCTCTAAGAATACACAACTAAAAGAAGACAACCACATAAATATCACCCATATGTACTCAGGGGGAAAGTGGCTTTTTACAATTTTGTGGACCAGAYCACAAAGAAAAATCAAGCTAAAAACCACTACACAGATATGGGGTAATACTAGGATTATCGGTACAATAACATATTGCATATGTTGCTTTGCAACAGATAGTACTATYTAAAACCAAACTTCTCCTTCTCAAATATGAGCAACGCTCACTGTTTTTTTCCAAACAGATTTCCTCTGCTGCTTTCATTCTCAGCTAAAACTAGATACCTGAGCTCAAATCCTGTTGCTAACATTCAATACAATCAGATGAATGAGGGGRAAAAAGGACAAAAGGAGCAATTTCCAGTATAATACTAATATTAGTAAGAATAGCATCARTGAAGTACTAAATGCAGGGAACAAATACATCAACTTCTGCAAACACTAAAAGATCACTCTGGATTGATGGCACATATTACCAACAGATGTAATGCTTACAGTTGTTCACAGATTTACTTTCTAAGGTAGATCAAGCCTTAGATTTTCCCCTCCATACAGTCTCAAATAAACAGTCACACCATCAGCAATCCCTAGAGGCCAGTGTGCCTTTTGAGGACGAAGYAGACTTAATGCAGGAACGGAACGGCAGGATTGCTTTAGGAGTGAGATCAGCTCTATCACATAACCCATACCAGTGCTCATACACAAGAACAAGGCCCTGCAGTGAGCATTTTCTGTCAGGCAATTAAGTGAATGAGGAGACTGATATAGGAGGCAGGATATGTGCAAACATCAGGTTCAGGTTCCTGTTCTCACAGCTCAATGCAAAACCGTGGTACAAGACAGRTGATAGACTTAACGTAATGACAAATGAAACAAAATAACCAATTTGTAGCGATGCCTTTGCCACAAGGCTGTMGTGAATTCAGTAGCATCAAAAACAAACTGATGCAGTGTATCAGACAAAAGCAGTCTCACTGTAGCATGTGAAGGGCTAAATCCAAGAGGGAGCACAGGGAAAATGTCCTTTACTGAGCCAAAATAAAACAAATAATTGAAAACGCCTAATTTTAATTATTTATGGATACATAAAAACCAAGAACAAATAACAATAAAATATCTGCTGTCAATTAAATCTTTATTTCAGTTGTAACTCAAAGAAATCCTGCTAAATGCCAYATGGGATTTTATTTTCCACATGTCAGAACTACTTTAAAAAAATATTTGGGGATTTACTTAAACTTTCAATCAAATATAAAGTGAATCAGATGTAAAATATTTCTAAGTTTTCTTTAGCACGGTTAATATTAAAGATTTAGGCTTTAAATGTCAGAATACCATGACAGTTGCTTTTTAATTAGGGGGTAAGATTACATTTTTCAATTATAGGCCTAAGATAACAAAATAAACATATGGTCCTTTCCTAAGCATCAGGAGCTATAGTAGCTCAAGATGAACAAGATCTGTGGGCAGAAATGAAAGACTTTACATCTTTAATTTAAGCACACAGTACGTGTTTCAAGTAATGCTTGAAATCTGGTAAGCATCTGACTTTTATTCTCTACCATTAAGAAATACCAAGATCATAACCCAAAATTTCTTCACTTTCAAACAAATAGAACAGTGTAACATTACATTATGTTAAATCTATTCAGCATGCAATGAAAAGCTCAGTGTGCAATTAAAATCTACTGTTGAGGAAGGGACGTCAGCACTAGGAAATGCCTCAAACTGAATTCAGTCCCTCCATTCTCATGTTCTACTGTAACACCTAAGTTCTACCAAAAATTAATTTGGCCTTCCACCACTATTTAATACACAATGTGCAGAAAGCAGTACAGTACGTCCAGGACCACTGCCATAACTGGGGGATGTAGAACTGGACTGCTGAATGAAGGCAAGAAAGCTTAGTTGCTGGGTCCTAACAGAGCTACTCTGGGCTAACACCACCACCTCGCTAGCTATCCCATCACTTCTTATGCTCCCATGCAACCTGCCTGTGTGTTGCCTCCTATTAAAGATTACTTGTTCTTTGAGACAGCGATTGCATGGTCACTCTACAGTGGTCTAACTTTTCATACAGCTGGCGTCCTTGTCTGTTGACAGAGCTTTGTGGTGCAAGAGTAATCCAATTAAATATAAACATAATGCAAATACACTAGAATGGGGCCTGGAAGAGAACACATTTGAAGCTTTGTAGGAGACCCCCAAAACAACATCTTTAATTACCAAATACAGATGGAGCCTTTGCAGGTGATAAAGGCAGAAAAGACAGAGGAAGACATAGTATCAAAGACACAGAAAGCATCAAAGACATAGGAAGCATACAGTTTCACTAGAAGAGAATAATTGAGTTGGAAGGGACTGACCATGATCATCTAGGTATGAGTAATTGTTTAAATTTAACACTATACATACATGCTTGGAAGACCCCATATTTCTACTATCTTCATCATCACTAAAGGGGAAATTACTTGGATATAATCAATACATTTTTAAACAACAATTCGTGATTTCAMAAATATAGTGACAATGAAGCTCAAATGGAGTTGATTTCCTTTGCAAGTATACTACTTTAATTTCATGGATTCAAATAAATTGGCAACTTGATACATRGTTAGACTATGTCAGTACTTTTAAGTCATATAAAGGTTTGTGATAACATAATATACTCTGAACTGCATTGTACAACCAATTTTTGTTACACTCTAGATCTCCCACAGTTTTTTTCCTAATTATGTGATGTAACATTTTTTCTTCAACTTGTCATTGCAATTACTAATCAAGTCAGATCTTAAACATAAAAATATAAAGGGAAGGCTCAATAGGAGTGGTAATTAAAGAGTTAAGATTATTTTAAATAACAATTTATTGGGGGGAAAAAGTTACAGTGAAGCTGAAAAATTATGTGATTTATTTCAGTGAAGGAATGTATTCTGCAACCAGGATTACCTAATCCRTTATCGCATTTATTCAGGAATACTCCTGAGTTTAAAAGTTCACAACAGCAATTCATAATAGTATGATACTTCTAAGGCAAGTAAAAATAAAAGAATTGTTTTTAATCACCACTCAAGTACTATCACTGCACAAGCTACACTGATAGGACTGGAAGACAGAACTCAGCAAAGCACRATTTTCCAAGACCAGAAGATGCTGTTTGTAAAATTTTACTTCAGAAAAACTCTGCGTTCCAGACATATGGAAACAATCCACCTACAGCCCTGAAATAGTCCTAAATACTGAGCCCAGCTCTGATCTTAATGAAGCCAGCGTACATAGAAGACTGGTTTAAGATAAGAAAAAATGTATTTGTTCCTAGCCAAACGTAGTTGAACTTCTGGTTATACACCCAGACTTTGAGAACACGTGTYCATCCTTATCAGTTGCATATCATGGGTGGGACTGCCCTGCTCTGCACTGGGGCAACCTCACCTTGAGGCCTGTGTGTGGTTTTGGGTGCCACAACATAAGAAGGATCTAAAGCTACTAGAAACCATCCATAGGAGAGGTATGAGGATGRTGAAGGGCCTTGAGAGGAAGCCACAGGAGGTGCAGCTGAGGTTGTTTGGCCTGTTCAGCTTGGAAAAGAGGAGACTGAGGGAAGACCTCATTCCAGTTCTGCAGTTTCTTCATGAGGGGAAGCAGAGAGGCAGACACTGATCTCTTCTCTGTGGTGACCAGTGACAGGATTCAGGAGAATGGCATGAAACTCTGTCAGGGGAGGTTTAGGTAGGATATCAGGAAAAGGTTTTTCACCCCAAGGGTGGCTGGGCACGGGAACAGGCTGCCCAAGGAAGTGGTCAGAGCACCAGCCTGACAGACCTCAAGAACTGTTCGGACAGTGCCCTCAGACACATGGTGTGATTTTGCGGCTGTTCCATGCAGGGCCTGGAGCTGGACTTTGATTACTCCTGTGCTTATCTACTGACTCAGGATTTTTTACACTTCTATGATTCTATTATTCAATCCCTTGGGGTCTTAAAAGAGATGCACAGTGGGCACAGTTTCTGCAGCCCAGAAAGCCAAACGTGTCCAAACCAGAAGCAGCATGACCACCAGGTCAAGGGAGGGGATTCTGCCCCTCTACTCTGSTCTCATGAGATTTCAGCTCAAATCTGTGACCAGATCTGGAGTCCTCAGCACAGGAAAGGATCTGTTGGAGTGGGTCTACATGAGGGCCCTGAAAATAACTAGAGGAAGGGAACAACTTTCTTACAAAGAAAGGTTGAGAGAGTCAGGGATGTTCAATCTGAAGAAGAGAAGGGTCCATGAAAATTTTACTGCAGCTTTTCAAAACTTCAGAGGGGGCTTACAAGAAAGATGGGGACAGATTTTTAGCAGGGACTGTAGTGATAGAACAAACCCTAATAATTAGTTAGTTTAAACTACACWTAAGGAATTTTTTTTTTTGCAATATGGGCGATGAAACACTGGAACAAGCTGAACTCTTATCATCTGCCAACTATCCCTGCTAACATTCAAGGTCAGTTTGAACTAGGCTCTGAGCAACCTGATCTAGATGAAGATGCTCATTGCAAGGGATTTAGATTAGATGACCTTTCAAAATCCCTATGATTCTATGATTCTGAAGAAGTCATGTGGAAGTAGGTAATAGTATATGGTTCACCTACTCTTCTACTTCCATGAAATGAATGGAAAATTCATCACAACCTCAGGCATTTTAACATCAAGTATATTTAACTTCTACAAAGACTGACACTGTGTAGTCTGTAAGATGTGTGTCGGCACACACAGACTGAAAATAAAGCATTCTTATTAAGACACAGTTCCTCATGTTTGTTGGGCGTCTTTTTAGCACACTGAAGAATACTTCAGATAATTTCCTACAAGTGTTACTCTACGGATGACATCTGAGCAGCAGTAACATACAAGCAAGCTTTGCCATTGGTATCTGTGTGACTAAGATGCTACCCATCTTAGTGCAAGGAGTGCCTATTTGGCTGTTGGAAGCAACTCCTTGCTTTTTTCAATTCTGGTCCATTTAGTTGTCTCATGAACAACCATTACACTTTTGGATTAAAAGAGAGTGATTCCACTCCTTCATTTCCAAAATAACACAGCAACCTAACAAGAAGAAACTAATATTCAGACCACTGAGTGATCTGAGTAACTGAAAAGCTGTTTTTATTGTAACCCAACTGGAAAGGCATCTGCTCACTGCAAGCCACCTCAGATTTCTTATTAAAAAAAACAAAAACAAAAACAAAAACAAAACAAAAAAAACAAAACAAAACAAAAAAAAAAAACTTTCCATCCAATAGTTTTATGTTCCTTCAATATTCAAGCATAAAGAAATGTGGATTCCAAGCATTCAACCAGAAATATGCACTTGAGCATTTTGGAATGAGGCTTAGAAAAAGAAAGTTGTTTGTT
This sequence comes from Mixornis gularis, assembly GCA_003546035.1. Taxonomy (NCBI): domain Eukaryota; kingdom Metazoa; phylum Chordata; class Aves; order Passeriformes; family Timaliidae; genus Mixornis; species Mixornis gularis. The sequence goes on along the minus strand of QVAJ01000222.1, from coordinate 1,217,963 downwards.
TCAATTAGCCTAGAAAGAGAAAGCTTAGGAGCTGGAAATTAATAGTTGTTACTTCAAAACTGCCATAGCATAYAATTCAAGCACTGTAAAAAAGCTAATACACTGTCTACTTGGCTTTGATGACAGGATCAAAACAAGTAAGAGGTCAACTGATCTGTTCAAGAATATTTAATTGGCTATATTTGATTAATTTATGGTTTTATTCCCTTTGAAGTACTACATGGTTATCTGTTCTTAATATGAAATATCCCACAGCCATGCAAAATTAGTACACTTATCTCATTGCAATCTTGCAACTGTTTCAGTTGATACCAGCTAACTCTTTCGATGTGCTTTAGGACTTACTGACATGCAGATCAAAACCAGATCAAACCACCTCCCTTTGTAAATAATGTATACACATATACATGTAAAACCAGGGAAAGATTGGGCAAAAACCTCACTAGAAGAATAAACACTACTCCATTATCACAACTTGTTTCTACAATGCCACTGTTGGTAGTGATCTACTGACAACAGGGCCAGAGTGGGACAACGTCTGCATTGGACACCATGTCTGGAGTGAAACACACAGCTGCTGCCTCAGATGTAGTCCTAGGCAAACTGTAAGAAAAGCAGATGGTGGGATTTACTTCAACTTCTAATGTCTTAACTTCTGCACAGGAAGTGGAATTGAGTCTGGCTTTGCCACTCACCAGTTGTCAACTGATGCCAGTAAGAAAAGCATTGCTTTATCCAGATACCACAGACAGAGGTACAGCTTTTGCTGAGCACCCTGCAGCAGCATCCTCTCCTCTTCACTGTGACATGCTGTTATATTTGCACAAAGGGACCACAGAGTAACTTTAACCATTAATATCTATAAGCTCATTCCTTATTTAGTAATTTTCCATATGAAWAAAAAGAGGCTCTACCTGCAAGGGCAGATTAAATGAAACAATGCACTRTTCATTATTAGCCATTTTTTTGTTAATGGCCATTAAATTAGTCAAGCATGGAAAATAGCCTGTAGTTCTACTTATTTCTACTGCTGCTTTCATGACACTTGCCTAAGCTGTGGAGTACTACTTCCTGCCAGCCAGTGACCCTACTTGGGCATGACAGCTGCTCCCTTCACTTGTTTAAAAATGGTCTTTAAATAGTAATGAACTTCTGCCTCTTCCTTTATACTGCTCTGTGAATATGTATTGTCATGTTGTCTTCAGTTACTATTTGTTCTGAAAATGGATTTGTTCAGTCTTTCCATTAAACATTTTTGTGACAGCATGACTCTAAAATAACAGAAGTGCTTCTGCTTAATGCAGAGAATAATAATTCTCAAATCTCTATTACAAGAGAAATAATGATGTCCATTTGAAATTACCTACTTGTAAACTTAACCTGTCACCCAGAGGCATAAGAAATAGTCACAAATAAAACAATCTACTTAAAGTGTGAAATTCTTATCATTCATGTGTGAAATGGCCACTTCCCACAATAAAGACCAGTATCATCTCCATGAAATATAATTTATTTTCTCAAAAGAAATGATCCTATAATTTCAAAAARGACACTAGTGGTAAACACTGCATTTACAAAAAGAAACTGTAACAGTCAAAACTCAAATTATTTTCCATCAAGAAAAATCAATTTTTAGAGAAAATTCATTTTCTCAAAGACAAAAGTTAAAAAATGAGCCAAGACATTTTTAATAGTTTTATATATCCTGAAAAATAACTGGAAGATAGAGCAATATTATCAACCAAAACAGCAGCACGGAGTGGGTGAAGTTAAAGCACAGAATGTTGTAGCTTGAAAGGATCTGCCTCAGTTCATTTAGTTCCACCCCTCTGCTCACACAAGCTTAGGTAGAGCAGTTTAAATCCAGGACTGCACCCAGCTGGTTTCTGAATATTTCTAAGAATGSTCACTCCAAAATGTTCCTGGGCAACCTAGGCTAGTGTTTGACCAGCCTCACAGCAAAAAAGCATTTCCTTGTGTTTAGATGGAATTTCATGTGTTTCACTTTGTGCCAATGGCTTCTTCTGTCAGCGTGCACTGGAGAAGTTTTCATGGAGAAGAGTCTCACTCTTCTTCACTCTATCTAAACCTGGAAAGAGAGGTCTTATGGATTACCTTATTGTGGCCTTTTAGTTCCTGAAGGGACCCTACAAGAATGATGGAGATAAACTATTAATAAGTTAGTGACAGGAGAAGAACAATGATTTCAAACTGAAAGAAGACAGACTTAGATTAAATATTAAGAAGAAATTCTCGTGTGAGGCTGGTAAGGCACTAGAACAAGTTGTGAAAAGAAGTGTTGGATGCCCCATCCCTGGAATGTTCAAGGCTTTGTTGGATGGRAGTAACCTGATGTAGAGAAATTTGTCCCTCCCCTTCACTGGGGACATAGAACCATCAAGGTGGGAAGAGACCTATAAGATCATTAAGTACAACCTTCAACCCAGCACTGCCATTGTAATTCCTAAACCACTAAACCACATGATCCAGCACCTGATCCAGATCCCTCTTAAACACCTCCAGAGAYGGTGACTCCACCACCTCCCTGGGCAACTTATSCAATACCTGACCATGCTAACAGGGAAACAAATTTCTAATATCTAAGCTAAATCTCCCCTGTCTCAGTTTAAGGCCATTTCCTCTGGTGCTCTCACTGTAGGCATGGCAGAAGGGACCAGCCCCACCTCATCACAACTCCCTACCAGAGAGTTGTAGAGACTCATGAGGTTCCCCGCTCCTTTGTTTGGTCTATCAAGACTAAACAAAGCCATCTCCCTCTGGAGTCCCKCATAAGACATGTTTTCTAGACCTTCTATGATCCTTGCTGCCCATCACTGGATGTGCTCCAGCACCTCCCTGTCCTCTTTAAAATGAGGGGTCCAGAACTGAACTCCAGAAGAAGCCTCAGCACTTCTGAGTACAGGGAATGAGCACACACTAAGCCAGCTGTCAACCAGCACCCAAGGCTCCTTTCTGCTGAGCAGCTTTCAAGCTTGTTCTGYCCAAGCTTGTGGTTCGGCAGGGGGTTACTGCAATCCCAGTGCAGGATCTGGCACTGGGGTTGCAGCTGAACATCCTGCAGTATCCTCAGCCCACTGACCAAGTCTACCTCTGCAGAGCCTTCCTAACCTCCAGCAGATCAACACGGCCACACAACTTGGTGCCATCTGCAAATTTTCTGAGGCTACCCTCCATGCCCATGTCCAGATCATCTATGAAGATTTTAAACAGGACTGACCCCAAAACTGAGCCCTGGGGAACACTGCTATGGACCGACCAATTGACAACTGGATTTGCTCCATTCACCACAGCTCTCTGGGCCAGCCATCCAGCCTGGTTTTTACCCATTGAAGAATTCACCCATCCAAGCCATGACCAGCCAGTTTTTTTAGGAGGATACTGTGGGAGATAGTTACAAATGATTTACTGAAGTCTAGATAGATGATGCCCACAGCTTTCCTTTCAGCTACTAAGCAGGTCATTTTGTCATAGAAGGTGAATTAGGTTGGCCAAGCAGGAGCTTCATTTCCTAACCCCACGATTCTCTGGCTGTCCTACATGTGCCATGCAATGGCACTCAGGATGATCTCTTCCATAAATTTGCCCAGGACCAAGGTTAGGATGYGTAGCACAATGTTCTGCCCTGGAACGTGGTTCAGCCACTGGACAAYATCCTATTACAAGGCTATCAGTAGTGGATTGAGAGGGGGAGTCGTGTGCTGCGTTTGGTGTTGAATTATGCTAAAACCAGTCTGGTTCACAAAACCCAAATTAACATCCTGATTACTGAGGCAACTGGAGACACTTGGCTGGCAATCAATCACTTTACACYATAAAAGTCCAGTCCTCTCTCATGTGGTTCTTCTAACAAATTCATTCTTGCAGCGTGTATGAAATTTCCTCCCTTAAAGTGGGAATGCTTTAAGGATACTCCTCGAGGCTGAGAGAAAGAGATCTGACCACAAGCATTGGTATGGTGAGTTACATCAATCTCTACTTAATAATTGTTTCTTTTTGCTAGCTTTAATATAATTCCTTTGATATAGCATACTATGTCCTATATTATACTATATGCTACTAGTAGTTTTAGTTTTTATACCATGCAGTAAGTGATTCTGATTAAGGTATTTTTCTGATCATTTGTCATCATAAATAATACATTTTATATATGCACACATCTGATATGCCACCTTTAATTCTGTGAGACAGTTATTCAAACTCTTGACAGAAGTCTGGGGCTAAGTTTGGATTCAGCTGCATGTAGGCTTCTCTTATGAGGAGCCTAGAAAGCAAGGARKTCCTTTCTGCACCTCATGACTCAACAGGACAACTTCTCTAATAAACTTTGTCTGAAGCTCCCACTCCCACCCATGACAGGCTGACAGGCCGATAGWTCTCTGGATTATCCTTCCAACCCTTCTTGTAAATGGGCACTGTATTTGCTAATTTCCAGTCATCTGGAACTTCTCCACTAAAACAGGCCTGCTGTTAAATGACTGAGAGTGGTTTGGCAAGTTCTTTTGCCAGTTCCCTCATTATTTTGGGGTGTATCCCACCATGGCCCATGATCCTTAAGGTCCCTCCCAACCCAGGCCTTTCTATGATTCTATAACCAACATGTGCTTTCCAACTCTTCTTTCCAGGRCTGTACCCATTGGATTCTTTCAAGCAGGTCTCTGATGTATGGACTAGTATTGGTGGCTTTTATATTAACAATGACTTCTCCCTCTAAGCATTTATTTTCTATTATTTTGCTAGTTTGTAAATGTGTGTGAAATTCAGTAACRGGAAATTTATACTTCAAACACAGGATATCGTAATGCTGGTAATGTAAGATATCCAACACTTAGAACTAAATCCAAGGCAGAGATGAGGACTAATTTTGCATTTTTCCAGGTTGGCAGCGTTTCAATGCCTTTTCATTCTAGTGTCCTTTTTATATTATTAAAGTATTTAGCAGAGATAAGAACAAAAAAGAGATAATGCTGTTTAAAGGTTTTTTAGCATATGTAGAAACAGAAATACCTATCAAAATAATTATTTGCATAATCATGACATAAACAAGCTGCAATTAGACCATACTTATCATTTCATTATGCTGCTCATTATGAGCAAGATATCCTGTTTGCTCTGCCTGTTCAAACAAAAAAAATCCCAACCCTTCATGAAAGCAATTCTTTAATAGTGTTTCAGAAGGAAGCTGTAGCTGGTAAACACATGTTCTTATGGGAAATTGCCATAATCCTGAGTATATCCCAGCAGGCTCTGAAAATATTTCTCACAAAGTCTCTTACATAAAATCTACAACATATGTACAGCAGACTGTGCTTCACAYCCTTTTAAGGAACTTGTGAGATTAACAAAGAGGACACTACTCTTGCTTTTCCTTCCAAATGTCTACCTCTTGCAACAGGTATTCCCCTTCCAAATGTCCACCTCTCACAACAGATATTCTGTAATGTTTGTTTTCTCTCCTATTTTCATGATTTCTGCACTACCATGATTTGTAAAAGAGGCTGTGAAAGTTTACAAGTAGATCYCCTACTGACAGCGTCTTACTGTGGACTTCTTATGCAGCCCTATCCAACACAGTCTATTGATAAATGCATTTCATTATGTTTGCACCACCATTCTTCCAGGGCAATTATCAGAGAAATCAATACAGTTGTTATTTTTTTATGTGGTTGCTAAGAGGTCTTGAAAATCAATACAGTAGTTATTTTTTATTTGTTTGCTAAGAGGTTTTGCAATTGATCTCACTTTTTTTAAAATTTTTTTATTACTATTGACTGATATGCCAAAGAAAATACAAACAGATCAACATAGCCCTCTTACTAATTGTCATTCAGCTATATATCTATAAGCCATTAGGGACATACAATAAGTCACAAATTTCTGGATGGGGAACACTAACACTAATGAAAATTTTAAAAAACTTTACCATTTAAAAAATGTAGMTCACTCTTCACAATCTTACTAATGGACAGAATGGTTTCCTCAACTATTTTTTCTTCACAACTTCTTAACTGACTTTTGCCCTCTTGCATCAAACAAGACAATTCAGTTAAAGAAAATGTGACCACATTATAGACATGGAAACATTCTCAATGCAACCAGAGAAAAATTAAAGAAGTAACTTGACCTTTTTATTTTAAATATAACTTCTTTGATATTCCAAATCAGAAACCTAGCAATTAGTCTTTCTGAAAAGCTCTGTGATCTAGTATCACCTACTGTAATTATCTATTTTTATCAAAACCAGAATCAGTAGCAATGAGAAGTCTGCCAGGACTACTGTGTATGTTGTCTCATGCCTCATCTTCTTTTTCAACTGTTATTTTTTCCAGAATTGTTTACCAGACAGATGAACAGCCATGCCTCAYTGTCTTCTACTCACTGGAACAAAACTGACCTTTACAATTTGTGCAACTTGAAATGATGTGTTTAAAAGACTGCAGGAATAAGAAAGGGAGTGGTACACTTCTGACCTGTGTAAGTTACTAAATCTGTAAAAAATGGATTTAAAACTCCTCTATTCTGACTTACCAGCATTATGCTTATGCTTAATCATACTCATCATACTTATGTTGCTTTTATAGAAATAGCTGCAGAAAGAGCAGGAGGGAAAGAAAAAAGTCAGACCTTTAATAAACACAAAGAAACTCATAATCAGCGTCCTCCACGCTGAAGTATCACAGATGGTAAGATCAATTTTTAAAWGACTGTGCTTTCCTTCACCACATGCAAAAATATTGCAGCAGTATTTTTAACTTTTTGGATGTTAGTTGGCCACAATGACTTGCTACTACAGTTGGAAACCAGACCACAAATGTTCTAGCACTAAAGTTTAAATCTATCTCTCGGTTTTGACTMCACACTATAAATTACTAAAATAAACAGGAAAACTTTTCATTTGCACTTCTGTTACTTTCCATCCAGGACTCTACTCTCCAGAAACTATTCAGACTTCCCTTCTCTGTGTTACATGTTACTCTTTTAAATCTCAAGGTTTTGAGTGCTCTGCCTAAAGGACTCAAGCTATTTCTGTGRGTGTCACTGTTAATCAAGGACACATGGAAAGGAAATGAGGGAGCCAAAAAGCAGCCTTGTTGTCTCGAAAAACCTCAGAATCTGTGGACATGGGTGACAACGGTAGGAAAAATCAGAGCTGGATAACAGGAAATGTTTGCAGCTTACTGAAACAGTTTAATTAGAGCCTCCTTTTAAAGCATACAAAGCCGAATGAACAAAATTCAGCCTCAAATTAATGGAAAATTGGGGCAATGACTTCAAAGTTTCAAATGTACCCAAAACCCCTCAAGACATTACAAGCACGAGCCTATCACAACTGTTACATTTTATCTTCTTTTTACATAGTCTATGCAAATTAAAACATATTCTATTTTCTTTTATATGTCCTATTCAAACTTCACTAAACCTGTAGTCATTTGCAAACCCACAAAACCATGCAGTCAGCTAGGCAGAGTGAATTAAGATGTTTAATAGCCAAAGATGATCAGATAGGCCCTAGCAGTAAACCAGTAGGGAGCAAAAGAGATACACTTACTTATGGATTGGTCTGAAATTAGGCTTTTTACTCTGTGGTAGCCTCATTTTTGTTTCACAACAACTACATTTCTAATCACAGCAACATAAAAGCATGCCAAAAGCATGCCAAAAGCATGCCAAAAGCAGATGATTTTGATCTCTCTACTATTAACTAATAGTAACTAAGAAAACCATTCAAGCTGCTAGCCTTCACAAGTGAAACAATTCAAAAGTATAGCTTAGGATGACCTCTGAGAAGGACTGCAWTTTAAAATACATAAACTGTATGCCAAAACTGCCCAAACTTCAAAGAGAAGAACTGATCTTTCACTACTGAGCTATCATCTTCATTTCCAGACCCCATCAACTCCTCCACCTTCACTGAACTACACTCACAAACTCTTTTCTAGCGATGACTCTTGGGCCCACCAAGAACAGCTGTTACATTTAGCACAATCYATTAACAGGGATTTGAAAGAATGTATGGCCAAATACCACACTCTCTTGTTTTTTCGCTCAAAAATTTTGTGTCAACCAACATTTCTACTCCTAGTTCTAGGAGGATACAAAAGAATAAAATTAAAAACTGGGAGTAGAGAAAAAAATCCCCTGAAACTGAGAATATTTGGCAAAGAGCAGCTTAGCATGACAAGTAAGTATTTGGTTGTTCACAACTGAGAAGTAAGCAGAAACACTGATTGGCTAGACTTGGATAAAAAATCTACGCAAGCGACTTAGGATCAATGTTAGAATATTCAGTTTTACAGTAAACAATACTGTCATAGGAAAGCTTGTGCTTGTGGATAGTAGCACTATAATTTGTAGCTTTACTAACATAATTTTCAGCAGTGTTGTAAGACTGTTATTTCATTTTTTCCAACAAAGGAGTACTTCTTTTACTGTCTCTTTTTCACACACATATACACTGAAACAAGCAACCAATTAGGATCTCTCCCAGTTTCAGGAAGGGAAGACAGCTTTAATATTACTTAGAGCAAATCAGCGCCAGTTCCAACTGTTTAAGAGATTATTCCTTTTAAACAAGCTCCAATCTTTTCCATTCACTTGTTGCAAGGTAAAGGGGCATTACATCTGGTGAGAAAGAGGAACAAGGATTTCCTGCTTTGTATATGCTACTACACAGAAGCAAGCATTGCCAATCCCAGAAATCAAATTTTGGAATACTGACAAAGTTRTGAACCTTATGTGGTCCAGGATGTTCATATGGTGTTTCAATTACACAGATGATTCACTGATATTTATCATAGCCGTAGAGTCTGAAAAGGAACTTTGGATTGCTATGTCAGTTAAGTAGTTAGCTGCTACTGATGAATATGATCTTAGGTTGCTTGTTATCCAGCAAATCTGTCTTACAAAAAGTATACTCTTGCTATTCAAAAGTCAGTTTTGTCTCACAAATGCTCCTAGGAGTTAAGAGTTGATGTCTTACAATTTCAGCAGAAGCATGCTGGACAAAGAAAAGAGTGTATTTTCTGCAGCTGTCAGAGTCCAATCTGTCTGAAATCCTGCACCCAACTGTTTCCAGCCCTCAGAGCCAAGTTCTCAAAGTTCTGACCATTAATGAAGAATTTCACCCTCTTTGGCTGTTCAAAGACTCACACATCCAGCACCATCACAAGTGCAGACCAGCGAAACTGAGTTTTGTACTAGTACTTTTTTTTGAGGATTTGCAGAAACTCATGCACAGCCATGAACTGCTGGAGAGTCACACAAAGAAACTACTAAGCGGCTTAGGAAAGAGTTTCCACAAGAGATCAGGCACATCTGTAGAACTGTAAGTGATAAAGACACTAATCTCTCCCTTAACTGATAGATCCAAAGAGCCCATCACCAAAATACTTAAGAAGCCACATTCTTCCCTGCAAGATCACAAGTTAGTTAATGCTTGTACAAATCCTTTAAAGCCCTAGCAGGACCTTTTAAACATGGAATGCTTAATCCTTTAATGCTGAGGAGAGTGGCTCTTTCCTTAAGGAAAGCCAGGTCTAAATAAGATCTTTCAGAATCATCTGGCAGGCTCACTAGGACAGAAAATACACTGTTGTATACTTGTGAACATACAGAAACCAGGACTGAATATAAGAAGCAATCCTACAGAATATCCCGGTCTACCTAATCTAACGTAGAACCTAAAATTCAGATTTACACTGAAGAAGGCAGGATTTGCTCTTCATGTAAAAGATTCACCCACCCACCTGAGATCCAGAGCTGCTACATCGGCCAGTTTCCAAAAATGAACTTAAGTGAAGTTGTAACACAAATGCACTTTTCAATTCCGATATTTGGAAAGCTGCCTTTGAGTCTAGAAAAGAGCGAGCACTCATTACTTCCACTTTCACCAGTAAATGACGTAGAAGTTCTAAAAGCAGATGTAGAAGTTCTAGAAGCAGCTGTGCTGACTCCAAACCACTACCACTTCCATCACCAAGGACAGGGCACCTTAAACACCACAGGGTTTGAGTGAGGAATGCAAAACAATTATTACTACCTCTTTTTTAATGTACACTAAATTTAGTTTACAAAGAAAGAAAGACAATGACTTCCTTCACTCTGCAGAATTACAGTGATGTAAATATCATCATTGGAGATTTTTTCACTTTCTCAATTTCATGGAATCTCCCTCWAAAGCAGTTTATTTATTATGTTGCCATTCTGCAGGCTCATGTCTAGAAAAATTGTAATCTGAAAATATTTTTTTAAATATTTTCCAAGTGCTGTAATTTTTCAAGCATCTTGATTGGTTTAAACCATTCCATTTATGGAAAAAGAATATTTATTTCTGTTGGTGCTGGYGAAACTTGTATTTTCCATGTTGCAGAGACCTAAAATACACTTAGGGAACTTTATATTACCCTTTACCTGTAATTAAAACATGAGTTTTGCCTTCTTCCCCATCACAGCCAYGAGCCTTAACATATTTTAAAATACTAATAAGAAAAAAAGCCTCCTTTTTCCTTTCTTTTTCATATATTTTTTTTTAAATTTGGATTCCAAACTATTTCAAGAGCCAAAATTACAGCAATGAATTGATAGTGCAATATTTTCTTATGGATGTTCTAGTAAGATTGAATTTATGATTTATCACACTGTACTACCCCACAATCAACACAACCTCTGAAACTGCAAGATCTCAGCAACATGTAAAAAGCAGTTCTGTCAGGGTCTATGAAAGGGCTTTTTCCTTTGTATTTGAATGGTGAAAAACCATAAAGGATATCATATCAATGAATGGGCTAAACCAAAAAAAAGCAACTGAATCAAAGGGAAAAAAATTACACATCCTAACAAGACATGCATAATGTTAAATTAGACCAAAAGCAGAATCTGGAACAACCAGCAATAAAACAGAACATGCACAACAGTGGGAAATCTGCCATTGATATATTTTGTAGCACTGAATGTACAAAGGTTCAAGTTTAAGTTGTGCAGCTAGTAASTAGTTCATTATACTTCCTCTGAGCTTTAAAAATATTTTCTTAAGCAGAACTAGCCAAAGAATCTTCAACTACATTTRTTTTGAGTACTGCTAATTCAATGCTAACACCAAACCCAGGTTAAAATAATACATTCACATATAGATCTGGAGATTGTGTATGACATAATTTTCCACGGAAAATTACAACTAAGCAGAACATCAGGAATTTAAATGTTCTTCAGTCATTTTAGAAGTGTGAAATCTAACCAGAAAATCTGACCTTCTTTACAAACTAATCTTAAAAGACACGCATCTTTTTTTTTTTTTTTCCTACTTCCTGCAAAATTTCTGGAAAAAAAACCCACTACTATTCCAAAGTGGGACTCCCTGGAGAAAATGTACATACAATGTTTACAATTACTAGGAAAAGTCCAATGCAAATTGAATTTATTACTTTATTAGTGGAAATTCAGCAGCTGAACTAACAAAATCAAGCTGAGTGTTGATTCTTTTCAATAAATGCCTCTTAAATCAGTAAATTCTATGGCAGAAAAAAATTTTATTTCATGTTACCTATCTGTACTACCAATGCCARTGCAGGAAGTCCATAAATGTGAATCCTCAAGAGCTTACACGCATCACTGAGAACAGTAAAATGAATGGTTACACATCTGCAGTCTGAACTTTGAGATGAATACAAGCAAATTGTGAATGCGCATTTTTCAAATGATTGCGCCCATTATTTTCCACTGACTGATGACTGTTGGCAGAAATGAATAATACATTTTAATATGTAGAGGTTCAACAATCACAAGTACAGAGAGAATGTATGCATATATATCCATCTTCTCTGCATACAGAGTATGCATAATACTAAAGCTATAGGTTTTCATCTGTTTTTTATACTTAAACATCAAATAATTTATAATGCAGAAYTGTAAAATATATATAGAACACTGCATCAATGTAAAAGTACAAGTGCTGTTMAGCATTTCTGTCAATCCTCCATTAAACCCAGATTTGAGACCAAACCAAAGACTTACATGGATCAAGTCATGGTCACTTGGAACACTGAGAGATATAAAATGCTGTGTTATTTCATGTCAAGATTATTTGCAGCTGTCTTCATTATTTCAAATAATATTAGTGACAAATACAGTGCATTCCACAATAAAGCCAGTGCTTATGCCCTTAAGTTCAGGAGGCAACTGCTAAACAAGGACTGGGAAATCAGCTGACCCGAGTCCTGAGGTATTTTAACAGAACCAGTACACTGCTAACGTGCAAGCAGAAAACACAGATGTGTAACTAACTTTCAGTAACATCATCATATAAGAAGGAATGAACTACTTGAACACTGATAATGTCATGCTTTGCATGTCTACATTCCCTATCAGGCTTTGTAACATACCATAAGCCACTTCTCAAGATATCAACCACTACGTGGTTCTGTATGGAAATACACAGAAAAAAATGAAAATTCAACCATTATATCCTAAATGGTGGCTGAAACTGTAAAGCCCATGTATCACCTAGAACCACTTCAAAGCAGCTCAAAACTTTACTTGAATAAAGAAACAGCATAGAAGAAAATGTATGCGTACACTTTCCTCATATTTACTGGAGCAAGACTTTGGAGATGTGCATTTTAGGAGAATTATGCAGAACATTCAAGAAATTAATGGCTTGATATGGCTCCTGATCAACTCAAGAAGAAACTGATACATAAAAATATGCATGATATTTTGATTTAACAACTTTTTACTCCAGGTACAATTTGAAAAGTACTGCGTTGTCAAAGCACTCACAATTTCTAGTCTTTTGGCAAAGGTAATGAATACTGAACATCTGCAGGGCTGTTTGAGTTCATGAACTACAGAAATAAAAAATATGCCTTCTTTTGGTAGCCTAGTTCTTACGTAAAAATCCAAAAATAATATACCCTAGTAACCACATCCACAAGGAACCAAATACTTGGCCCCAAAGTAAGAGAGAGCAACAGAGGGCTCATGGCAACTACCACTGCTAATGTAGGCTCCAGCACTTATGTTAGGATGAAATCAAGCATAGCAGAGCTCAGCCTTTCCAAATCATGCGCTGGTTTGGGGGGAGGTGGAGGATTCTGTGTCAACGTCTTTAATAAAGCAGATGTGACTCATTGYACTCTCCTTTCAAATCATAAACTGAGGTTTCTCTTCTTTCTCTGAATTAATGGCAGCAACACTGGGGGCAGTAGCACTGTGGCAGTGTCCTTAAGTTTTTCCTTGGTACAATAATTTCAATTAAATTATATTATTTCATACTGCAGTCTTGTTACACAAATCCTGACTTTAGTTTCTCTCCTTAATACCTTACATCCTTATTCACCTTACATTCTGCAGGTACTGATAATAGAAAAATACGGAACAAATTTAATCAGTATATCATCCCCATAAAGTTGCATTTTCTTTTCACTGCAGAACACATTTCATTTATAAGTGTTGCTTCAATAAAATCAAGTAATCTAAAATATCTTTGCTTAACATACTTTTAATATTCAAAGCATATTAGGTCATGTTAGGGTCTGAGGTTTTTTAAATTATTATTTTTACATGGATGAATAAAAGGAATTTTTCAAATACTTCCTTGTATCTTTCCTTTTCCCATTTAAATTACACAACCTAGATTCAATAATAGTCCAGAAGAATTTCAACACCTTGTAGCCCCATAGTGGCCTGCTCAATTATTTTTAGAAATATCCTGGGAAAGAATTAATGGCAAACAATGCTCTGAAGTTTGCAACATTCAAACGCTGTATTTGAAGTTACAAATTTAGAACTTGCCTTATTTACATCTCCCTCCCAAAATCCTACATTCAGTTCCATGATGATTTTTTGCTTCCTGTGAGCTTTAATTATAAATTCAAGGGAAAACTTCTGTGTAAGTAGATTCTCTGCTTCAAGGGCCTGTTTTCTCTGCAACAAGGTTCAAACCACTTTCCTATTCTATCTTCCAACTACACCCTTTTTTCTTCTCTCCTTTTATATTTTTGGGCTGTCAATTTCACTGCCCTATCCCTTGTGCCCTGAAATTGACTACAATATCTAAGAGCTAGACTCTAGCAAATTGTGACACTCCAAATTTCAAAGCTGAATTTTCCATTGACACAAGGTGAATTCCACCAACAGTCAGGGGATTGGGGCAGGYATCCAGAATTACATTTCAATTTGGAATGTGAGCAAACTTCATGCAGGGCACATCACACAGAGCATACATCTGTGTACATTGTGCCCACAGACCAAAAGAACCAAACCTCAAACTCAAAAACCCAAATCTTGAACTCAAAAACTCACTCCAGAACTCATGCTCCTTTTCAYTCAGACCAACCCACTTTCATTTGAGACTACTTGATAAATAAAATAAACATGACAAATACTGTCTTCTGAAGTGGTCGTTATTTTCTCATTTGAGCAACAGAGCGCAAGTGCACCTCTGCAGCTACACAATGCTATCCTATATAGAGGACTGCTATCCAACATGATTTGTTTTAAATGTTATGGGCACCACACACAACCAGCACTAGTGTTTAGTTGTGCAGCTATTAGTGCTGTAATATAGTGTGGGATGGGGTGGCAGAAATGCCAATTACAGAAGGGAAGTAGTACTATTATTTAAGCTGAAATTTTGTAGTGTCTTCAGAGATTCCTAAAACTCCTCACAAAAAAAACCCAAACAAAAAACAAAAAAACAAACAAACAAAAAACAAAAAACCAAACAAACAAAAAACAAAAAAAACCAAACAAACAAAAAACAAAAAACCCCCACACCAACAAAAAAACAGGCAAAACAAAACCAAACCAAAAAAAACCAAACAAAACCAACCAACCAAACAAAACCTATGTTGAAGAAATGTACCTCACTACCTCACATGAAAACCCACGATATTAATGAACTTTACACATGAACATATTTCTTTGCTTGTAATGATTTTGATGAAGGGATTAACTGAAGCATCCCATTTCAATGCTTTGCAAAAGGTGATCTGTCTTAAGCAAAGCACATCCAAACTATATAGMTATATCAGGTGTGCATTTTCATTTCTTGTCTTCTCCATCTAGCACTTAACTAGCCTAAAATTATTTAAAATTTTAGACTGCCAAAGCCCTATAGCAAGTGGAAGACACCCTTGCAGCTCTTTTCAGGGATGCTCATCAGTACTGTCCAAGTGTTTCACAAACATTCCTCAATTTGCTCACAGTCTTACAGGATTACAGCATGAGAATGTATTATTATCCTCATCCAGAAGCTGGGAACAAAGAGGCTTACAGGAAGCCACAGAAAAACACAGCAGAAGGGCCAGAACAACAAGCATGGGAGCACACAGGTGCTCCTGTGTATCTGTCCACATCTCCAGACCATACTGGTCACTAGGTAGCTCTCACTGCAGTTCACTTACTGCATATATCTGACACCAAAAGGTTCAATGAAGACAACCTAAATATGAAAGCACATGTTTCATGGCTACAGCCATGCCATGTTTTGGTTTGTGCTTAGCAGCATGCAAGACTACCATCACAGAGCCAGAAACATAGGTTAGCTATTCCCTATAGCCTTGTGTGTATGAATTATAACAATGTTTCTTCTCTTCACAGTGTTTCACAGGATCACAGAAAAACTGAGGTTGGAAAGCAACTCCGAAGATCATCTARTCCAACCCCTCGCCATGCCTCAGCTACAGCCTGTTGCCCAGGACTGCACCGATGTGGCTTTTGAGTATCTCAAAGGATGGAGAGAGACTCTAACACCTGTGAGAAACCTGYTCCAGTTCTCAGCACCATGATGAACTGTTTCCTCAGCAAGGCTGTTGATGACATCAAGCTGATAGTGCAGTTGATACTCTTGAAGGGTGAGATGCCATCCAAAGGGGCCTGGACAGGTTCAAGATGAGTGTACACGGGCTTGAGATGAGGTTCAACAAGATCAAGTGCCAGGTGCTGCACCTGGGTTGGGGCAATCCCCTGTATCAATCCAGGCTGGGAATGGAGGCATTGAAAGCAGCCCTGCTGGAAGGACTTGGGATGCTGGTGCATGAGAGGCTGGACATGACCCAGCCATGAGCACCCACAGCCCAGAAAGCCAAACGTGTCCTGGGCTGCATCCAAAGCAGTGTGGGCAGCAGGGCCAGGGAGGGGATTCTGCCCCTCTGCTCTGCTCTGGTGAGACCCCACTGAAGTGTCCTGCTCTGGGGTCCCAGCACAGAAAAGACAAGGATTTGCTGTATCTAGCCCAGAAAGGGGCCACAAAGATGATAAAAGGGATAGAACATTTCCTAAGAGAACTGGGATTGTGCAGCTTGKAGAAGCCTCTGAGGAGATCTCATTGTGGCCTTTGGTACCTGAAGAAGGCCTACAACAAAGTTGGAGAGGCATTTTATACCATGACTTCTGGAAATAAAACCAGGGGCAATGGTTTCCAAGTAAAGAACAGTCAGTACAGTTTGGGTATTAGGAACAAACCCTTTACTGTGGGACTGGTGAGGCACTGGAACAGGTTGCYCAGAGTGGATGTCCCACTTTCTGTCCCACACTTTGAGCTTCACAGTTTGAAGGTAYTGGAGCTGTTTAACATAAAGAATGAATTCTTTTCATAACAAAAATATTAGGCACTGTTTGATCACTACATTACAAAAAGATGTTGCTACTGTCAATTTGCAGTTCTCTACTATATTTTCTTCTCATTTTGTAAGTGAAAAGAATTAGATAATTTATTCAAGACCACATTGCAGCTGAAACCATGCTTAGCTTGCATTCTTGTGCAGCATCCAGTGAACTAAGGCTGTTCTTTTTCCTCATAAAGGTGTCAAGGACAGGGGTAAGAAGCACTTCTTTTAAAGAATTGTTTGATGAAAGATGAGAGAGTATTTTATTTATCTCAGTTTAACCATTCATCTAGAAACAAAATATTTTCTTGGCAGACAAATAAGGTGTAGCTTTCCACCAGGCTCAGCTTCACCTTACTCCGCTACAGCGTATCTCATGTCACAGTAACATACTCTTTGTTAGAGTCTATTTTGTATTCCTCTTTGTCTGAAAGTACTGCTTTCATGYGAAATATTTTTGGCATAAAAAATTGTACTAATTAATTCTTTTGTGTTCTAACTTTTAAACCATGTTTTCTCCCTCATCTTTGTTAAACGGCATGGAAACTGCACACTAAAAGAATTAGATACTTGACAGATGTTTTCAGACTATATCCTTGGATACAGATCAGTTTYACTGTTTTCTGCAGGGTTTGTTTGTTGTTTTGTTGGTTTTGGTTTTTTTGGGGTTTTTTTGTTGTTGTTTTTTTTTGTTTTGTTTTGTTTTGTTTTTTTTTGTTGTTGTTGGTTGGTTGATTGGTTTTTAATGAAGAAAGAAAATCAATTTCTTCATTAAAAAATTGCTAAAATCTGATGTGTGAGTATGCCTGTTGTCAAACTTCACTCATACAATATAGTACCTTAATAAGAAGGTTCACTGACTTCATTTTCAAGCATATGGGGTAACTTAACAATTAATCTGACAAACCAAAAACAACCCTTATTAAATAAACTTAAAAAAAAAAATCCCCAACCAACAAAAAAACCCCCACAAACCAAAACACACAACTCTTTGCAGTGCAAGGATCTTCCTTGAATTTTTTAAAAAACATACACATTTCTTCTCTTAAAAATAATTTCAAATCCTTTTAACAGAGTTGGTTTGTGTTTTATATATTATAGTGACCTTACTGCTATTGCTGATATTCCTTATCATTTATATCATTTCAGTTCCCCCCCCGCGCCAATAACTGTGCTCTAGGTTCAATGTTTTGATACACAACATTTTAAAAAGCTCACTTTCTAACACTGCTCCTTTAATCCAATCTCAACACTTGCAAAAAATGTATGGCCTGGATATGATGGTTCTTTAAGGCTGAACTTAAAATCAAATTTGAAATAGAAACTATAAAATTAATTTTTGTAGTGGAAATTTGCCAGAAGTCTCCCTGACACTCTATTGCCCCTTCCATAATTCCTCATAGAGGGGATTTAAATAGTGAAATAGTCAGTTAAACTCCATGGAAAAGTAGAATACCTCAGTACAAAGAATAAGGGATGCAGAGCATCCACCAACGATGCTGCAGGAGGCATGAAGTAGGCATGCAGTCATGAATTTATGTCAACATGTGTAGGCGTATCCACTACAGTGCAAATCTAGAGAAGACAGTTAAAAATAGCAGTGGAGACAGATGAAAGCAGACTTCAGCATGGTTTAATAATCTGTCCAGAAGGCTTGGAAAGCCTTCTCTTAAGTCTAGGCTGGCATGTCTTCACATCACATACAGATCAGAGCAATTACAGAGCTGTCTGCATGTCCTGCAATCACACTACTCGACTGCAGTGTAGACACATCCAGAAATAGTGCTATGCTACTGTAGATATGTTCATCTAAAAACTGCATTTGCTAAAAGCAAAGCCTGGAAGCATACTGTAAAGCATATGGGACCTGATGAGGACCATATGCTGGAGAGAGTGTCCATTTTGCTAAACGCCATGAACTGGAATTGTGCTAATTCTTCCCTCTACACAACCTGCTTCCTGTGTACCCCTGGAGGACTTCCTTTATACTCATGTACCATGTGCTGATGGGCCTTTCCTGCGGGGATTCAGAGTCAGGCCAGATTAACCTGAACCTTCAAGGACAGCAATTCACCCAGCTTTACTGTCTGATGAAGAGACACCATACACTCTCCAGGCAGCTGGGGGCAACCTGGTGACATGTGAACAGCACTCATTTCCTCTCCATTCCAAAGCAGTACCTACACTAGGCTCTAAACCCCTAACCCAAGCAGGCATATTAGTTACCTACTGATTCAAGGCCAGTCATTTCAGAAGAACATCAAGATACCAATGCCTTTATCTATTAGTGCTGCTAACAGAGGCAGAACTTACTGTGATGCAGAAACCCAGAGCCGATAAAATCCTTCGAATTCAGGACCTCCTCTCCCCCAGCAGTGGCTTGCTGCATGGCAGCAACACTACAGCTGCTCTACTGGCTCTAGCCTCTATTGGCTACAGACTACAAACCACAACAGACACTACATCCTCTCAAGGAGGGCTTACTACCATTTGTCCAGCAAGTGACCAAAGGGATCCATGCATGTCCTTAAATTGACTGCATAGTGAATGATTCACTCTGAGGAGATTTTGTGTGCATTTTGCTAAATCACAACCAGAAGACAAGACAAGAAGGAATGCAGTTATTCAGCATACTTTGCTGCTTTACCAGGAGAGTATAAAGACACACAAGAGCTAATGTTGATTTAGACAATTAAAGATCTGGTAGGAATTGGATCACAGCAGCAGGGATTACATGCAGGCTAATTTACCATGGCAAGAAGCAAGTTAGTGAAACAGATAAAGTTTGGGTGCAGGGATAAACACTCTGTGCTGCTGCCTATCTCTTTGTGGAAACCCTGAGCACACACTCCAATTTGGAGCTGTGYTTCAATTAATTGTCTGGACCTGAGGATCTCAGCACTCAAACATAGCCAAACCTCCAGTCACCAGGCAGCGCCACTCCAGCAAATTCCACTAAACTGGGAGGAGCTGCTGACTCCATTGAAGAGATGCCCTGCAGACACCTTGACAAATYGTAAGGCTGGGCAATCACCAACCATATGACACTCAACAAGGCCAAAAGATACATTCTGCACCTGGGACAGGGCAACCCTGGCTGTAAGGACAGACTGAGAGGCTGAAGAAGGAATGGAAAGTCCCAAGGAACAGGATCTGATGGTTCTGATCAAGAGCAAGGTGACTATGAGTCAACAGTATTCCTGGCCAAAAGGCCCAACTGTATCCTGAGGTGCATCAAGCACATGGAAGAATTCCTCTACCTTATAAATGTCAATTTGGTACCAATACTCTCAGTTCTTGCCAACAAAGGAACAATACCCCACATCCTGGGGTGCATCAGGCACAGCATCACTGGACAGTCAAGGGAGGGGATTGTCCTGCTCTGCTCTGCACTGGGGCAGCCTCATCTCGAGCGCTGGGGACAGTTTTGGGTGCCACAACACAAAAAAGACAYTGAGCTGTTAGAGAGTGCCCAAAGGAGGGCCATGAGGATGATGAAGGGTCTTGAGGGGAAGCCATGTGAGGAGTGGCTGAGGTCACTTGGTCTGTTCAGCCTGGAGAAGAGAAGACTGAGGGGAGACCTCACTGCAGTTACAACTTCTTGTGAGGGGAAGAGAAGGGACAGACACTGATGTCTTCTCTGTGGTAATCAGTGACAGAACCCAAGGAAAAGGCCTGAAGTTGTGTCAGGGGAAGTTTAGACTGGATATTAGGAAAAGGTTCTTCACCCAGGGAAGTGGTCACAGCACTACRCCTGTCAGAGTTTCAATGTTAATGAGAAGGAAATAATTAATGATGTAAAGTATAAATCATTCTCCTGGTGATTCCATTCTGTAACTCAAGATAAGTTTTTGGCCATGTCCTAGCAACAAGCACAAATATTGTGCTTTATCCAGAGCACAGCATGTGAGTTTGCAAAATGGTAATATCCTAGACATTAACATAATTTGGACACATACCCTAAGATTCTTTCTATGTAACAAGAGGGGAAATGAGTACACTTATACTTAGCTTACACTTATACTTACACTTATTAAGTGGGCCAGGGAATATGACACAGCTATTTACCTTACTAGYACTCTTCGGCTTCTCTGTGTGCTATATTTCCAAGATATATTTTGCTTCATTTTGTTAGGCGCTTTTTTTGTTTGGTTTTAAAAGCATCTTGGAGACAGCTTTTACAAATATTCAAATTAGTGTCTCAACAGGCTGACAACTTCAATATTTAAAATCTTGAGCACATTCAAAAGCAGCTCCTGGGATCTTCATAAATTTACTACTGTGACTTAACTGGAACTGACAGCATAGTATAAAAAGGCAGAATATTTACATCCAAATTTTAGTAAAAGAGAACATGAGGTATATGCACATATAAGCAGTTAAAAGATATTTCCTAATTCTAAAAAAACAGAGGCTAGTCAGTATGGCGAGATCCTGTGAAAGAACTACATGGATGAATAACCCACAGAGAACTACAGCTCCAAATCACAATCACATGCATGCCCCTGTCATGCACATCACAGATCCACAGAATAGTTGGGGTTGGAAGGGACCTCTGGAGATCATTGAATCCAATCCCCCTGATAAAGCAGGCTCACCCAGAGCAGGATCATGTCCAGGCTGGTCTAGGAAGGAGACTTCACAACCTCTCTGGGCAGCCTGTTCCAAGAAAGCTATGCAGCACAGCCTGATTTTTAGTCACAGATGTAAACAAGTTGTTTAAAATGGTGGGGTTGAAGGGAAGTGCTAAGTTCCTGATTAGAATTTCACTTTAAATGGAAAGATCTAGATTGATTCAGTAACAATAAAACAGAAAGGGAAATAAGGGGGAGGATTTATATAGAAGAGGTCATGTAGTACACTGCATTGAGTTCAAAAGATAAGTAAGACAACGGGTTTTTATCTGGTATAAACAAAAATAATGCCAGAAGTTTGACTGCAAACAAGAACTGAGGAGGAAATTGAACTGAAAAGGAAATGCTCACAGCAAACCTCACAAACCTAAAGCTATGTTTTAACCAGAAAAAAATACACTTTGAAGCGGTGCTTCATAATTCTTTATGAAGTGCAAACCAACCATATTCATAGTCAAAATAGTCAACACTCCTTAACATACAAGAAAACATATCTAATGAAGGATTGCCCAGATTGCCAAACTGAGACAGCTGAATTGTACTTTTCTTTGATATCYCTAAGACCTTCAGACCTCTGAATCACTTGGTGCTTTATTGTAGAAGACGAAATCTCAGTTCCACCTTAGAYAGGTAAATAGCAGATGATATTTCTAGCACAAAAATTAATTATTTCCCCCCCCTCAGTTTAAAACTTTCTTAGGGACTTAAATCAATAAAGTATCTGATGCATATGTTCTAGCTTTTTGTTTCCAATGGTTCCACTGTGCATATAAATCCATTGTAGAACCACATTTGCAATTAAAGAGAAATTCCCGTGTGTTTACTATGCACCTGCTCCATGTAAGCCTACCTTCTCTACCTCCTTTGAGATACAACAGATGTGCCAGAAAGAGAGGGTGCACGGACACAAGTCCTCCTGCCAATTATCTAAGCACCATTACCTTCAGTTTAGTTTAGTTATGGTCCTATTYGGACAAGAGTTGAAAATAATTCCTATTTGCCCTTCCAAAATTCARTGTTTCTCAACTTTTTCTAACACATTTTTCATTTTGACAATGAACATATACATTTCAACTGTAAAAAATCACTGTATTTGCTAAGCAATACACAGTAAGGCACTGGCAAAGAGATTATTTACTGACTTGCATATGAAAAATATAAACTTTTCTTTATTTTACTTGGCATTAATTTTAATTATCATGGCTGCGTAATGAAGGATGAGAATATTCTCCTCTTGACATCTATCTGAAAAGAGATGCAGGTTTATTCTAGTAAAATTGAAATTAAAAAAATAATTGTTCCCTGCCCCTTTGGTCATGATTCATGGGTTGCCTCTGGAGATTCATGCACACAATCAGAGACAGACAAGGGTGCAGATAAAGCTCTGCCACACACCTCATCTAGTCAGCTGAAASATTTAAATGCCAGATGAGGGAGATAACTTGCTGCATCCCACAAAAGCTGCTGAACTACTGGTCTTTGTGTTCATGAGGTGCAGCATCACTGCTCCATGACACCAGATAAYGTCACAAGTGGCATCATCCCTGCACCACTGCCAACAGGACTTTTGTGCTGCTGTGACAGACGAGTCACCCCACAGGGCTGCCTCTGGCAGTCTGCTCCCCTTTCTTGCTGGCATCTCCTCGCATGTGAAGGTAGYACCACTTGGGTGCCTCCTCTTCAGAGGACAGAAGCTACAGCAGCTGCAGCAGGGATGTCATGCCTTCCTCTTCCTGCTTCTTATCAGACAAGTGTCCAAGGACAGAGCTGCTGTGGAAGTAGGTATAGGTCTGAGACATCCTGGAAGAGGACTGTGACACAAAGAGCTGTGCCAACGCAGAGGATATTTCACCTCATGTGTTCCACCTGTGGAGTCCACATGGGAACAGACCGCAGCTGCCAGGAAAACTGGACAACTGGGAAGCAGAGGGACACTTTCAAGCTCTGCTGATGCTCAGTCCAGAAACAGCTACTAAATATGTAATATTTGGGATTATGGTTTTGCAAATATGAAAAAAATTATCACTTATTCGCAGTACTCCGTGAAGGGACTGAATTTTGAAGTGTACCTTCAGTCACCTTGTTCAAGCAGTCTAAGTTTACACACAGCTCTTTGTAAACTTGGAAGCTGGCCCCAAAGAACTCATGACATACTTACTTTCAATGTTGCTGTCATTAGAGAAAAGAAATATTAAGACAAGCAGCTTCTAGCTAATGTAAGCTACTATCTTCTACAGAACTTCCTTACCTGAAAGACTGCCTGTCTCCTTATGCCAAAATGACATAAAAGCATTTTGAACAGCCTGCACTGGACTGCTTCCCCAAATGAGAAGGACTTTTTTTTAACAGGCTCCATGATTTTGGAGGTAACTCTACACTGGGCCAGTACTCTGATGTAGTTCTATTTTACTCACTTTTTCAACAAGCTACAAGTCACACACATGCTTTCTGCAGTACCCTGAATCAATGATACAGACCAGAAATCACAAACACCTGAAAAACAAGTGAACTGCCAGTTTAAGACAGTGTAAGTGACTGTATTAAGCAGAATGGTCAGTCTGCATAAGTCGGTCTTTGACACCTGAAAACACGCAGAAATTAAGCATACCACACCTTACAAAGGGAGCCTTTTCACTATAGGCCTTTTCACACATGGGCTAGCTGTGCTAACTATGGAACACTTGAAGGAAAAATGACAATTTTTGTACTATGATTAGTGATGAGGCAAGTGTCTCTTTGACAACCGAACACGTCAAATTCTTACTGTTTTATTCAGATGAAAAGTGCTTCTCACTGTGTATGAACTACCTCTTGAGTGACTCTCCCAAGCCTGCTCTTAAAACCAATTTTTAGTTTACCTGCTAAATCTTTGAAATATGGCTCCAGTATTGCATGGGGCATGTTTGCAGGCTTTGCAGTATGAAGACAGAAGTGGCCTACCAAGTTCACCAACCATGAGCTCACACATGAGCTAGTTGCAGAGGATTATAGGGTGAAGAAACTCATGTTTATGGGTGGTAGTAAGGCAACAGGTCATGCTTTTTATGGCTTCCTGGAAGCACATGCAGTGCACATAACTCCTACATTCAGTAAGGGCAGGACACCATTAAAAGTCTGCTACAGCACACTGCACAAGGCTAAATGCCATCATTCAACATAATTTGTGGCTACAGGATCAGGGCTATTTGCATAAAATATAAAATTATTTTGATTTTCCAATGCTATGATTTTGTATCTTTCTCTGGCTATTTAAATAACAGAAAAGGGTCCAACAGCCAAGTGATTTGCTTCAGAATAATTTTTTTTAAAACTTTTTTTCAGTTACCTTTTGCTGTTGGAATGCTGAAGTATAAAAAGAGGCTAAGATGCTAAGATTTTCCATGGAAAACACAAGGCACTAGCAGTTTTCTGGTGGCTTTTGGGGTGAGGCGACCTTTTGAGGAACAGTTGTGACTGATTAATATCTCAGTAAGAGATGTGGCTTTAAGCCAGCCATTGAAAGTGCTCTAAAGGTGATAACACTGACAGCGAAGACTAAGACTGTTTAGGTGCTGGTTTGTATCCAGTACCATCAGAACGTGATCCTCGAGTTCTTCTTTACATAAATTACATCAGCTCACATAAAACACTCCTTGATACTCCTTGATCCCTGCTGCTGCAAAAACACGATTTTGGATTGACCCAAGTATAAGCCTCGGAGCATRTTCCTACCAGACAACTTGGCATTTGTTTCCCCACAGTTACAAACATGCAACTTCTACTTGATTTTCTTCCAGATTTCGGCTTGCCCGGCGGGATAGGAGGGTGCTGACGGCCGGGTGCTCGCTCGGACGCCCGGCTCCGAGCGGAGTAGCGGCAGATGTGCGGCGGCCGCGAGTGTCAGCGGCTTACACTGCGCTACAAGGGCTTCGCGGCGGCACTTCGCACGGCTGACATCACGTATGCGCGCAGCCCCAGCGAAATCCGCCGCGTTCAGCCCTGATTTCATGCGGAAAGCACTTCCCCGGGGCGGGCTGGCGGGGGCCGGGGCTCGCTCCCCGCCGCCGCTCCCACCCGCCGCCCGCGTCTCCCGCCGCCCGGCAGCCCCGCTCCGCCGCCCCCGGGGACGCCTCGGCGGGGGAAGCGCCGCCAGCGCCACCCGCACCCCCAGCGCCCCCGCGGGGCATCGCGGGCTCGGCACCGCGCCCCCTCTCTCCCCGCCCCAGGGGCAGCCCTGTCGGCGGCAACAAAGCCCCCGTCCGCTCCGCTCGCCTCACCTCACCCCTGCGCTCCGCTCGGCCGCGGCCGCTCCACGGCAGCTGGGGGTGATGGAGCTGGGGGAAGGACCCAGGTGCCGCCTCTCGGCTGCCGCCCCCCGCCACTCCTCGCCGGTGCAGGCAGCGCTCAGGCAGCGGCCCGACTCACGCCGCCCCGCCCTCCGCCCCTGCCCTGCCACCGGCCAGCGGCCGGCAGGAGCGGGAGGAGGAGGAGGAGAGGGACAGGGAAGGAAGGAGCGGGARAAGGAGGGAGGGGAGGGGGCGGCTCCGCCCGGCCCTGCTGCGTCACAATGCGGGGGGCGCTGACACGTGACCAGCGGCGCGGGGCGGGGGCGCGGGACSCGCGCCGAGGCGGGAGCGGCGGGAGGGCTTCCCCACTCCCCCCGGAGTTGCCCCCGGGATCTGTACCCCCGGAGCTGCCCCTCCGGAGCTGCTCCTCCGGAATTGTCCCCCCGGCAGTGTCCCTAGAGCTGCCCCCCGGCACTGGCCCCGGAGCTGCCACCCCGGCGTTGCCGCACCGCTAGCGGCGTCTCTCCGCACCCCGCGGGTCCTGCGCCCGCGGGGAGCCATCGCCCGCGGCGTCTGAAAACGCTGCTCCGGCGTCTCCAATGCGAAGCGCGTGGCACTCCGCCGGGCTGTAAATAATGGAAATGCAGAGCTCGAACCTGGAAATGCCGGGGTTCAATCTGCTCACATCATTTAAGATAAAACTCGGTGGGTTTGGGAGTAGACTTTTWAAATTTTATYTTATTTTAGTCTGCTATAAAACCTGTAAAGTCTCGCTACTTCACTCTGGTTCATAGGTTCACGAGGACAGAGGCGGTGGCATCCTTGTACACCTTCCCATCGAGCTGGTCCCACCTGCCTTGGCAAGAAACCAGCGTTTTCTCCCGCAGTGCTGCTAAAGGTGCTTCTGCACCCCGCCGCCGCAGGTGCTCGATGAGCCGGGCAGAAACCCACCGGCTGTCCCTCAGACACTGCAGGGGTGCACGAAGAGAGCCGTCCTCCAAACAGGTTAGCCCGAGTAACGTCCTGCCACCCAGGCATCTGATGGTAGCAGGAGGAGAGCAGAAAAGTGAACCTTTGGCTTAGTTTTCCTCTTTGTGATTTAGTTGTGTTTCCCCCTTACTTTTCATAGGCATATTTTCCATCCTGTCTCTTAAAGTGTATCCTTTAAAATGCCTTTCCACCTCCGACTGCTTTTGTGTGCTTTTACCTCTCAAACACAGAACATCACCAATTTCAGTTTGATGAGTGAGGACTGCAAAAACCCTCTCTCAAAAGAGAGATGCATATAGGAAATTTACGTGAATTTACGCTAGTYTGGCATTTTGGAAAACTGCTGCCCACAGAACACACAGCACACTCAGCAACACCACAAGCATGCCCACATCAGTCAGCAAGTAGCACTGCTCTGGACGAGTGTCTCTGGAAATGAGGAAAACGCTTTAGTCTCCAGCTAAGTAGGTCTCTGTTCTTCCTGTAGGGATTTCCAGTGAAAGTGCCTGAACTACCCTACTCCTCCAATTTTAATTCTGCTTAATCCTGAGGCACAGTCATCACACAGTAACAACCTTAAGAAGCTTGTCATCTGAACCCAGCCACTTGCACGTGAAAGGAAATACAGTCCTCCATATGTTACTTGAGCTGTCTAGGAGCTGCAGCATCATGCATTTTCAGCTTATTTAATATACTTGCCCAGAAGTGAAAAGCTGTTATATTTCTTTCTTTTTAAATTACATWTTTAAGATGTATAGAGAACAAACTTGAATATGCATTACAGTGATGGGTTCTAATGTTAATGTGCAAAGCCAACTATGTGGTGCAATACTATCTTAACCACCTGTGCATATTGAACAAGGAGAAGGAGTACTTTGGACAGGTCGTCTGCTTTTATGTCATTTGCTTTTAAGAAAAGGGTATTTGGATACTGCACATTTCACACTTGTACATATATGGAGATAGTAACCATTTGGGGTATTTGTAATGCACTTGCTTAGGTGGTTTTATCCAGGAATGTTGGTCAGTTGTGTGTGATTAAATGGTTTGAAAGGAATGCAGGTCAGCTCCAGAATACAATGTCATTTAGGAGTATGGCCTGCCTGACAAACAGTGTTGATGAAAAAAACAAAACCAGAAAAATATTATTTTAATTTAGAGTCTATAAAACCATTTGTATGTCAATACAGTTTGTAAGATAAAAGCTTGCCAAGCATCTTTTTATGTGTTATATACAGTAGTATCTCAATCAGTACTGATAACCCTGTTTGTGTGTGTACTTCTGAAATGACTGCTGAAAATATTGTTTAAATAAGAAGTGCTGATTAAACTGTATGTAAAAACCCCTTAAATTACGATATGCAACTTCAGTTCTTGTAAGAACTTCTGGATGGATTTTTACTGCCAGTTACGTGGCCCCATCATTATTTTTTGTCTAAAATAAAATCACAGAATGTTAGCTCTCTTCTTGCTGTGTGTACAGATACAAACATTTGCTGAAATAGTAAAAAGCTTGTCATTGATAACTCTATTCCCAAGGGAGTAAAGTGATTCAAAAATGCATTGCCCATTGTTTGCCTAGTATGTCTCTCCAGGATCATTCAGTGTCTTGTTGAGCCTCGGTATTCCTAGGTGGTGAAAGCCAAGGCCAGTATTTGCRTCAGCTGCAGAGTATGGCTGGATGCACATGAGAACAGACTTACCTGTGGCCCACAGCAAGGGCTCATGGCAGTCAGCAGCAATCACAGCATCCATCAGTGATCACATACATTGACTTCAATAAACACAAGACAAAACCCTCCATTACTTTTGAAATTCTTCTAGGAGATGAGTTTGAGATGCTTTAAAGTGCAGTGCTKGATGACACTGCTCATGAAGGTGTGACCACATCATACTTAAGGTACAAAGCCCATGGAGACATTTCCTGCAGGAGATTTTCTATTCCTRTGCAGGACCAAGGCTGGTGCCTCTATACTTGTTCCTGGATATCTGTAGCAGTCTTGTGAAGCAAAAGGTAGACAGGAACAGAAAGGAGGCAGCAGAAGCCTGGAAGAGATGAGCCCAGCAACATACAGTACATCGTCATTTTTCCCAGAGCATTAAGGCTGGGAATCAGTGTTGTGCAGTAACTCTTTAACAGTTACTAACCGTTTGGGACTTTATGTAATTAATACATACAGGGAGCCTGTGAACTTTCAGATGGTGACCTAGGACTGCTGATAATAGTATAATTATCATGATATAGTATCTCCACCAAGGAACATCACCAACAGTATCAYATTAAGCAAAACCTAGCAATTACAATGTAAGGGTATCGCCTGAAATAACAAAGAACAAGCTTCAGTTCAGTCAAATGATGAACTATGATGACTCACAGTCATTCAAGGAACTCATCGGGGCTTAGATGTTCTCTTTTAAAAAAATTAGAAGATTAAAAACACATTTAGCTTTAAGAATCAGTAAGAGCAACTACCATTTTTAGAGCATGACAGAATTTATGTACCGATTTCAAAAGACTGAGTCCAAACCAGGTGAATTTTTCCTGTCTTCACCTTCATATTCTGAGTGGAGATAAACAGGACACAGATCAAATCAACCATGATCTAACTTTTGAAAAGCATCATTCCTAATTTTTCCCATCTTCAGCYTACCCTGCAATAAATACATAAAATATTTTGCTCCATTTGGAAAAAAATATTTAATTCTTAGAYGCATATAAGAATATAGCAAATAATGGTATCAGCACAATTCTCTTAGGTTGAAAAAATGATGACAGTATTGCATAGACTGCTAGAAGTAATGCCTTACAGTTTCGCTTTGATTATGACAAAGAGTACCACATATATGCTGAGAATCAACCATCTTAGCTTCATGGAACTGCTACATCTGAAGAAAAATTGAGACTACATAGCTGGGACTGCAATAAAACAATTGTTTTTCTGCTGTGTTTTTGCATTGTTTGTAGTGCTTGTAATGCCTGAACCTGATCTGTTAGCCCAGTGGGCCAATCTGACATCAGCAGAATTCAGAAAGCGAGAGTCTGCCTTGAAAAAAATGCAGATCGGTTCCTCATCCGTAAGAAGAGAGGGGCTTACAAAAACACAAATTATTAGTTCAAAACCACCTCTCAATGCATATAGCTTTGTTTCTGGGATTGGGCAGAAAGTATTTTCTGCAATCTTAAGAGGCCATTTAGTTGGCAGTATTGTGGGCAGAGAGGAGACTCAAGCCTGGGCTTTATTAAATGCTTATTTATTTGATCTATTCTGCTGTATAAATCACACAGAATTTCACAATGTGACATCCAAAGTCCTGCTCACACATTTAGCACAGCTGTGCAGAAGAACTGAACATAGTAYGTATGGCTGGAAAGCTAGTACATGGCATTGCTACATCAAAAGGTCAGGGACAATTACCATAATCAGCTACTCTGTTTTCTGGCATAGAGTCCCACAATTCCTGGTTGAACTAGAGAATGCTTTTCAGAAAGTGATCTAATCCTGATTACTGCACTCCTAACAACGTTGTTGTAATAGATCATTAGCTTCACTGTTAAATTATGTATGCTTTGTCCATCTTCTCATTCAGCTTGTTTGAGTTTTGAGATTCTGACTTTGCCCAATGKAAATAGGAAACTATCCATTCTCACAGGTTTTCTTACCACCTATGTATGTATTTACAGTATATTTTCAAGCCCCCTTCCAAAGGTTTTGGATAGATTACAAAGGATTTCTTAAAACTTCTGTGGTATTTTGACAGTAATACAAGCCCACAACTKTGAATTTGTGAATATTTGACATCACAAATTTTCATTCTAAAAATTAATTTTGTCAAATTGGAAAGGCTTCTAAGTGTGATTGTAATAAATCTAATTACAGATTGTAATATATCTTTCTCTCTTTTTTTTTTCCATCCATTATTCCTCTGCATTATATACCAAGACCACCTTTGAATATGGCCATATTAGCAAGTTGCCACAAGGCAAGACAGAATTTGAAGCAATGGATTACATGTCTGCTCCATAACTGTCCTGGTGTAGCTCCTTCTCCCTCCCACCTTCATGCTGAAGCCAGATCACTGGCTAGGGGAATACTCCTGTTTGAGGGGCAAGTGAATTTGCACTCTTCAGAGGATAAGAGCATGCACAGAAGCGGATCCCACAAAGCAGCTGAACCTGACYGGTTTTTGCATTATTTTACAGCATTAGCGCTTTGTGGGATTACTTGGCTACTGTTTTATACTGGGAACATGTGTGGTTGGCTGTCCAGAGTTACACTCCACTTTTCTCCCATCCTGTATGACATGCATTCTCTGATGTGATCTCATTAGGCAAGAAAAACAAGGAAGAAGAGTTGTTTTTTTAATATGATTAGAATATAAAGATGTTGTGTGGTGCCAATTCAGAGATAAGATAAAAACTCAAAAGCCTTGGAGTTTAGGTTCAATGTCAATTTACACATATCCTTTTCAATTCATTAGGGGTATGAATGAGTCATTAGAGGAAATCCTGACTGGGCAACACATTAACTTGGATTAAGACCAAATATTATGTTTCATTTGAGCCTCAAGCAAAATCTGTACCGCCATAAACTTATTGTAAGAGCCAGAAGTGAATTCCGGTCACAGCAAACCTGTGAATTAATAAAAAACTTTATAGCTTTAACCAGTACACCACTACTGATTTGACTGTTTTGAAGATGCCCCAATTAATAATATTATTTTGAGAAAGTTTAAGTCCATGCTTACTGTCAATCCCTTGGCAGAAGACTCTATTTCCTGAATTASATCAAAGCAAGACATTTCAAACAGCCCTTAAGTAATTGCTAAAATAATGATTAAAAAAACACTCTAGAGAAAACACTCTGTAAACCAGCTGACTGTAATAAAGGCCTAAAAGGAAGGCAAATTCCCATTAAAAAGTTAGGGCAGAAAAGCTTCAGCTTTGGGGGTTGACCAGTGTATTGGGGCCTGTTACTTCTCTGCTGAATTGAAGAATTCTGCAATAACTGTGGAGGGAACCTGRGGGACACAGAGAAAAACAAAGTGTTTCTAAGCATTTAGAGAGGTGGCTGCTTCCTGTTTTCGTGTCTTACTGAATCTCAGGCAACACATACAGACATGCAGTTGCACACAGACACACACATCTATCTGCACATCTACCTACATGAAAAGAATTCAACACAATGGCAGCTAAAACTAGCCCTGAAATCATTCCTTGGAAAGTTAACATCCATTCTTTATCCCCCTTAGTTCACTTAGAACAGAGCATTCATTTGCTGGGTTAGCTCAACAAATGAGAATATACAGGGGTCTGCTTTGGTTCTTATAAAAGTAAAAGTGCAAACAGTGGCCACACTACTCCCATGACAGACCACTCTCATTGTGATGCCTTCTTAAACAACCTCTCAGAAGACTTCTGTCATGATCAAAGGCACTATTTTGGGTAACAATAGTAACAGAGTTTCAATATATGGAGAGAGATGACAGCAAATAAATGTGGCATTTACACAGAAGGTTCAGTATAGGCATTTTGTGTRTGAGCATAAATACAAGGCTACAGCCACCTTTAGTAAACGTGCTGCTTTGTCCTGGAAGAAAGCAAGTTCATCTGTAGCATCTGATCATTGCCGTGATCATATATTGAGAGTTTCCACCTTCTCAGTTGCTGACAAGATGCTTCTGAACATTAATGTTCACATAAGGAATAAAAATTCCCATTCAAGTGACTTCTTACTTGGCAAATCTGTGTTTACCAGAGCTTATTAAAACCACCTGTCTGCCTGAGCTTCCATCTGTAAGAATGGAAATAGTTCTGTGAACAAAGAAAAACATGGGAGAATTCTTCTTTCCTTTACCATAATTAACATTTAGAATTAAAGATTTTTACATATTACTATACATTCCTATTGGAAAAGGGGAAATGTCTTGTGAATCTTTCGAGCTGACTTAACTTGACTGCTTTAAGGTTAAGAAATCAAGTTTCAGGCTGATTTCTGTACAATCACAGAATCATAAAATGGACTGGGTTTGAAGGGATCTCAAAGATCATCTAGTTTCTGCTATGGRCAGGGACTTCTCCCACTGGACCACGTTGCTCACAGCCATCCAGCCTGGTCTTGAGCATTTCCAGGGATGGAGCATCCATAGTTGCTTTGAGCAACTGTTCCACTGCCTCATCACCCTCACAGCAAAGAATTTCTTCCTAATACCTAAACTAAACCTCCTCTCTTTCAATCTGAAACCATTCCCCCTTCTCCTGTCAATACATACTCTTGGAGAACATTCCTCTCCATTAGGCCCTCTTCAGGTAAGAGAAAGCTGCAGATGGGTCGCCCTGAAGCCTTCTCTCCTTCAGGCTGAACAAACACAATTCTCTCAGCCTTTCTGTGTGGAAGAGGGGCTGCATCCCTCCAATCAACCTGGTGGCCTTGCACTGAACTTGCTCCAACAGGTCCATGCACTGGGGACCTCAGAGCTGGATGCAGCATGCCAGGGCGTCTCACCAGCGTGGGGCACAGGRCAGAACCACAGGATTTTCTTGCCTTGTACAGAGGCAGTTTTAAACAACCTTATTCCAGACAGCATTTTCCTTTGGCTCTCCTGTGTTCTTTCCACTGYTGKTTTTTTCCACTGTTGTAATTACCTATCTCTTTGATATCTAAGAGATACCTTTTTAAGGTATTGGGAACTAAAGAAAAAACAATTTATATTCTTTTTTCTGTATTACTCTGCCATTGCTACTAAGTATTATTTGTCTGCAATGAATAATTCTTAAAAGAATCACAATTATATAGGCACTGTGCTGCTCTTTGTAAATACCCTTGACAAGAAGATAAGGACTGTGGGTAAAGTAGACCAAAACCTAATTAAGAAACAACATATTGTTCTTCCTGAGGAAGAGGACATATTTTAAAAGCACAAGCTGAACTGAAGTCTAAACTAAATGTCTCCAAACTCGGAATACCCTCTGGACCTGGAATACCAGTTCTCCCCACATGGTCAATAACACAGAATCAACTTTCCCCTTTCCCAACACGCAGACATGCAATTATGAACCAGCAATAAGGCAATTTGGTAATTATAATTTGAAGTCATTATTTAGTTGTTCTGATACCAAATACGGTTTCTGCCAAAGAAAACTTGGTTCATTATTCAAATAGCATTGTATTAAACATTCAAAAGACTTCGAAAACTCGAAACAGCAGTCATGTCCCATGGGATTCACAGCTCTTATTGTCAATCCATCCTCCGCCCCGTGAACATTGCTATGATTTACAAAAATAAGACCAGAAAAAAAGTCTAAAAACAATATGGGCCAAATCACAGCTGTTCTAAATTGCCATAGTTTTTCCAATCAAAGAAGAATGATGTTGATTTACACCCATGAAGATTCCAACTCTGATCTTTTATTTCCTTCCTTCCACAAGGAGGATAATAGTAGCCAATGATAACACATCTTGCATGGTATTCCTATTCTCTTTGTATTTGTCCTACCAGTATTGTGTACTACACTAGATTTATTTTTCTCCTTTGTCCAGCTGTTTCTGTTTCTCYCCCTCTTTCTCTTGTGTCTTTCCCTTGATATATTAGTGTTATTTGAAATGGCAAAGAAACAGGTTCCAATTTTCTTTTTCTCCAGAAGAAACCAGATTTATTTGAATCTTTCTTGGCAGTATGTTCCCAGCTCATGGGCCACCATGCGAATACCAGCCTCTGTGCTTTGTGACAACTCCATTACTCTAGATACTGGTTGATATTGTGGTGTGCCTGCATAATGAGAAAAAATCCAGAATACTTAGCCTCTTGACAGCTTTGAAAATGTAGATGTGAAATTATATAATCTCCTCCTTCTACATTCTTAGCAATATGAGAGGGTCACCAAGGGGTTTGAAACTTATGATTTACCAGAACAGAATTTCCTAATTTGCAAGGAAGCCTTATCTTAGCATCTAGGTGATTCCTTACATGCAATTTGTCCTTCTAGTCCAAGAACTGGAAGCTGGCATGACTGCACTGGGATATGCAAACCTGGCAGATGTTTCCACAGAGCTACTATCAGCTGGTATAGTTTAGAAATGCCTTTTGGTCACTTTGGGAGCTGGCCTTGGATCAACATCAGGACCGAGCTATTCAGCCTTCCTTCCCCCACACCCCTTTGTGTGACTGACAAGCCCAAATTAAACATCTCAGAAAATCTGCACAAAAAATTAGAGTTTAACCCAGAAACCTACTCAGTCAGATGCTCTAGCTGTACTATCAGAATTTGTACAGCAATAAGCTATCATATCCCTCACTCTTTSAGGGAATATCCTGGGCCAAGAATGGTATATTGCAGTTATGAAGCCTGAGGGCTCACAGGGTCATGSGTCATCCTCCATTAGCCAAAACAGGCTGTCTCCTGGCCAGCCAAAAATCCCAAGGTGTTTTTTTGCCAGCTATTGCTTTTTGGATGTCTATTTTAAATACTGAGRCATGAAAAGGCAAAGTTTTGAATCTGAGCTAAGGGTCTGAGGTTAGTTCTTTCACTTAGGGATGATATCAGAAAAAAAAAAAGTAAGTGGAAGTTCAAGCACTGGAGATCATGGATGTAATGTGACTAAGCTAAAAAGGATTTGTGAACTTCAAGAATAAAATAGACAAAACAAGAGTAATTGTGATCTGACACGGATGTGTGCCAAAATCTTGCATCTCCATATGAAGCCACACAATTTAAGAAAAGCTGTGGAATTTGCAGTCTCAGCACATGTCAAGATTACAGCCTGACTTCACAAATTTTTTCCAAACACAGGTTAAAACAAGAAAGTGGAAGCAGAAAAAGGAAGGCACAATTAGAAAAATACAAAACATTTAAGAAAGGGGTTTTACTGGGTCCAATGTGTGTGGGTGAGAATTTGATTATGGCATATAAGAGGGTTGGGAACACAGTCAGCATATTCAGAGAGAAAATAGGTCAGAGCAATGTTAACTGCAACAGAAATTCCTTCAAGGAATTTCAGGCCATATGGAGTAATTATAAAATGTATTCACAGAATTATAGAATATCCTGAGTTGAAAGGAATCCATAAGGATCATCCAGCTGCTAGGCCTGCACAGGATAACCCCCAAAATCACACCATGTGCCTGAGAGCATTGTCCAAATGCTTCTTGAACTCTGTCAGGCTGGTGCTTTGACCACTTCCCTGGGGAGCCTGTTCAGTGCCCAACCACCCTCTGGGTGAAAAACCTTTTCCTGATATCCTACCTAAACCTCCCCTGATAGAGTTTCATGACATTCTCCTGAATCCTGTCACTGGTCACCACAGAGAAGAGATCAGTGTCTGCCTCTCTGCTTCCCTTCATGAGGAAACTGCAGAACTGCAGTGATGTGTCYCTTCAGTCTGCTCTTCTCCAGGCTGAACAGACCAAGTGACCTCAGCCACTCCTCACACGGCTTCCCCTCAARGCCCTTCACCATCCTCATGGCCCTCCTTTGGACACTCTCTAACAGCTCAACATCTTTTTTGTGTTGTGGCACCCAAAACTGCCCCCAGCACTCAAGTTGAGGCCATCCCAGTGCAGAGCAGAGCAGGACAATCCCCTCCCTTGACTGTCTGGTGATGCTGTGCCTGATGCACCCCAGGACATGAAGTATTGTCCTTTTGTTGGCAATAACTGGGAGCAGTATTCATGTAGGCAACTAACTGACATTTAWAAGGTAGAAGAATTCTTCTACACGTTTCTTTGGGTGTTTCTCTACATGAAAATCCAAAACTGTTGCCAGTGTCAGATTGTTCTCAATCGTCTGCTGTGACATTGCATAGAAATAGCAGATGTCCCTGCATTGCTGGATGATTTGTCAATGCCTTATTGACTTAAAGGAAATGGTAAAGCATTTCATGCAGTTGAATATGAAGTAATCCTGACCCAGCAGTGAGGTGCTCATCTCTGGCATTGTTCTTTTCCTTGCCAAAGGTTGTTTCAGTCAGCTATTTTAGATTTAATATCCTTGACTTGACATATCCTTTCTGTTTGCATGATTTGCTTTTTTTTTTTTTTTCCTAGTTTATGCCATTCTTCTGTATGGAATAAATAATTAAAAAACCCAACTCCAAGTTCAAAAAGAGTATTATCAGGAAAATGCTAAGGAGCAAAATAACCTCATCTGACCCAATGTTACTACACAKATAGCTGCTGTTGAAATGAAACAAAAATTTATTTGCCACACCTAATTTCCCTGATAATTTCCCTAATAGACATGATCTATTTATCACTCATCTTGCTTCTCCTTCTCCTACTTTAGCTCCTTTCATTTTGATTTATAATTTATGGAATCCTGCCTTTCCATACTTTCACTCCATATTTATCCTGCATTTTCCCTCACAGTCAGAATCACAACACTATGGCAAGAAATGGCAGCATAGATAAGCCACTTAGAGCTGCTATCATTCTGATTGCAGAATGGCTTAGGCTAAATGTGCTAGGGAAGCATAGAGTATTTGGTGAGCATCCTGCAGAAGAATTTATTTAACTTCTAACCTGCTTYAATTATTCCATCAACTACTCCATCAACAACAGACAAGACAAATCCATCATATGCTTAGATATTCATGTTCATTAGAAAGCACTGTGTGGCAGAGTTAAAGTAGATTTCCAACATAAGTAGTCAGAAGGTATATATTGTGAACATCATGATACACTGACTACTATCCCAGTAGCTAAGTGAAAGAAGGTTTATGGTCTAAGTTATGTTTGGCTACAGAAAACTCACTATTTTTAAGATTTCAAAGAAAATGTTATACAGAAATAATAGATATCTTCTTTGAGTTCTCTTCATCTGCCATCTACCAGTTGGAGAATTTTAGTTTACCCTGTTGGAATGTGTTTGTGTTTTAAGATAATGGAATAATGGATTTTTTTTTTTAATGGGTGAAACATACAGTAACAGCTCCAACTTCTATAATGGATAGTACCAATTCAATGTCTCAAGAACTACCTACTAGTAATTTTATGTTGCTAATTCTTGTTTTGCTTTCTTGTTTTGGCACTGCTCTTCAGAGTAAATGGCACACTGTCAGTAAATCCATGATTAAGAGAACTTAACTAAGTTAAAACAATCCTTTTCAGCCTGCTWCTCTTTCTCATATAATATATTTTAAGAAGATGTACAGGATTCAAAGTGTTGAAAGATCCCACACAGAATGTAATTCTGGCTCTAGTGAAAAAAAAACAACAAAATTTCCACTGGCTTCATTTGGGGTCAGGATTTTACTTGAAAGATGTCATGTTTCCATATTGCAAAAGTCAACTCATTCGGCCTTTAACCTGTGCTTGCGTTTTGCATATCCTGTGAAACAGACCCATAGAGCTCAGCTTTTTCTGAGGGATTCAGAGAGTGCAAAATGTGCTAAAAAAAAAAAAAAAGGTTTATCTTATATAGTTCTATACTTCTGAAATTAAGCTGTTGCCACTGTTTAAAATAAGATACATTCAGGTTTGTAGTAATGGGGTTAGATTTCAGGTTACTCCTGTAGTGTCAAGTCTCTCAGTTCCACTATCCAGATAGTCATAAAAACAATGCTTTATTTCAGAGTGGAATAAGCCTAGGCTTATTTATTTTCTGTTAGATTTATGGAGGAAATTATGTGGAAAGACGAAAAAATGCAGATAGTTGATGGGAATACACGCTTATTCCATCAATGTGGAATAAGGAATAAATTCCAAGGAAAAACCAAGGAAAAAGTTCACCACCACTGTTTTTTGGGTTTTTGTGGTGGCTTTTTGGTTGCTTTGGTTTTGGKTTTGKTTTTTTTTTTYYCATGTTTTTGAYGTTATGGCATATTTTCAATCTACATAAAGCAGCATACAATCCCACACAACTAGAGGTATGAATACCTATGGGTCTTGTTTAGTCAAAGCAAGTTATTTAAAACACATATCCTTATGAAATTTAAGGGGCATAAAAGAATAGGCAAGTGCTGTTCAATGAGATGAATGTTGGAGAAATGCTGACAGATTTTTAGCTAAAGAAGTATCAGGGACCCATGCCATGGTAATAGTAAAAGCTGTGCAAAGAGATGATTAAGCTGGATAAAYCTTTCTTCTTACGCATGAAAGAACACCTTTATAAGTCATGTTTTTCTCAGTTATAATCCTTGAAGTCTAATTCATGAAAAGTTTATCATGTAAGATTTTCAGTCAAGGAGATGAACAGTCTAAAAAGTAGGGCAGGAGTTAGATCTATCAGCTCATGTTTGAACATGCAAGTACATTCATTTGCTTTAACAAGGAATTTTTCTGGTAAATAAAGGACAATACATCAGACCAATATTTTCTTTACTGCAATGAATTTTGCTTTTACATAAAAAGAGCAAATGCAAGCAACTGTACTCTGTGATGAGCTGAAATATTTGAAGACCCTAATGGTTGGGTGCATTGCACATGTTGTTACTGGAGGTGACTAGAAACAGCAAAAGGAACATATTTACTTGCTCCTCCGGCTTCCCTCCTGAAACATTGATACGCCTCACTGTATTAAGGCATTGCAAGCACAGAATTTTCCTACTTTCTGGTCAGCTGTAACAATCACAGCAAACTGGTATGCCTCTGGAAAACAAAAACACCATGAAAATACCATGGAAAGTTCACTGGTCCTTTGCGTTAAAATTTTCTGAAAGTATAAATATCTAGCAACATTATCCAACAAATCATTCATTGTATCTTTTGCTACATTCTTGGTGAAATTTGATTCAAAGTGAGAAATCCATGGAGAAAGCAGTAACAAGTAGGTTATTATACATGAGAGAAGGACTCTCTGTGCCTAGGATAGTAAAGACTGAAGGGGTAACCAGCCAAAGCAAGCAGGCCACAGGCAAAATGGGCAGCAAAATGAAGGAAAAGATACCAAATTAGAARTGCATTGTAGACAAACTCAAACCAAGGTTGGACAGTACAGAGATTAAAATATCCACATTGCTGTTTGTGTGCTACCCTTTGGCATGGGCAGTAAGTCTTAACTGAGGCATGGAGATTTATTCTCTTYTTCTGTCACCTAGCTTTGCTTCATGCCTGTAACTGGAATGAGTAAGG
The DNA here is from genome assembly GCA_003546035.1 of Mixornis gularis. Classification (NCBI taxonomy): domain Eukaryota; kingdom Metazoa; phylum Chordata; class Aves; order Passeriformes; family Timaliidae; genus Mixornis; species Mixornis gularis. The sequence continues at coordinate 1,178,387 of QVAJ01000222.1, read as the reverse complement.
CTCTTCCATATATCAGAACCAAACTATTTTGTCTTCTAGGAGTCTTCAACAACAAGTTTTCTTTTTAAGTTAAATCTCTTGTGTTACTTCCCCATTTACAACTGCAAATTTAATGTGATTCTTTTCCCTGTAAAGATTGTCTTGCTACCTCCTTTATATCCATGAAGAAAAGATGATGAAGTTTGTCTTCTGCTGCTGCTGGATACTCTCCATTATTTATTTATACCAAATAACAATCAAATTGAACTCTCTTTTTTGTTGCTGTTTATTTGCCATTAAAAGCCATACATGGGAAAATCTGTGATGAAATTAGTTTCAATTTCTTAAATATATCAAAAGAATGGCAAAACTASAACTCAGTTCCTGAGTTTGAGAGCATGCCTGTGTGAGAGGCTGCTATGGGCTGGCTGAAGCTACAATGCCYTAGCATTGCAGTGGGCCTGATGTAGCACTTTTGCCCTTCAGCAGAACTGTTAGCAGGCCCTACTGAATTACAGCACTTGACTATCACTGCTGAAATCACATCCAGATGGGAACAGGCCCCTGTGTTGGGGCACAGGCAGTGGGGCTTGCACCTGTGTAGAAAGACACACTTCCAGCTTTCTGTCCAGAAAGCATTAGGAACATCTTCCATTTCCACCTGCTACCTTTAGCATACACAACACTTTTCTTTACAGTAAACACTATTTAAAACATGTCATGCAGCTCAACTACCATGTTTCCTGTCATAATATTCATTAAAGATAAATTTTTATGTTAAAAGCAAAGTTATTTTGAAGGAGTCAGAGTTTCAGCTAATGTAATTTAATGAATTATGAGGACCATGAAGAAGGAAGTRGCAGAAAAAGCATAAGAGCAAGCAACTGATCCAGCTATTACTGACTTTCCAAAATGTCGATCCTGAAATAATCACCTTCATTATTTAGGACTGACTTTAAGAATTCTYATTTAACTCTTAAACCTGAAATTCTCAAATTATGCTTTCTTGACACAGGGCTGCACTGTTAGCTTAGTTTTCTTCTGTTGCTGTAATACTTAATTGCATATGTTCCAGTTCGGAATACGTTATTGCTGAAGTAAGTAGKCCAACATACAAAATGAAAATAACAGTGGATTTCACTTCTTAATGTTTGATATACTAACAAAAATTTGATTTCTTTTAAAAAATTGAAGAGCTGACTTAGAACAATAGACACAAAATCAGTCACTAGTTCATCTATATAAGACAGAATTCACAATTTCTCCCTTTAAGTCATATTTTGAGGGCTAGTCCTCTGATCATAGATGAKGGGTACATTTCAGTCTTACATGAGTGATGGAACAAGTGTATCAAATGAACTGTGAAGACAAAGGCATCCATTTTCTGCTGACTAGTCTCTGCTAAAGTCTTTTCACTTGGCACAGGGAAAGCAATGAGTGTCTGGACTTTCCTGATGCTTGCAAAGGTGGCAAGGCTTTCTACAACAGGGTTTGTACAGCAAGGTGATGTCTATAAGCTATTCCTGGGCACTGTAAAGTCTCCTTGCTGACCTCTTGCTTTATCTGCAGAGACCATTGTTATAAAGTGGACTACCCCTGTCACTAAGAGTATCATATACGAAACAACTGATCAGCTTCAGGCTGGGTTAGGCAGAGGCATGGATGCTTTGGTGCTATGGATTCTGAAGGAAAGAAAACATTCAGACCCAGACTACGTCCAGAAATAACATGCTTTGTTTGAGTTCCTGAAGGAAGGGGAGGTGGGGGGAAACCATGACCTCCTGCTTTGCCTGCTTTTGTACAACCTAAATTCAATCTATAAGAAGGAATGAAACAGTCAGCATTTCAGAAGCTTACCAAATAAATTACTAGTGCCACGTCTATTTGTAATTATAGGTCAGTTCTTAATACAGCTGTAAACCACACATTCCAGGGTTTTGCAGGCACTTAAGAGCATATTTTAATCTCTTTGGATAAAAGAAGCTGCCATTGGCAAGAATAAAAGAAATTCAGACTAAGTCCCTTGGTTCTTACTACAAAATTACGCTTTTCACTACTTTAAACAACTCCCCCAGCATACAAGCTGCATGCCCTCACATACCACCCATGCTAAGCTATTTCTTGTGACAGTTTCAGCTACATTATGGAAAAACTCCATACTGTATCAGAGCACCACACTGAAGTGCTCTCATGATATAATGTCTGGAGAGTATGATAAAAATATCAAAGGCAATGTCTCATAGAAGGCACTCACTGCTAATGGCCCTGCAGATGTGTCAGATCCAAAAGTATCAGATCCAAAGAACTGCAGGCAAGTGTCAATGGCAGAGGCTTTGCTTTCTATGGATATAATTGATCCTTCTGGATTTTGGAAGTTGTACAAGGACATAAGAGTTGTCTTTTTCTACTGTATGTGCAGTGTTCAAAATTAAGGAAAAACTACATGAATTATCCTTTGTATCAGATGGTATGGGAAGCATGCAATAACAGCAAAAAATTCCCACTGGTACACTGATACATTCCTTTTCCCTGAGATCCCTTACCTCCTAAAAGATATCAGAGGCCACAAGGAAGACTTATTTTGGCTTCTCTGGGTCTGTGAGATGCAGCTGTTACTGGCAAGGAGGGAAGGGTAGAAGGTGCTCCTTGGGCCCACCAGCTTAATGAGGGCTCAGGATTCTCAGTGCTGATCTGGCTCCTCCCTTGCCCAGAAGCTCTGTACTGTGTTCTGTCTCTGTCCCAGGGCTTTCAGCTATCCCAATAATCATGGTGTGATTCAGCCTCCCAAATGGGCATGGCTGGTAGGCAGGACTTAATCAAGACCCTAAAATTTTGTGCTGAGAAAAAGAAGTGCTATAAACTGATGTTCTGGCTCTTATGTTAGAYCTACTGAAGCATTGGCCTCAGGAAATGAAGGACAAGATGGACCTTAACATTTAAACATCCAGTTTATCTAGTCCATGTATATTTAAYAATAAAAATTAAAAAGGAAAAACATATATTTTCAACTATGTCTGAGTTCATGCAAAATCAGAAGGAAAAAAAAAGCAAAGTTTTTTTCTACTCTTTGTTCATTCCCCATTTCCAAGGTTTGCTGTCGTGCTGATGAACATCCAGCATTCTGCTGATGTTAATGACTAGTAGGCCAAATTTTGAAGGTTTCATCAGTGGTTGCAGTGTCACAGTCTAAATGGTCTGGCATTACGTGAGCAGTACCATCCTTTTCCATCAAATATGATAGAACTCATCCTGAAATGATTGATAAGTTCAGTTTGACACTATTCAGGCTGCAAATAGATTTGGATTTTGGGTTACTTCAGAAAGGATTAGACAAACAAGAAAGTTCCTCTGATTCTAAGAGAGATTATGCATGTTGCATGAAATGCCTTTTTTGCAAAGGAAGATGCAGATGCTCTTTGCATTGATGAGTGCCTTTGACGTTCTCATGAGAGGAAAGACTTGTGTCTTCCAAGAACTATTTTGTGCATTATACAAAGTGGAAGAYTTTAACGTAAAACAGTTCACAAACTCGTTTCCAGACTTCCCAGGTCTTGGATTGCATGGTGGCTGGAATACACTAAAGGAAACTGTTTACATCCCGAAAGGCAGACAATATGACTGAATCTGGAACTGGCAAGTCTTGGTGTATTTTCTCATAACTGAATTGCCATGAAAAAGGGTKGCTGTCAGCCTGCCCAGGCTCTCGTATCTTTTCCTGTTTTATTATTTTTTAAAAGTACTCCAAAATGAAAGTACATTTTTTCTGACAGGAGTGAGTTTTGGCATGCTTTGGTTTGGTTTTAAGCACAAAACAGGCTCTGAAATATTAAATGTCAAGTATGAAGGTGTTTTTATTTGTTTGTTTTACCACAAGAAAACTCAATATATTATTTTCCCTCTTTTTAGATGTATTTATTTTAGGTTCATACAGGCTGGGATGACATCAAGTCTTGACTATTACTTTGAACTATTAGAATTTGGGCTTCTGTCATAAGCTATAGCAGCTTTGAGGTATTTTGTGTCAGTACTTTGATACACAGAAGCTGCGCAGATTTTACTGTCTTATATGGTAAGTCTGATTCTGTTCACACAAAATGGCATTACCACTCATGGAGAAGCCAGTAGCTGGGGTAAAGGTAGCTGCATATGTTTTGTAGCTTAAATAAGGGTCATAGCAATAATGAAAATTCTCGTCTAGCAGTATYAGAACTGGTTTCAAAGTGCAGGTGAAAAAAATTATTAAAATTAATAAATTTATGTGAATTATTTTCCATATCATTCTTATCGAATGTTTTCATAATGCAGACATGAGTCACAATTACAAAACCTTTTATTCGTACACTGTAAATTAAGTGTTTCAAATGTGACAGTTAATGTAGGTGAACAACACTGCATATAGAGAAAAAGGATGTTATGACTTCTGCTGTGGTGATGTTTGCTGGTGGGTTGGTGTCTGAACATATGCAGAGCACTGCAGAACTGAGGTCTCAGTGGGCATAAATTCAAATCCAAAGGAACATTTAGTCAGGAGGACTGAACAGGGAAATTGGGTACTTTCCACATAATGTTTATATTTTTATTTTTGTTGATGCTGCTTCCTTGAAAAATGATGTTGTTTAGTTTGCCCACTTCACCAAGGGAAGGGCCCAGTGCCATTATCCTTTGGAAACAAGTATGCTTTTGAGAAACATTCCAAGACAACATAAACATTGTATAAGCATAAAAAGAAAACAAGAAAAAGGGTCTTTTCTTTCCCAAACCTTTAATGAAAGCAGTTCCTATATGCACTGGCAAATTAGGAACATAAAAAAGCCCAATAAAAAGGMTGAAATCAGAATTCCATTTTAAAAGCTGGCATAAGTTATGCAGGGCACTGGTGTATTAGGAGAATGATGAGATAATCTTTCACCACCTCTTTTCTTGTTTGGCCTTTTAAATTTTTTTTTTTTTTTTTTGAAGTGTCTTATTGTGCCACAAAGCAATTTTTTTACAGACCAGTATTTTACATTTATTTCACACAGCAGTGACTCTTTTGTCTTATTTTACTACAAAGCACTAAAGGAATTATAAATGTGCAGCATCACCAGTTATTTTATTCCTTTGCCATGAAGAAAACTAATGTACATGAAATACATTAGGCAATAAAGTGAAGAAATGAAGAATGATCAAAGGTACCAAAAAACCTCTTGCATAAAAGGTCAGAAAATAATTAGATGAACTCATCATTTTGTAATAAAGAAAAAAGCATGAAATTTGATTTGATAAGTGTAGGTGAATTTATGCTGTTAAAATTTGAAATCATGGCTCAAAGGAATGAATTATTCACTTAATATTATTATTAGTAGTAGTAGTATTATTCCCTTAGATTAAAAAAAATTACAGCAATCCATCCGTCAATCTAAATAAATTGTCTTTTAGAGATAAGATAACTACAGCAATTTTTAAAAGACAGGTTGAAAAGATATGGTGAGAAATTTCAATCTACAKGATAAAGCAGAATTTTCAAAACCACCCAGATTATGGGTATTGTTTTGAAAATCTAGAGTTGCTTCACTTAAACATTTTTTGCTAACACATCATAACTTTTTTTGTGTGTGTAATGAGCCAAGACTGTTTTGCAACTCCATGCCACAGAAGAAAATAATGGCCTGATAAAAAGACAGAAAATTCTACCATTCAGAGGATAATCAATTAATACAGTTCAACTAATTTAAAGAACTATGTCAGCTAAATGTCCCAGAATCTTTTGCCTGCACCAAAATAAATTTTTTTTCAGCTTCCAGGGTCAGAGATTTTAGCTTTAAGGGCTTCTTGCTACAAAGACTTTACACAAATTTGCACAAAGGCACAGCAGACACAAAGATAAAATCCAAGGCCCTAAAGAAAGGAAAAGGTCATTTCAGTGGCACAAGAAAGCAGTTAGTCTTTAGTTTGTTATACTTTGTGACTAACAACAGCAGCACTGTAAAYTGAACTTCTGCTATCCCCTCATTGAAGTGCATGCCTGAGACAGAGAAATAACATCACTAGGAAAGCTGGGTTGTTTCCCTCTTGGAAACCAAAGCACTTCATGGCTGTGCATGGCACACTAGTGATAGAGCTGAGGTCAGACCCTCTCTGGAGCGCTCCAGATATCAACAAGTAGTCTTTYGCTTCTTGTCACAAGATTTTGTCCTCGTTTTTAAAGCAGAGTATCTTTTTCCAGCAACAGCATATAGCTCATGTTCCAACAGAGCAAAAATAAAATGGAGCTGGTATTGTAAAAAGGAAACCACCAGGGAAYGATAATCTTTTGGCCACTGATACCTTTCAGCTTGCCAGTTTTGCCCAGTCTGTTTTTTGATAAAATCCATCCCTGTGGTGTTTCTTGGTATTATATATCAAATTTTAAACAAGGACACATTTGTGTTGCACCCAGAAATGTGAACTCATTTCACAATTTGTGAAAGTGTAGTAAATGAACTATACAACAAACAGCCTTGGACATGCTGAAACAAAAAAGCCTTCCGTAAGTATTTCATCTCCTTAGATCACTTCTGAAATAGTCTTTGGTTCTTCCTGTTCTTTGCCTAATTTTTTTCCACAAACACACAGAGGCACACTACTGTTGTATATTCGCTTGTTTGCAGGGATATAACTATAAAGTCTGGAAGTAACATGATTTTCTCTTTAAATATTTACTGGTTTTAGTAACTAATAAAAACAAATATGTAAAAAAAGTGTAACTACAAATTTAAAATATTTTTCAGGCTTGTGATAGAGAACAGGAAATAATACTTTCATGAATTTCAAAGTATTTCATGTAAAATTTTCCATATACCTGGCAGGCAATAATTACATTAGCGATGTACAGTACCTGCATTTTTTTTATTATTGTTCCTAGAACAATTTATAGATACAGAGATTGTAATTCAAAGCTTGTGACAYGAACAAAGATAAAAGACAAGTGTTTGGCAACAACTAACCCATAATTCAGCATTCTTAATATCCAGTCTCCCTCTTAGTTGATCCTTTGTAAAATATTTTACTGAACATCACCTGCAAAACTCTGACATTGTCCATTGTATTTGTAGCTGTGTTCTTTCTTCAGGAAATTTTCTGATGGGTCGRGTTAGAATTATTCCTCTCCACATTAGAGGATAGGTATTGTTCTCAAATGTATTTTTGACTAATTAGGTCACAAATAGTTAATTCTTATGGAAGAAAAGGATGCCTTTTTTGGAATCACTTTCAGACTTATAGCCCTTTCTTTTGTCTCCACCTCACAACCTGACCTGAAGGCTCTGTTCCTGTGCTGGGCCATCACAAGAACACAAGGAGAGTTGGATACAGAGCCCGACTGATGTGCRTGGTGAGAAAAGAAACCCAGTTGAAATCGAGGTACTGGTTGATGCAGCAGATCAAGGAAGGTGTTAGTTCTTCAGACACGTGGTGAGCAAAGGAAACATCATCTCCCTAAGGGAGACTCTGGCACAGAGACTCTGGCCATTCTTGCTGTTGAAAACTGGGATGGATCTCAAAAGAGGAGTTGGTTWACAAATCCACCTCCAAGAGCTGCAGCTGCTCCTCCTGGCATCCTGAGATACTGCAGAGGAAGAGAATACAGGGGGATTGTTGGGAATCACTGCCAGCATACCATYTAGCAGTTACCTCTTCAATGTAGATAGTCATCCAGGATCTAGCATGGTCTTCTCCACAACCAGGTTCAGGGGTTCTCTTTGTACATGCTCAGCATTTTAATAGTTCTGTGTCTAATAATTCTTGGAAGTGGCATCTGTGGGGACCTTCACTGGCCATACCTGTGTTCTAATACACTGTAGGAACCACATTTTCCATTCCTCTCTTCAGTAAGGAAACGCGGCAGAAATTAGGAAGGCTGTCTTTTACTTTTAAATGTAGCTCTTCATCACCATTTAAAATAATACTCAGCTTGGAGTTTCCTATAGATATTGAGGTTAATTGTATTACCAGGATAAAAACTTGTACTCTTCTGTACAGGCAAGCCTTTTCTCTTTGTCGTTACTGCACAAAATATGCTGTGTTTCTAGTAGTAACTGAGACTAGAAGCAAATATCTGGTGCATGTAAGAAACAGTGGAAATTGGGTCCTCTTTGATTTTACCCAGTTGCTAAAAGAGGAGGTACTTCTTTAAATGCAATTTTGTACTGGCTTGCATCAAAGTGCAGTATGTCACATCTGATATTTACTATAGTTTATGTATTGAAAAAGGATGAGGTGAATTCAAGGTCAGGAGGATTCTGTAAATACTGTTCCTGCTGTTCTCTGTAATCCTGCATGCATGTGTGGGGAATAGTCCAGTGTCTTTTTATACTTGTGTGTACTCACACTGGGCCCTACCTAAGTTGGTGCTGAGCACCTGCAGACATTGGCAGATGCCAAACCTCTTCCCCCATTCCATTTCTTCTCCATAAGTAATTAGATGAACTGAAACCTTATAACTATACTTTCCAGCCCAGCCACAGCTCTTACGATGATCCATCTAGATTTTACTTCTGTGGCTCACTGCTGATTTTGACCATTAATTTCTTCCTTGTTACAGAACACTTCATAAAGATTGGGAAGTCTTCAGATTCAGTAAGTCAGATACTTATGGAGAAAAAATACATGATATAACAGTGCACCACCTGCACCGGAAAAACAGCCTGGTGGTTATAATTAATCAATATCTCACAGATGACTATGGTCTTCTGCCTTTGACAAAATAYATGACTTCAGCCAAAGTCTGCTCTCAATTACACACACAGAAATCAAAAACAATTTCACTGTATTCTCTGATGTAAACAAGACCAAAGTTCAGGTTTCAGTTTCTTTACTTTTTTTTTTTTCTCTCCAAAATATGATATTCCACCAAGTTTCTGATCCACAAAAATTCTGAGCCTGTGGCATATACAGACATACACAATGAAATTCTACCCATCAAACTTTGGCAACATTTAAAGTATGTCTGCTGAAACTTAAAGCAGGATAATATAGACATAGTCAGATRTATAGACAATAGATGAAAATAGGAGGGAGGGGAACAATGAGATGAAAACTGAAGGGCTTGAAAAAAATAAAATGCTAGAATCTAAAAGGTTCACCTTTCGCCTTCATGACTTGTGCGTCTTTTATTTTTGACATCCAGGCTTTTAAAATGTCACTTCGGCAGCAAGAGATTTGAGCCTTCTTGACACTACACTGATGAGCATGATGTATATTTCCCCTTCTTAGGAAAARTAACCTAAGGACCATTATAATCCTTCAATATATTTCAAAACTTGGGAATCCAAATCTCTTAGAGCTATTTATCCAGTATTTTGTGACTGGCCACTGTGAATCTCCCATGAGTGCCAGGACTGCAGCAGGCTGTGGACACCTGGAAGGGCTGTCAGGGAGACCAGCACATAATGGAAATCAGTTCTGTCACCATGTCACCCCAGTGATGGGAGCAGCCAAGCGGCAACACAGTGGTGGCAATTCTGGGCATGGGAAGCTGCCACGAAGCCAGTAAGCTTCTCTGTGCAGCCTGTGGGTGGTACACAGCAGGGAGGAGTGATGTGGGAAAGGGCTGGACGCTGTTGACAGTTCCCATGTTCCACCCAGCAACTCCCAAATGTGCTCCTTCTCCCAACTACCTCCCACCTCTCTTTTCTCAGGTCAAAGCACATCAGCCAAGATGCATGCTCCCAGGCACAGGGCTCCTGCCTGCAAGCTGAGGATCCATGTAATGTTGAATTGCTGGAGAGAGGTACTGCTGGTGCCCAACGCTTAATGGGTGGCCTTGCCTCTAAGTTGTTTTCATCAAATCCAGATGGTGATGGTGTGCCAGAGTCTTGGTGCTTTTCTTCCACACGGGTCTGTGTCTGAAGGCTGGGCCCCAAGGCTAGGGAGTCACAGACCACGAGTAGCACTGTGACACGGTGCTGAGACTTGCTTGCCAGACTGCAGTCTCYTCTCATGACTCTTTCACAGTCTGACTTAGAAAGGAAGTGGTCTTCATCTCTCTCTCTGACAGTGCCTCAGTTCTTGTCACAGCCAGCAGAAGCAACCTGCTAAGGTTCCTGGTGTTGCCTCTGGGAACAAATCTTAACCTGAAAATCATGGACCCTCTCCAGGTACAGCCTGATCAGAAGGCAGAGAGTGACCTCCTCTGAGCCCCATGTGTGACTAGGACTGTGACTAGGCCTGAGAAAACATGTTTTGTGGGGTTCTTCTTTTTTCCTTTTTAAAATTTATTTCTTTTTTTTTTGAGAACAAAAGAGCAAAATAGGAAACAAAACCAAGAACATAATTAGAGCCAACAGAACAAATAGTATACCAGAAAGCTAAGTATCTAAATGTTAAGAAAATACTGTGCAGCATGTCAGATGAGTGTGTTTTAGCATCCTTTGAATTCTTCTCATACAGCATAAGGATCCAGGCACATGGTGCTTTGGAAAATTTTGAAGGGTTCCTTCTTGAGCAGAGGCCTCTGGGAATCAGCAGGAATGCTGGGACTGAACTGTCTTCTCCTTCATATATTGTGTTGTGTGCATCTTTCACTCCAGACTCATGACACAGGAGTGTGAGTAGCAGGTATTAGATAAATACTACTGAGGAATAAAAGACCTGGCATTGAGCAAGTTGCTCAACAGATTTCTCAAGCAACAGTACTACTAAGAGCAGAAGCAACCAGTTCTGTGCTCCATAATCCTTGTTTGGGAATGCATTTGCAAAGACCTGTTTCTCATCAGCATCACAGAAAATGCCAAAGATTTTACATAGTCATCTTGGTCTATCTACATCTGATTTATTCTAGAACTGGTTTGCAACATTAAATATTAATTTTAACTTCTACATTGTCTGCTGTAGTTCAGAAGATCAGGCTTCCAGCAAACTTCAAGTTCCTAGCAAACCAYTGAGTCAGGGTCTATTTCTTGGAGGTTAGAGTGGGCAGAGAAAAACAGGACTGATCTGTAATGCTGCACTCTGTTTCACCAGCAATCAGTTTCACCAGCTTTAGAGTGGTGGTAATAAGCCTTGCCTGGCAAAGCCTGTGAGGCTGAACTAATGGCTGGTTTTAAAGCACTTGGAGAGCCCTGAAGAGAAGGTGCAGTGCTAGTGCAAAGTATTACCCTTATTAGAGYCTGTCAGATGCCTTAGCAGTCTGTGTGGAGTTCCTAGTGGCTCTCCAGCACTTTTGGTTCTTGCTTTCACCCTGAGGGACTCTCCAATTACTTCAGTGCCCAGAAGCCCGGAAGAAAACTTGATGTCCACTACAAATCACTTTCTCAATATATTCCTCTAAGCATATACAGATAATCAGGACACTTTATGAGAGTATCTTATGGCTATAAACATCTTCTTTCAATATATCTTTTGTACCCTTCACATGCCTTTTCCCATAAACTCTTTGAGCCTGTTTAGAAGTAAAACATTCTCATCCAATCTTAAGTGTTTTCACTCCTCTCTAAACAGTACATTTATGTACAAAGAGCCCTGGAAATCAGTGTTAGCCACCAGGAGACATGATCTTGAAATCATACTGCAGAAGGAGGTCATAGTTTTGAAGGAAGCTGATTAATTGCAGATACAGCAAACCTTTTGAAACCTTAACTGTATGAGGATATTTACTTCATGTTGACTCATATGTAAAACCYGCTTAGAACAGCACTTCAGGAGAAATTTCTGGTCAGGCCTCATTCTTTCAACTTACAGAAAAAAAATATCTGAGGTGTGTTTCTAGATGTAATCTGGTCTCAGCAGCTACAAGACACTATTCAATCTGATATGAATGCAATAGTACTTGGTAAATTCCAAAGACACAAGAAGGATCCAGAGATGGAAAGTATGCCAGACTCTCACACGTGAAATTTGCATTATTTTAGTGAATAGAATCACCTTCGGTTTGACGCTTATTTTGCATGCAAATTAGACCCACAAAAGACTAAATCATAATGCTATTGGATTCCAAAAGTTCAACGATTTCAAATTAGGAGAAGTGCTTCTATTGCCACCTGCTGGGCTTCGTTGCCTCACGAGCACAAGCTCAGCAAGYACACTGTTTTTCAAGTGCCTCTTGAAGATATGAGGTTGCCAGTAATTTAAAGTTGAATGAACAGAGAGAGTCACAGAAAAAAAAATAAAACCCAAAACTACCAATGTTAATGCGCTTGCGGTTCCAACAGACTACTTCTCACTAATCCCCAAACTCCTCTAGAAAACTAACTATACAAACTGTTTTTTGTTGAAATGCAAGTAAATCCATTTTTAAGGTCCATGTTTGGTTAYTCTTACCACATGTGAAAGTATCTGTTTACGAGACAGGACAGAAATATATTTGACATACTGAATAGGGGGGCTGTTTTGCTTCAATGTGGTATCTAATACCATAAAGACAGGGTGACAATAAGTATTTGAGCCCTTTAAATAGAAGTATTTATATCTCTTCTATGCTGAATGTTTTAGCCACTTCTGTTGTCATATAAATACTGCAGCATGCTGTGTCTGCTACAGTGAGACTTTATCAGTTTCCAGCTGTAATGAACTGTGTCAATGCAGCCATCATTTAGTTCTGTTTTATGCAACGCAGTTCATCTACAGGATGATGCAGAATAATGGGTGTAGATGTGCGTGAYGGCCCAAATTGGTGACAAGTTTTCAGCAAAAAAGTGCTTCCCAAACACCTTTTCTCTCTTTAGATTTAAAAATATCATGAGAATGGGAACTAGTAGAAAACTGCTGCATATGAGACTTTGACATTAAAGTGTCATATGTTCTGTGAAAATAGTATTCTCACTTCCACAAAAACGGTTCTTAGGAAATAAGTGAAATGAAATCTAAGAACACAATATATTTGGGGGATTTTTGAATCTAAAAATTCTTTGGATGAAATAAAAAATGCAGCGGGAAAAATACTTTTAAGAATTCAATATCAAGGTTAAAGTTGTAGTTTGGCCCTCTACTTTTACTCAACAGATTTAGGTCCCTTGACCACTAGGCAATTGAATAGGGACAAACAACTCCCTGAAACTAGCAAAAGACCCAACCCTAAAAATGCTTAGTTTTCATCTGCATAATTGCTTTATTCTTTCCACTTCCAGGTCAGAGGATTCATGGCTGTTTAATCAAGTTTTTCTTGGAAAACATGTAATTGAAAAATGTGTTTCACTTGTATGTTTGACATTCATCRAAGGATTCTAACCCTCTATTTCTCTTAGACATTAGGTGATGCACTCTGAGAAATACAAGGCGAGTGGAGTACCTGGCAGTTTTTTAAGGCAGTTAAGCGAGGTGCAGTTCAGAGCAAGGGACATCCYGCATGCTGCAAAATCTGTCTGCAAATATAATGTGTTAGCCTGTTTGGATCATCATGGTTAGAATGCTTTCAAGGTCAGAATCTGGTGGTGTGAAGTTAGCTGGACATTTAATTGCAGTGGTGTTGTATGGCAGTGTGGTTGGACAGCTCAGTTGCAGCTTGTCCTCTCATAAAGGCAAAAACCTCCTGACTGACCCAAGCGGAACAGATCAGAAACATCTGCATTACCACAGTGTGGAAAAGCACTGGGTATGTACTGTAACTCTGCTCTCAACAGCTGGTATCCTTTTCCTGCTCTTTATTCATGACAAATATCTTGCTTGCATTGAAGACTGCCACTCCCAATGCCAGCTAAGCTGGGTTTTCATAATCATTTTTACTAATGAGAGGAGTGAAACTTCAACATACCTGCAATTTTATCCATAAAAAATATCTCTAAATGGTTCTGCCAGGGCTGGTTCATTTTACCAGGATGATAACTGCAGCTTTTGGATGACAAAAGAATAGCTACTTCATAAGGCTGTTTTAAACTAATTACCTGTATCAGTGTAATTGTACTGTACAGAATTTTATTACATTATTTTATTTAAATGAATGAAAGTACATGATGAAAATAAATTTGAAAAGAGAATACAGAAGTCTACCCCATAAGTGAGCCAAGCAATCACAAGCTAAACAACCATCTACAAAGAGATGTTGTAACAGGTTTTGGGCATGAAAAAATATGTAGACTCAAATTGTGGATATAGAGACAGATGGAGGCTATAAACTGGACTAAGGACACTCTCAAAAAATGAAAAAAAAAAACAACAGAAAAAGGGCTGTGTTTTATTAAACTTTGACTTCAAATAACTGAGTTTATCTTTCCATTTATTTCAGGCTGGATTGTGGGAACTGTGTTGTAAAGAAGTGCCAGCTATTGAGGGTCAGAGTTGTCCTCCTTGATCTTTTTTGAAGTGCTGTGAAACTCCTAGGCTTGCCTRGAACACGCTGACACTCAGTGTGCCATGTAGACTAGAAAGTTAGTCTGGAGTCACTGAAGAAGGACCTTGGGTTACCAACTCCCCTTCTCCATAGACAAATTTTCCCTTAGAAGAGCAGCCTACTAACATTTGAGAGGATCACATTTAGGAAAAAATCAGACTATAGATCTGATAAGACCCCAGAAATTTTTGCTTAGCTCTAATAAAAAATTTTCAAGACATTCATAACACATATACATAATTTCTGGAACCTTACTGGATAGAAGCTCTCCTTATTCTTCAGTCTTAGAAATACCATGCTGCCTAACATTATACTTGTCCTATATTCATCATCAAGCTCACAGACCTTCAGATTCTTCCTAACATGTGACAAACTGCTGCACAAGCCAACAGCTCATTCAGAACAGGTACAGTTCTCTAGATAAACACAACTGAATCTCTTGAGATGTGTAGGCACATAACTCCTTTGACTAATGATACTCAGGAGAAGGAGAAAAGCCTCTTACCTCCCCTGAAAAGAAACTGCCTGTCAGTTCAACAACTCTCTATTTCCTCTGGCATTCACTCTGGCATTCAGGTCAGCTTCACAGACCAAACTGAATGTGAAACACAAGAGAATCTGCTGGTATTTCCCACAGACCTTTTCAAAAGAGCCAAGACAAGCTGACATGAGTGTCCTCCCATGTCTTTTCAGAAGTCTAAATTTTGCTAAAGCTGATATTCTAGAAGTTGTACCAGGTGTTTTTAGTGCCACATCAATGAGGAGTTTGGTATCTAGTCTGTTATGTTACCCATGTGAGAAGAAGTTTGTAAAACATTCCTGGGATCTTGGGCATGTCAAGGTTAAATATGCAAAAGTAGAATTCTGTGAGTGCTCACTTCTATCCTTGTACTTCGTTTATAAAAATTCAGAGCTGAAATAAGGCATCTATAACAGATCAAACAGTCTCTCTTGTCTTTGAGAAAGTGAACAGACCGAGCCTCTTTATTCTCATAGACATAACTGTGTTTTTCAAGATGCATGCTCCTTTTACATCTTATCTTCTGAGTGATATAATGTAAATATTTCATATTAAGGGATTAAAAACCCTCCATGTAGCTCTGTTGTATTCTTTGAATGCATCCAGATTACAGCTTTGTAACATGGAGTATAGTGTGTGATCCATGTCCCTGACTCTGGCTTCTTCCATACTGCACACATTTTGCAGCCTCATGGCAATACGTTGAGAAGTTTAACTATTCTCCAAGAGGTATTCAGAGAAGATATCTCTGTCTAAATGCATCAAATAAGCCTAAGTGGTAGAGCAGGGGACACAGAGAGGAAAACAACTCTAGCAAAAGCTAGGGTGGCTAACAAACCAGCATTTGTTACATAGAGGGAGTAGACTGGAGAAAGAGGTCTTGGAAATCTGCTTTTATCACAAGCTGTATCTGGCAGAGCCCTTATTTTACATCTTTCCAGCCTTTAAAAGTGGTATAAATAGACAGCAATAAGTTTTCAATTGGATGTATTACAACAATAAAGTGTGAAACTAGCCCGAAACAGCCAGTTTCCTAACTATTTAGATTTACAAGTCCTACGAGCTAACCTGGGTAAATCTTTTTCCCTTTAAGGTGCCAGAGAAAGCAAGGAAGGCAAAGCACTTAATTGTTTTGAAATCAATCTCCTCTTTCTGACGAGATCGGCAGCTTATCTTCCATTCGAGACTGCATCTCAAAATTTTTTGTCCAGAGATCTCTCACTGCTGCTCTAAATACCTCCTTATCACAATCTGTCTTGGCAGTCTGATTCACTTTCCAAATACAAGTACAAATCCTAACTCAATTCAAACATCTTTACCTTAAGAAGCAGTTCACTCTTGTTATTTACGTGTTTCATGGGGGGGGCCCACATTCTTGGAGAGATGGCACCATTTTTAAAATACATGCATCTTTCAGTTTCTTCTTTTTATTTGCTACCTTTGAATTATTGAATACCTAACCCAGAGATACCACTAGTTACTTGCAATATTTTTCTTAGACTTCTGCAAACTGTTTTCTGTCCTGAAAAATGTATGTCCATTATTGYATTTCATAATAATCTGGAAGAATCTTATAGTCCAGTGTTCTACAGGCTACATTGTAATACAAGGCTGGCCTAAATTTATTAATATTAAACCTATGCCTATGCATAATTTTTTTTTTTAATTTTGTTTGTAAAAGTCCTGCCATAGACAACCTACTGCAAATCTCAGTAAACTGTTTGAAAGTTCTGGGTTTCTTGCTTCTGAGTTTGACTAGCAACAAATTCCTGATTGGAAATTGTTCAGTTGTTTTCTTCTGGAAAGAAGTCTCTTTAATCTGGATATGCCTGATAGGCACTTAATGTTTTTTTGAGAAGTCTAGCCTCCTGGAGTCTCACTGGTCAGGTACATTTTCCTGCTCTGTTGTCAACTCTTTCTTCTCAAYTCTATGAAGATTATATTTTTTTTTCTTCAACTGAAAATGACAGAATTTTTAAAATATATATTTAGGAGAAGTACCTAAGCCTTGCCTGTTCCAGAGTCAAAAATACTCTGTGTATGTCAGTTATGATATTGACCAAGGAATAAACAGTAACAGCATGCAAGAATTTAGACAGTCCCTTCTTGGAGGGTTTTCCAGGTTGCAGGATTTGTTTTATGGTGGACTTCACACCCCTATTGAATCCTGCTTTTGCACAATCCTACCATTTTGCTGAGAGTGGCATGTCTCCAGATACAGCAAACTCATTTGTACCCATTGCGGCTGACACAGTCCAGAAATACAGAATTAAGAAGCCTTACCCCACTGACAGTGAAGCAAAACTTATCACAGGACCCTCAAATAAAATACAAATTCAGACAAAAGACTACCTAGAATTCTTTGTTCATGGACCAGCTCCATGAACTGGGTAATAAAACCAAAATTCTCAACTATAAAATTCTATTGTTAAGCAAACATAGGCTTTGAAACCTTGTGTGCCATCATAAAAAACTGCATTATCAAATTTGATTGACACATACACATGTCAGCATTTGATCATCCTGTACTCATATATTACTGTAGGATTTGTTTCAGTGTGTACAGGATTAAAAATCATGTTTGCAAATCCTGGAGTAAAGCTTTAAGCACTCAAATTTTCAGTAGTCATAYTGAAAACATCATTTCTACATGGTACTATAAGCTTTCTAGACCTGCACAAAGAATTCRCAGGTCTATATAAGTGCTCACTATCTTTAACTAGAAACTGACATTACATTTACATTTTTGTTCCTCAAGTTGTGGTCTGTTCACTCCTAGTAGTCCTTAAGAAAAAGGGTCCATGAAACTGTCTTGTTCAGTCCTATTAGGTATTTTTAACTACTGCCCTTAAAGATGCAGGACCTTTTGAAGTTTACATGGTAACGGTGACATTCCAAACTCAATAAATTGTAACACTTTACATATAATACTTAAYTGCAGTTATGGATTCTTTCATTAATGCCAAATTTTTCAAGTCTGCAGTTAAACTCTTCTAGCTTGACTATGATCTTCTGATTTGCTTTCATAAAATGCCTCATTTTTTATTTGAAACTGGTAGGTTCAAATGGCTGAACTAAAACATAAGTCATGGCTCTTATTTATGATCAGAAAGTGCATGCTTATTTGTTTAAAGTGATTGTACTTTGCTTGTCAATCCATGTCCTGACTTTATGTATGTTTTGTCCAGGAATAGTTTTAGCTGCTATCAGCACAATTGTGGGAAACTAGATGAAATGCCACTGGTTTTGAAGTACCAGAAGGTATTTTTCAGCTCTTTAAATGTGCTGTGGCAGTAGGAAACATGGGATTCAGCTGGAAATAACACTGAGCCAACAGTGGATGAGATAAGGTTAAATGACAAATCACTAAAGTACAGAAACAAAGGAAGCAAAGTAGCTCAATTTCTCATTTCCTTTTCCCCTCCTGCAAAAAAAGTCAAAATGATACATGCCAAGCAATAATGAGAAATGTGCATAAKATCTCATTTTAACTCTGTTAAGAGCAAACCATGAAGGCACTCTCAGTGCTTTGCCCAGTAAACAAAGCTTGCTTTGAACTCATCATCATCACTGGCACACACACCAGAGCTGGTGAGCTCAGCAGAAAATCTTGTGACAGAGTAACCTTGGGATATGGGTGACAATCTGAAATGGAACAATATGCACACCTATGTCAGTGATTTTTATATTTCTACATATTTTGGTAATTATCATTCCCATTAAGTTGTGGAAGGAAGGGAATGCTACAAACTTTGAGATCTTTCTGAGGGCTGTTGGCTCCAGCTGAGTTTCTGGAGCCAGCATGCTCTGGTCGCACCATCAGCCCTCAGAGCCCAGTGCTGACTTGACTCCATGAATGGTAAGGCTCATCATTTCTCAAATCCCACATTAAATTCAGAACTCACCAGCATTCACTTACTRGCAGAGACAACTCTTAATTTGCCAGCTCCTCATTTCTCTTTTTAAAAGATGATGTGGAAAACATACTCTAGGGTTATGGCTTCAGGAGTTCCCATACAATGGTATTTCTGGGTAAGACAAAACATACACTTAATATTGGTACTTTTTTATTGTTCATAAACATTCAGCTCAGACAGATTTTACTGCTTTTTGGGAAAAAAATCCAGAAACCAAAAAATATACAAGTATAGAGCTGACAAAGAAACACAGAAGAATGTTTTGGGTGAAATCTCTGACAGATTTAAAATCATCAAGACAMTAAGTCCAACTTTCAGAATCACACAGGTACTCCAATATGTGAATCCCACCAAGTGGCAGAGCTGAATTTTTAATGCCAAACACTGCAGTGACTGCGCAAAGGCTTAATTTCTTTAAAATTTTTTTTTTGCTCTTGAAGTGGTTGTAGTGAATCTCGACAACCCAATGAGGCAGATGTAGCCAAAAAATGCTTATCRTGTTTAAGAAAAGAGAGTATTCCAAGAACAGGAAGAGGGGACACAAGGGTGAGACTGTATGACATCTATAATCCTCCAATTACCAAACCACTTGTCAGTGAGTCAGCAATTGATGTGACTTAGAACAGCCTAAGGGGCTTGCAGTGTATGCTGCCAGCCAGCAGCTCCTAGAAGCCAGTCTGGCAATCACAAACTAGTGCCCCTGTTCTTCTYTCCTCAGGCCACAAGCCTTCTCTCAGCCAGCCAAAAGGAGGAGGGGTGGCACTGGTCCAGCTCCAAAAGCACCTCTTCTTACGCTGGAGACACTATGAAGAGATCTGCAGGGTTTACACAGCTTTGTTCTGCAGAACAGAAACTGAACCTTCGACTCTTGAAGATATCTATCTTCAGACTATACAATCCTCATTCCAAAGATGAAAGGGCTGCTGAGGTACCATTGATTGTTTTGGAAATTATTTTTACCAAAGAATGCTGGTATTTCTCCAGTCTGAATTAACGGCCCTCCAGGGCTGGAGCCAAGAGCCTTTCTCTAATAACAGAACAAAGATRTTACTTCGTGTTTCACTTACTCCACAAATCACACAGCTTGATCGCTTGGAAAAGTTGTTGGTACTCATATTTCATTTTAGTGTATATGAAAGCATTCRCTTCCTCTGATTTGTAAGTACAATAGTAAGTGTGAATGCTCTGAGAAAAGTCACATCAATCACATAATACATAACAGACAACTCTAGGCCTTAATCCCATACATGAGGTATAGTTTCTTTAATGATATCAGGAAGCCTAGATTGCTAGTTCACAACTTGTACTGGATTTTGTCATACCTTTTGAATAACCTCACCACTTAATAAAATGCTTTAGAGTAAGTAAAATAATAAATGTTTTTTACTCTCTGCTGTACCTTGTAAAAGGGAGTATTACTTCCTTCACGTGTTTAGCTTATTCCTAACCAATGTGTTTTGGCACTCATTCCTCTACATAACGTAACAGCATTATTCAAAATAACACCTTCAAACATCTTCTCCATGTCTTTCTTGTATAATACCCACCCTTTCAGCCAGCACTGGCTCTCCGTTATGGCCACATTTGGTACAGATGGAAGGGTGGTATTTTATGCCAGCCATCTGGCACACCATGCTTGTTTTGCTTTGACATTAAAATGTTTTCTTTTACAAAGTTCATGACCAAGATGTGCTTTCCTGACTTAGAAATTTTTTGGCAYGATCAGTTTACTGAGCTGAGGATAAATCACATGGTCAGGATCATTCTTAAGTAAAAAGAGGGCACTTCTGGGTGTTTTTCAAAACAGCCTGTGTCTGCTTCTACCACACGACWGGATCCCTTTACATGGGAAGGTTTCACTTGTAGCAGTCAAGGGCTTCATGAGATGCAGTTACACAAGGATGTGAACACTGGAGTGCTCCAAACAAAAAAATCCAAAAAACCCAAAAACAAACAAACAAACAAACAAAATTGGAAAACCCAAACAAAAATGAACAAATTTAAAGGAGCTATTTGTCTCTCTGATTAGTCAAGTTTGGCTAAAGGTCCTTACCAGAAAGTCTTTGAAAGAGGAGAAGCAAAATTTTCAAAGAATTAATTTTCTGTATTTGACTTCACACTTTAGTAGCAACTGCTGATTTTTACTCTGGAGACTTTTGGAGCACATATCATCATTACACAATGAAGTTTTGGTGACCATGTCTCTCCAGATGAATTTTATTTCTCTCATGGTTTGTCTGAAAGGTACAAGTGCATATGTGTGTATTCACTCTCTTTTTAGTTTAGTATAAATGTGTGTGAGTCTGTCTGTGTATGTGTGAGCAGACATGCATTTGTATGCATGTGTGTTACATCCACTTCACTTTGCAAGTTTCGGTTTACAGGACCTCTGGTGGACAATCAGTCTGTCTGGAAGAAAAGTACGCCCACAAACCTCACATGGAACTAGCTGGCTTTGGGCACTGGTCCAGGCAGCCTCATTTAAAGCATCAAGATCATAGAAACCTTTGGCTGGAAAATTAGAAAAAGAAAGTATCAGCTTTCATTCTGGAGACCCACATTCAACTGTTCATGGAAAATATTTTCAGGAAATACCTGTTGACTGAGCCTTTCAGTTTAACCAAACCATATTGCTTTTGCAAATGAAAAAGAAAAGAAAGAGTAAAAAATATATTAAAAAGACTCTGTTTTTTGTCCCAGGGGTTGAATTAAATTAACTTCAAACTGAATCATTTTGCATTGTATGAGAGTATAGAGAAAACATCATGCTGTGTGTTATGATCTCCATTCTCAGCTAATTATTAACATCTTTGCATACACACTATTATCAGCAAATTCACTTCTTGGCTTTGCTTCAAGCTCTGTTTAACAAGCATGTGTTATCTGACCATGGCTACGGACGGGAGTGTATTGTAGTTGAGAATATGCTCTTTGTGCTGCTCTGGACAAGGGGCTCAATTTTCTTCCTATTGGAGTCTATATACGTTACACTAAAAAGTAGAATAAATCTTAGATAAGCCTAAAACCTTGCAGACAAAACCTACAGTACTTTTAAGCCGCAACTTCCTGTGAGGTCATTGCACTGATGCATCTATTGTCATCTAAACACTAATCCAGCCTTACCCTCAGTTATTTTCCACTGTGGGAAGAATGACTGCTCTGAAAACTCAGGAGCATTCTTCAAACACTCAGATGTGTTTTCAAGATTTAATCTGGGTAAAAAAACCAAACTAAAACAAAATGAAAAAAACCTAAAAAAACCCAAAAAAACCCAAACTTGTTTACTTTCATCTTGAAATGGACTTTCCTTCTGAAATGGATTTTCACATAGTGTTGTTTCAAACTGAGTTGCAAAAAGGCCAGGCAGGTTGCTTAATACCTGGATTTAGAGCTTAAGGATATTCATTTGAAGTGCATGCAGAAAAAAATCCACATGGCTCAAATTGAAGACATATTTGCTTCACCCTTCATATTTGGTATAACAATATAGAAAAAGATTTTTAAATCTGTTTTTTTTCTTTGAACGGTTAGCAGTGGACAATTCTTAAAAAAAAAAAGATTCATGCATTTAAAAATATTCCATGGTTTTTTTGTCATTGGCACGTGATAGAGCTCTTCATTAAACACCCATACAATTTTAATATGATTCATATCCAATGGTTCACATAACCACAATAAGCCTTAGATCTCTTAATATGCCTGTTCCTAATGTTCTTTTTGTTAGAAGAGCAACCAAGTAGTGTTTCTTTTCTTGGCTGAGACAAATATCCCCTTTGCTTGCAGGAAATGAATGTGTATTTTCTGTACTTTGGAAAGTTTATGGAATATTAAAAAAAAAAAAAAGGAGAGAGAGAAAGAGAGATGACTTTCTCCTTGCAGGCATGTGTTAGGCATTCCACAAACAAAATACTGTGTAATGAGGGCAGTGGTTGTCTTCCTGTGACACTTGAGTTTTCAGAAAAAGATTTATGTAAGTTATAAAAGGTTTTATGTAAGCAGTCAATATTTCTGAGCTTTTCTTGCACATTGTCTATTTAATTCAAAAACAGGGGCAATCCGTCCCCCCTGAGCTGAGAAACTGTGAGACATGCAGTACATGCATGTGGTCTGAAGGCCAGTTATAGCATTTACCACATGATCAAGAGTAAGTCTTATGGAAAAAGAACAACACTGAGATTATTTTCTCAAGGCCAAGAGTATGAGGCAGCTGCAGGGGGAACAACAATTTTAGCTCAAGCTACAGAACTGATCAGGCTTGCATCAGCAGGCATTTGGGGACAGACGTTGGAAGCAGGTCAGTATCCCCAGAGGAACCGTGGGCACACAACACCTCACAGGAGATGTGAGGCGCCTGATATGACTCATTGAGTAAATGAGACAACTTTCTGATTCATATCTGGGAGCCTTCTGCTAGGTTGTTTTCTCAAAGAGTGGTTGTCTTTCTGCTTCCACTCCTTCAAAATAAGAATAGTGCATTTCAAAATAACCCRATTTGCCTTTTGCATCCCCCTCTTTCACATGGAATTCTCATTTCCTCCATCTGTTTTACCACACAATGTGTAGTAATTAAAAAGTGCTTAACATCTAAAAAAGCAAATACAATGAAGATGTCTTTTGAACACATCTTTTACTGGATATTCAACTATGCCACTTGGCATCTGTTAACCAAGTTCCAATTTTATATTTTTGAACTTTGATTATTATTTTGAACATCTGGTTAGTGTTCTCAGTGATCCTGCCTCTCTTCTGCATGTCTTCTGAGGACATATTCCTTTGTACTGCTGTAAACTGATCTAGTGTATGACTCTTTCTCAAGTGAGTTGTAGGAGACTGTCTACTTTTCCAGACATTATGGGAAGCTGAGGGAAGTTGTGGGGAATATAAAAAAAAGTGTGTGTGAATTAAAAGACTGTGAGGAAGTGGTCCAAACTTGGCCCAAAGTAGTTCAGACCAGCTGGCRGGACCAGGGAAAGCATCAAACAGGAAAGGTGACATAACTTTATGTGGGAATAGGGAAGTCTTGGGAACAGCTTCCAGGCAAAGCATGGATAGGAATTCCTTTTCATCCTACAATGAACATACGATCCTGGGATACATATGACAGCTCATCTCTGTGGGTGCTGGGGATTTTCAGTGTTCCTTGATTTGAAGTGGAATCTTAGAAAAAGAACCCACAGCACAAACATGTAAAACTGGCAAAAGAAATTGTTTATTTTGCACTACATTTATTTTTTTCTCCACTGTGTTTATATTACACTGTCTCATAATGAAAGCTTCTCAGCCTTGTAAATTAGAAGGGATCAATAACATCTACAGAATGTTGACTGTAGAAGAATCTGGCTGAAGTATCTACACCTATGTTGCCTGAGGATATTTTATTTTAATGATTCTGTGTCATGTTTGCACGTTATCCTTGCATGTTTTTGCTCATTTTAAGACATGACCATCTACAGCGTTAAAAAGAGTCAAAAAGTAGTAATGGAGCTGTGAAGCAGACTGCTAATCTATTTGTGTTTTGATTCAGGACACACTGGCACATAGAGGGGAGTGTCCCAGGAGGCATGTTCCATAGATAATGATTACTTTTACTTTCAAGACCTTKTTTTAAGAYTTCCTTCTKCTTCACAGAAGGAAATCTTAAAACAAGGTCTTGAAAGTAAACTGAAGAGAAAAGCACTTGCAAACTGCTTACCTATTGCTTTAAAATATCTTTTTAAATTCCTCCCATTTTTTGCTCGTCTCTCTTAATTTGGTCTGTAGCTTACCTTGCACGGTTCTGACTTCAGGCTTTTTGGGTTCTGGCCTTCTCAAGTGCTTGGGAAGATTGTCATTCTCCTGGTGCCATTTTTTCAGGCATTGTGGCTCATGTATACTGATAGATTTTGTTCCATACTCACGGCCACATATGTAGCAAATCACTGTTGGTGGCCGTCTTACCACTTTTGCCTGCAAATAATGGTGAAGAAGAAGAAATATTGTTTTCAATATTAATTTTGAATCAGAATGACTTTGTATGAAAGCAATCATGTAGATAAGGAATGTGGTATCTCTGAAATCTGTGTAACTGTATTTCAGTCTGGTTTTATTTAGAATCAGTCCAGAGGCTTGTAAAAGATATTGTCTCATTAACTGGGCACTTGGAACAGGCAGGTTTCTTCTGCAGATGCTGGGCTGAAAATTCATGTGTGTGGCTAATCAATACTTAGCTGTGTAAAGTTTCATCTCTTTTATTTTCATACCTTCAAGTTCATGAAAATGMTGTCTTCACATGCATAAAAAACACCTCTGTTCCATCAGGTTGCAATGCAGCATCCACCTTAAATGGTTGAAGCCATTTACTTACCAAGCAGAAGTAAAATGGAAAGCAGCAACAAAAGCTTCGTCAGCTGAACTCTTGATGTCTCGTAAAGTAACAGAAAGACTCCATCTTCCGTCAGAACAAAGCTCAAAGTGCTGTGTCCAGCCTTAGTATCTCTCTTCAGCTAGACAGTGAGGACAGTTCTCCCAAGAGGTCATTGTGGTTCTTTGCCCCACTTTTGCCATGGATCAGTTAGCTGGTGGAATTCTTGGCCTTCAAAGATCAAAACCAATCCAAGATATTTCAGGATGAAGGGCAAAATAGGAATTGCTGTCTGTTTATCCCAAAGGCCTTAGTGTGAACCCTGCAGTGACTGCAGCAAGGGCAGAACTGGACTCTAAGCAAGTCATTGTTTCCACACTGAATATGTGTCTTTGTTCTCAGAGAAAAACTGCTCAACAACAGAAGAAAAAGATTCCTCAACCTCAAACYTCACAAAGACATAATCTAAGGCTGAAAAAGGTATAATTACTGTGGTGTTGCAGATTATGGACTCAGCTGTGTCCTTAGGCGCGTCTTGAGCTAGGCGTGGTGTCAGCACCAGCCGTGCTCCAGGAAGTAGGATAAAAACATGCTGTAAAAAAGAACTTTTGAGGCACACAGATAGATCTCACAACTGCCAGCACTTCCTACMCTTCTGACTGCAGAATACCAGTAAGAGATGAGCTATTCCCTGCCCTCCTCAAGTTAGACAGCCATGCCAGACCAAATACAGGAAACCTTTGTCACTCAGTTTACAAGTGTGGTGGGGGTTTCATTTTTTCCTCTGCTGCTGTGTAAGACAAAGCATAACCTGTTCCTGTATTTATGACTCTTTCTGTCAGCCCATCAATGTGTTTACAAAATTCTGGGCAGCTCTTCTCGTATTTATGTTACAGCCTGAAAATGTCATTAGTGAACAATCTGCATAAGATTGCCTTCCCGTATCACACATGTAACCTCACTTACATGAAAGAAATACTACTCTATAAAGTGTATTTTTTCTGGGAAAAGTTGGACTTCATCTGGAAATTTCTCACAGTSTCTTGAAATATAACATCCAAAGATGGGCTCCCCAAGGATATTTTCATCCTCTTGACTTTCAAATGGAATTTCCTTGCTATCTTTGATAACACAATATTTTATATAAGCATATTTTCTAATATATATAAAAATACAGCCTTCTCCCATTTTTCAGATTAATACAGCAACAGCTGTTTTAAAAACACCTTATAACCTTTTATTATCAAATTTCACCTACTTCTTTTCAAGTCGTGAGCTAGAACTTGTCTGATTTTGAAGTAAGATTCTGGGTCCAGATACAAAGTCTTCTGAAGACATTATAGGTTTATTTGTGGAGTGCTTTAGATAAGGATACTACAGTCTAAACTCCTGAGGCCAGAGACCTGTTTGTAGTGTGCATGCCTGCTGTGGGTACGGTCATACTGTTTTAGAAATGGTTTCTTAAAAATGTGCTAGGTGTAAAATCACTGGAAACAAACTTTCCCCCACAAGTTCTCATYAGCTAGGTTCCTGCCATTCATTTAAATGGCTACTTCATGGCTGTGAACTAAGGAAAGAGCAATTTGACTTACATTCAGTTTGTAGGGACCCTTCATATATGAATAGAAAAGGAAAAAGRAATCCTAGTACAAATGCAGAAATCTTTTCAAATAGAAATATCTGTCTTTTGCAATTTCCACAACTCAAAATAGTACAGAAACAACAGGAGAAATCAGACTTAATTAAAAGGAAACAGGTCACTCTTAGGATAGAATTACTTTTATTCCAGAAAAATACTGAGACTGACCCATCACCACACATATAGTTATATGCACAAATTCTTCTCTGTACACGTTTAAAACCTGAAAGAGATTCGCCTAACAATTGGTAGTAACAGATTTTTCTTTTTTTAACTGTGGAATCCAAGATATGATAAGCTTTACTTGGACTTTCTACAGCTGATGATATTTACCCTTCATTTCTTTTTTATTTTCAGCGTGCCTATCCCAAATGTCACATCTGGAGGCCTGCAGTTTGAAACAAAACTATTTTTGGAAACACCGCAATTTTCCAACCCAAACTACTCACAGGCCAGTGGCTAGGCTGTCTGTTCACTGCTTTGTTTTCAACTTTCAAAAAGGGTTGTAGGGAAGGTCTGTTCCTGAGGATATGTGTTATTATAAAAATACCTACAAATACCTAACAGTGTAGTTAGGCTTTCCTCTGGTGTCTCAGTATTTTCTTTTTTACTCCAAGACTGCTAAGTATGTCTGCGTGACTATGAATGAAGTTATTTAGCTCAGACGGCCATGCAACTATGTATTTTCAATAGACCTGACATTACTTAAGGTTAGCCCCAGGCTGCTGTTATGGTGTTACATGAGGTCAAATCCTTCCATACTGCACAAAGCTTTTTATTTCTTCTTAAGTACACACAATAAGACTGAATCCCAAACTCTCCTACATAAATATTTATCATCCAGGACTGCACACAGCTCTGCTTTTCTTATTTGTTTAATTATCCATGTATTTTAATGGGAAGAGGGGGGGCATCCTGCTCTAGGACGGAGTTCTTGTCACAGACTTGAATTGCCCAAGGATTAGAGGCTCAGGAGAAGATTGGTGCAAGCACTTAGCAGCAGCATTCTATGAAAGCAGTCATTTCCACACATTTCCTCTCTACCAAGTAAAAGACATTTTGCGTAAGGATCACAGACAAGGTATAGCATGGTTCTGATAACTATCCAAAGCTGCACTTCACAGCCTACCAAGTCTTTCAAACAAACACAACAGCACTCATGTTAGGATCATATGCCTGTGCAGGAAATTTCCTTGAACAGCAAGGTAATTCTGCAAGATGATGCATATAATTAAAAATATTACTCCACTGGAGCATGAWATATCCCATTTTGCTCCCAATGTGTTTTCTTTTTAAATTGAGTAAGTCAGTACAATGAATATGGCATCCATGTACAAGTAAAGGATGGAAGCCCAGTTATTCCCAATGAAAATACTCAGTAAGTTTCATTCAAAGTATCCATTCACTGTCCATTCTCATCCAACTTTCTATATTTGCAAATTTATTTGTCAGTATTCTTCTAGGAAGGTGTTCAAAACCACTTCAATGAGGCAAGAAAAGCTCATCATTAACTTTCCATCTTCAGTAGAATTATACTGCACCTGAAGAAGTCTTCCCTTTACCAAGATGCTAAATGACTTTATGCTAGAGCAAAATATAACATCAAAGTTCTTGCTACACAAATTTTCAAGACTTACACAGTGTAAAAATGCATTACAATTCAGCAAAGGAAGATCAGTGAATCTTTTTAGGTAGTTAACCAGATAAGAAGAAAACAGCAGATGGCAGCACCATCTAATAGGCTTTTTAAGATCAGTGTTATCTATTGTCAAAAATCCCATAACTCATATACACACAGCAAATTATTGATGCTCACTTACACTTATCACACATTTTTGTCTATGAAACAATAGAAGACAGACTCTGTTTTAGTGCAAGTCTGAGTTTCAGTAGCTGCAGAAACCACTTCCGTTGTTTGGGATATCCCAGTAGAATCCAAAGCAGAGTTTCTGAGCTGATGTGACCCTTGAGAGTCTCTAAGCATAGGCTGTTGTTTTACACAGCCAGACACGATTAACTCAAATGTGTTCATTGATTCTGAGAGGTACTGGAAGGGATAGCTTACTGAGGCTGTTCAGTCTCCACCTCTAAAGACATTTAAAGCAGTACTGAAAAAGAGTCTGTCAGTAATGATACTGGCCTAGTTGAGGCCACACTTGCTAAAGGAGAGAGAATTCTGGGCCATACAGGAAGAGGCATAGAGGGTGAAGTGCTTGCAGTTATAGTTAAAATGTACTTTACATGGTGTACCAATAAATCAGTCAAAACTTTATTTTAAAAATGAGGAAAATCCAGCTTTTTCATTTAGGCCATCTTTCATTGCCTAAATTTATTTGRCAGTAGCACTACTTCTCTTAAATACACGTACGTAAGGGTTGGGTGGGGTTTTTTTCAGTTACTGCTTTCCTCTGATGTTCTGCTGAATCAGGACTTTAAACAAGTACTTAAATAATTCACTGTCACAGTGAGTAAGTCTGTTAGATGAGGCAGGGACTGCCCCAAATGCTTTCCAGCCAGGACCATAACAGTAGTCATTTCACTCCATCACTAGTGAAGCACTATTTTTTAACAGAATTAATAAGYAGCTGAGTAGCTGGTAAGGTGAGCAAAATTAAAACCATATGCTGGAAAAAGAGGAAGACTTTAGCGGAGTCACAGACCTTGTCCCTGTTCATAACTAATCTGCAATTATTCCATAAGCTTAGTGCTTTTCCACACCATTCAATGTGTGGACCTTTCAAAATGTTCAACCGGAAATGAAGATCCTCTCATGGAGAATTTAAACCTACAGGAAAGTGGCTTCCTTTGACAACTTCTTATAAGCTGTCTGTGAGTCCTGAAGAACCCCTTGGATCACAGGACATTTCTTTCAATATTCCCATCCTGTCTCTGTCTTAAATAAATAACTCTGTACTAAAGAAGAGCTCTAAAAATAATACAGTAATATGTCGGAGTCCAGGGCATCCCTTTGGATGACCTGGGACCCGAGGAAGGAAGTTTGAACCCTGGACAGGGGGGTGTGGAGCCGGTCCAGGGGGGTTGGAGACCTTGGCACAGAGCCCAGGAAGACACTGGGTTTGATTTTAGTCCATGGGAGAGGCTTCCAACATTGAGAGAGGAATTACAAACCTCAAAGGTGTGAAAATAGTAGAAACCTTCACCCTGTGCTGTGCTAGTTTAGCACAGCACAGGGTGAAAAATTTTGTAGTTTAGGGGTTCTTAGAATAGAGGTAAATGGGGGACAAAATGGAGTTAGGGTGTTGCCCTAAGTTCCTCTCCTTCTTCCTCGTCCTCCATCTTCTGATGTGGTGATGACACAAAGTAGTTTGAGRGGATTGGGTCAAGGTAGAAATGACCCTTCTAGTATAGGTACTACACATTGGCACAAAATTGTAAATAGTGGACACATAACTATCTGTATAAGAGTAAAGCAACGCCCCATCAGCAGTTGGTCGCCTCATTTCCCAGCCGCTGTCCGGACCTCGGCTGAGTGCAGATAAATCTCTGAGATACCAAATAATAAACAACATGAGAAACCAGAAAACAAGGCCTTGAAGACTCCGCTTTTTTTCTTGTGATGTTGCTCAGGGCTTTTAGAGGGCCAAGGATTTTTAACAACCTGAATCAGGTGAGAAACCAAACCCGAGAGTAATAGACCTCAGAGAGGTGAAATCCATCATCCCTTCTTGAAAGCCATTGTTAATAATAAAGTCCCTCCAAGTCAATTACAAACTGGAAGCTGTACAGCCTCATTAGTTATGCTGCAACTGATAAACTGTAACTGCTTGGAAGTAAATGAGGAAACCTGTTGTTCACACAGACGGAAGAACAGATTTGAGCAGATTTCATTTTGGCTCTGCAGAGCTCACAGAAGTAAAAAGTGGTAATAATGTTGTTGTTCAACAAGTCAGCAGATGTGAGTGAATCCACAAAGGGAACAAATACGCTGTGCAAAAGGGTAACATTTTCTACAGTCACTGTCAATGCCAAAACACACTGAACCTTTTTTTTTTTTTAATGGTATCATAACTAAAGAAAATCACCCTCACCCTCTCTTTTTTAATCTACAGAATTATGTGTGATAGATYAAACTCTCTGGTTCACACCCATGCCTTTCACTGAACAGTCACCTCTAGAGCAATGACAGTTCTTTGGGAAAGAGCACAAGGTAGCATAAACCGCATAACTTTTCCTACCTCTATAAATGCAGCTGTGCAGCACTTTGAAAGACCTGTGGATTACATAAAATTTGCTGATAAAAGACCTGAGTAGTGAACCTTTATTTGCCAAAATATATTAATTAGTGGCCTCATAGAGAATAATGAAAAAGGTCTCATGAAGTCTTTAGTTTCATTTGAGCAGGGGTAATACTATTATCTTAATTTTACTCAGCAGCTGGTAAACTAACATGTTACATACTTTGACTTCTAAAGCATCTTAAGAAATGCTCTGCATAGCATTGCATTCCTTTGGCAACAGAGACCTAAATCACATTTTCAAAAGTAATGTAGGCAACCAGGATTCCAACTTGCACTTGGAAAAAAAAAAAAAGAGCCATTTAATTTGGACATTGGGCCTAAATTTAGACATCTATCTTACAAAACTCCTGGCCAAAAGACAGCTTGTGCAGAAACAAATGCAGAAAAAATATCCCAATTTCCAAAACTCTGTGTAGCTTTTGGATAATGTGAATCAGCTTCTTTATTCTTGGATCCTGAATCAAATTCAGTGGAAAAAATGTGCAGTCTTATTTATTTTGTTGTTGTTATACCCAGAACTGCTGCCTTTGAACACGCAGTCCTCAATAAACGCATATTGCATGCCAAGGTTAAGAATAACAGTAAAATATGAAAATCATGTTTTGAAGTGCTGGATGCTTGCAGGACAATGAAACATTGCATTTCATGTTAACTACATAAAAATACCTAACATCTCCTAAAACATATGACATCCAAACCTTGCCTAAGCTGCTCAACAGAATCTCCTAGGGAACAATATCAAACAATTGTCTCTCTTGGGGATATAACTCTGTAAGGATGACAGAGAACCCAACTACTCCCATTCAAAAGAAAAATCAAAATAACTAGGAATAAATAGTTTCCYTTATTCTCTTCCCAGTATTCCCCTTTTCCTTACCCTCTATTTAGCAGAGAAACATTTGCATGGAGCTAAAAGGTTCTTCTGAAGAAAAGTGATTTTAAATGTGATGGCAAGCCAGTCTCCCCTGGAGTGCCAAGCATCAAAATGCATCCACACCCTTTCATACGGCACATGCTTAGCAATTTACCTGGTCTGATACAGGTGATGCAGCCCTGCTTGTTCCTTGACGGGCCTTAGATGATGGTTCACCACCTGCTGAGCCAGTTCCAGATCTTGGTGCTTTCCCAGATTTACCAGCGGCAGCCCTTGGCAGCCTTGCAGCACTGCTGCCTCCTTTGCAATACCTTTCGTGCACAGGAAGACGGTCAGGAAAAAAGGTCCGGCCACAGTTTCCACAGGACACGAGCTGGGCTTGAGCACTATAATAAGCTGCTTCATTTTCATCTGCAAGTTTATAGGAACCACTACCAGTAAGGATCTCAGGTTTCCTGGGCTCTGGCCTTCTAAGGTGCTTCGGAAGCCCATTGTTCTCAATGTGCCACTTCTGTAGGCACTTAGGTTCATGTATAGCAATAGAATGTGACCCAAATTCTCTGCCACAGATATAGCACACCTTGAGGGCAGGTCTTGTTGAGAAGGGTGCTTGAGACATGTCTGAAGCATTTGACTGTTGTGATACTATTGCAGTGCCTGGTCACCTTTTCTGGGATTCAGCTTCTAGATGTACTACTTTGGGAAAAAATCTGGGAAGAATCTGGCACATTAGATGGTGAAACTTGCCCTAAAGGCAAGGTGCTAGAGATACTAATAGTGGCTTCTTCATCACTGGATAGAATACTACAAGTTTTGTTCACACTCTTTTTCTTGACATTTGTTTCCATTAAGGCTATCACATTTCAGGAAACTTCTCTCTCTCCTACGCATAAAGAGCTTGGCAAAGTCTGTTATTCAGAATGATTCCACATTTTCTTAATCCATTTTCATGGGCCAAAATACATTAGGGATTTCAAAGCTGGAACACTGAACCTAATGGCTGTTTCAGTAGAGAAAGGAGGTTTCTGTGTGTTTTCCTTTTGTCTTTTGCTCTTACACGACCCTAAAACAAATGAAATTAGTATAAATTAATAAATGTGTTCTCTCTAGTTAAGGTTACCAATCACTGGTTTATCAAAATGCACAATTAACCTTACTAATCTGTTATATTTTTAAATAGCAGATAAATAACATCAAATATATTCTTATCCATAGTGATCAGCTGAACAATGTAAATCTGAAATTCTGGTCCGAGAGGAAGTAAAATCGTGAAGAACATGAAAGAAGATGGTTTTTCCAAACTGCAGGKGATGACATATAAGTGGTTTGGTGTATAACCAATATACTTTATTTTCAGTTACTGACAGAACTGGTGTTTCTGGCAGTCTTCAATTTATAAGCCTTTGACATTGATACTTAAACATCATTTCCCTTTCTCCAGAGACGTAAGAAAAAGTCCCTCAGTAGAGAGCAGTCAATGTCCAATCTACAAAGGGACAGTCAGAAAGGAAAGTGTTCCCAGTCTATTGGTTGAAGGAGATAATTACCACTTATTATTACTATTACTATTACTATTACTATTACTATTACTATTACTATTACTATTACTATTACTATTACTATTATTATTACCTTAATTCAGCACTTCTGATGTGGTGCCTCAAATCCCTGACCAGTCTTGATTCTCCCAGTACAACAGTGTTATTAATGAAATTGAGCATGTTTTTAATAAAGCTTATTGAGGTGCTTTGGGGGCTGAAGCACTTGCTGGATGAGAGAGAAAGGGCACTGCATTTGTTTAGTCTCCAGACAGCACTAAATATGTTTCAGTTTTTCAGTGTCCAGTCTACTATTATAAACAGATAAATTTGTGCTTTAACCTTTAAATGTTCATTTCTTAAAATATTTTGTGCTGGTCCTCCAAGGATTAGAAAATATAATTCAGACCATACACATGTATGGCAGTCTACTGTTTTAATTGCATGGAAAAATAAAAAACCAAACTAGCACATTGAATAGATAGGTAATTGCCAAGGACAGTCCACTTTATCTGTAAAAAGAGAAATATCTGGCTAAAGCCATCTTGCTCTTACTGAAYATTCCAGACTTTATATCAATCCTTTCAAACTTGGAGGGGGTTCCTAACACACAAATATATCCACACTGGTTGTCTTGGTGTCTTGGTTCACTTCCTCAGCTGCAACCATCCAACCTGGATCTTTTTACTGCTTTTTTGCCATGTCACCATTGAAGACTTTGTTCCCACTCAACAGCCTTTTCACCCTTATCTGTCACACCTCTAAGAAAAAACCCACTGGCTGACTTTTAGGATACCCAAGTGCAATGACACAGTTTCATCATTACCTTTGAGATGACAAACTTAAACTTGGTATCACTGAGAATCAACTGAGCTCATTCTAGTCTCTTGCAAATATTCTATGGGGTACCTTAAGTACAGGGGCAAYGGTGAAAAAACAAGTTGTCTCCAGGTTCATGTGAGTATTCATCCTTTTGCCAGGTACAGAAAAATGTTTAGATTGCTGCATTGACACTGCTTGCTTAAATACTTACAAGGCTGCAATTTGTGGGACACTTGGGATACGTTCTTATTTTACAATATATTCCTGTGAAGCTTGTATTTATTTGTAGGCAAACTGGAAAATGTGAAGACCATCAGACGCAGTCTGTGATTTGTACTGGAACAAATCTCTGTGAGCAATTATGTTGTAGTTAGCTGTTAAAAATAAAATTCTTGAGGGCCATTATACTTTGTGCATTCAAACTTAGTACCTCATTCAAAACTGTATTAGATAACTGCAGTCTGCTGAAAAACAGGGTAGAGTACGTGGCTGCAGTATCCACTCATGTCTGAAGCTATCAGGTGTATCATGTGCATATAATGTACATTGACAGTTACACAAAACTATAGCACCAGAATTTTTAGTTCAGATACCAAAATAATAGGTTCAGCAGTATGTGAAATTTAAATGTGCAAACTAGTATTCAGGCTACTGTACTGTAAGGCTGTTTCAAAGACTGGGAGAGTTTCCAAGGAGGGTGGCCTGTTGGATGAATCCAAGTTGGGAAATAGCCAAACTCTTTAGGAGGATGAAGGGAATGGAGAGCCAGGGAAACATTAAAGGGTCATGAAGGCAGGAGAGATAAGGGTTATTGGCAGGTCACAGGAAGGGAGCATCAGAAAGTTCAGTAACATTTCAGGGAACTTCTGAACTTTGCAAGGTCCTATTTATGTCCTATTTATTGATTTATGTCAGAATGAAACTTTCTCGTACCTGAGAGGATTCTTAAAGCAACACTGAACACTGAACTGCCTGCCATATGAAGAATGTTAGGTGACTTAATCTGTTGCAATTAGGAATGAATCAGTCAGTAAAAGATGCTATAAACAATCTATTAACAATATAACCTATTGTTGGACTTCCAAGCTTGCTATTGTAAATACTTCATAAGAGAATTATGCTTCCTTATGGGGATTACACCATTTGGCCTACATTTATTCCTGCCAAGTTGACTGTTATTATTTGGAAATTTCCTATAAATTCAGTGTGAAATGAAAAGGCGTATAAGCAGTTCAAATCTTGTCTCAAGCTCAGTGGTAAAGATGTGGAAGTAAATCAGGACTGGGATTTAACAATTCAAAACATAAAACTTTCTTGTGGTTTTCTTTTAAAAATGTTGCAACATGTTTTAATAAAGCAGGAAGGTACAGTTGATCATTGCGTACAGCTAGGGGAAAACATTTCTCTCCTCTGCAATTCCACTGAGAACAGTACTTAAAAACAATTGCATGAACTGCAGTGACAGGTCACTTACAACTAGTGAGAAATTCAATGCAATTAAAAGCAAATGAAATACTATGGCTAGTTTAGAATCAAGAGCTTCAGTCTAATCAAAACAGAACAGAATGACGAGAGCACAAACAGCTCAATACATCCATCATTTTCTTGTCCTGAAGTGGTAATAGGAACTCTTGCACACAGTTTTTAAACTTCAYCTAATTGCAACGATAACATTATTGCAACACCAGCAACACCAGCATTATTAAACCATGCCAGAAACTGCAACAACAGCATAATTAACAATGCTTCACTTAGGCTGCCTCCTCTTAGCCACCATGTGTGATTCAACCTATAGAAGTGGAAACTTCCCTGAAACAGCCTTCATTATGTCTTGTTACATGTCAGTGTTGGAACTTGGAAACAAAGTTGACACATACGTTTCCTATTTCCTGTATGCAGCCCATTTCTGAAGAGCGACCCTCTCTGTTTTTCATCTCTCTTGATTCTGTCATGTAAACAATTCCTCAAAAACCATTACAAGGTCATTTTATAAGCCTGGATTCCTTGACTGAATTGAACAAAACATACTGGTGTTAGCTGGGGGATTAAACTGGCTGTCTCCAATGAATCCTCAACACTACTGCTTTTGACTTAGCTGGAATTCCACACAGAGACCTTCCAGCTATAAAAAACCCCAGAGTTTACCTTATGGAAAAGGTAACACACTGCATGAAGCTTCCTACTACTAGGACATAACCACACTTATTCAATAGACAAAATACAGGAATGACTGAGAGAATTTGGGAAACCTGTTTTTGTACAGTTTATGGATGCTGACTGGTATCACAGCCTTTCCATGTGTAGCTGTATCAGACTGTAAAATCTATTTAATCTATATGGTGGTTCACTGTCACTGTTCTAATCTGCTAGAACAGAAAGATAAATCCTTGCACCAAATAAACACAGAGCTAAAACAAAGGTCACAGAGCCTTCAAGCTTACATGTCAAAAATATCCCAAGAACCTCTTAGACATGTTTGAGTCCATCTACAAGCAGAGACAATTTCAAAAAAATTCTCCTTGGACATGCTTGGCTTCATCTAAAAGCAGAMACAATTTCCAGGAAGACCATAAACTAGCTAAGTAAGCAGTAGGAACCAATTCMTTTGTTATTTTTTTTCAAAGTGCTTGATAAAACTGAGAAGGATTTATATAGACTACTTGCTTCAGGTGACAGCGCCTTAAATCCAGGAGGCTCTTTGGAGAGGTCATCTATAATTGTAGAGTGCTTACGAAAATCAGGACTCCCACAACAGATTTATGAGAATGTCTGCATGGGTTGATCTGCTTGAAGGAGAGGATGAAAGGCTACAGAAACACATAAATGAAGAGGAAAACATATGGGTCCAAAATGGTGGCAAATACAAAAGCCTAGCAGAAGCTTGGGTACAGATCAGTTTGCAGGACCAAAARAAGAACTGACTCATTTTAGCTTGCAGAAAGGAACTTATTAATTGATTATCTTGGATTCAAGAACTCTTGGTTGTGTGAGCCCCACTTATGTAAAACCGCACTTCACTCTGAGTTTTCYCACTGTATTCCCTTCCTTCAATACTACACTCAGTGTTGTATACTTATTCTGCCTGCCACAGTGCAGTGCTTGGAACCATAAGCTTTCTGTTTGTGACACCACATTGTTATGTGGGTCATTTAATAAGGGTGATTTATCTACATTGGATTAAATTCACAAGTATCCTAAAAGAAAATTTAACTTGTAATATCTAACTTTACTSTTATATAAATTGGAAATGTCTGTTATATAAATTGGAAGTGAAAAGCAACAAGGAAAAGCTTCTTGTACAACAAGGGCACCCAGAGATCCTTGTTTTTCAGCCTGGGCTGGACTGTGTAAACAGACAAAGGAGAAAACTCAGTGTAAGGGGATATAAGACATAGAGAGATGAAATAAGTGATCTGCCAAGCATAACACAGCAAGTCTGAAAAAGAAGGAAATTAAATTTAGATTTTCTAGCACCCTWATATTGAATCAGCCCAGTCACAGGATTTTCTAAGGCTGATCCTAACTTTACAGCCAAGATAAAGGTAAGTTTTTTTCTCTACTTCYTGGGTTCTCATTATATTTACATATAAAAGAGATGTCAGAAAGGACCAAACTGACACCCTCTGTTGAGTGCCAAAGAGCATTGCTTCAGGTTTTTTCCAAATAAAATTCTTTCTATGAGGTTTCTCATTATTCTTTAAGGGAAAGCAAATGAAATTAAACTAACATCTTGAGCTTTACTTTTTCTTGTGCTACATGTTTTATATTGTTCAATTATAAATCATTTTAGAAATCCGTTAAGACAAAGCACTCAAACATAAGCTGGACAAAAATATTGGACAATTTGTAGAATCTTACTGTTGGATCTGTTTTTCACTGAAAGATAAAAGGAAAAAACCATTTTTATGTTTCCAACTATTTTTAGCAAATTAACCACATATTGAAAACCTCACATGTTTCCAGCTCAGCRCTACATTCTCTCCAGTTTCTGGCTGAAGGAATCTCCTTTGCTTAGTCCTAGAGACTAATAATTTCCTTCAGTCATGTGAAAAGAACAACCTATTATTTTATGGAACTTAAATAAACACCACTGAGATGTAGAAAATCCAAAGTTTACTATGTCAAGATGCTTCATCTTTTCACAGCTGAGCATTATCCATGTTTTTATGCATCCTCCTCTCTCAAGAAACCACTTGCAAGCTCCAAAGATACAAATATTGCCATATACTTCACTTCTGTCAGCTTCAAGACTTTGTTAGTCTGTAATATCTAGTATCACTGGCTTAAATGTTTTAGGAGCAATGCACACTCAGAAACATTCCAAGTGTGGAGCTTGTTCCAGCAGAGGATCAAGTGCACATACACCTTTTCTCCCATGTGATCTGCAGCCCAGAGCGTGGTGGTTATGCCTTTGTTTAAAGTGGATGCAGCCCGACAGGAGGACAAGACAATACTTAAAACCAAACAGGCCAAGTTAAAAAGCCATTKTGTTCTGATATTTGCAAACAGGCTAGAACTGTCTGAGAATCTTCTAGTGAACATTTTTCCCACTGTCTGAAGTGTTGGTTACACAAAACTGGAAGTTTCTTCAAAGAYGTACCCTGTATGACGTAGACAAGAGAGAAATTGTGGGTGTGTCTGAGACTGTGTCTGCATGTGTTTGCAAGATAAGGATAGTGTAAYGTGATTCAGTGATGGAAAGACACTTTTCCCAATAAACTGCAGTAACACTGCAGTAACATTATACAGGAYAAAGTAGTCTAAAGGAGTAAATGTTCTTTTCTTTTACAGTGTAAATCAATCTTAATAGATTGATTTCTCTGAATAGAAAAAAAGTGTTTCTGCCGACAAATGATCCCATAACTAAGGTTTTTGGTACTTTCACTATGAACACGATACTCAAACAGATAACCTGATTATCATGGAAATTACTAAACACAGCAAGACAGACCAGCTACTAAAATATAAAAACAAAATAATGAGCAGAGAGCCACAAGAGTAGAAGAGAAACTGAGGGAATCTAGAGCAGCAGATAAAATTATCTTAAGTGGAAAATGTCTAGAAAAGCAAAACTTTGGACATTCCAATTATTTTGTGAAATGTGAAAACCTAACAAGACATTATTAAATACTCACTGCTGCATTTTRCATGAATTATGCAGCACATCCTAATACTTCGCAGAACACTCACGATGTAGTGACAAAAAAGAAAGGGATGCCTACTAATCTTTTAAAGAAAACAGCGAGGGCTATCAAAATATTCATCATGTCCAGCAAGAGCCTTAACAGCATTACAGCACTCGTTTTGAAGGCTCTTGTTTGTAAAAAATCTTAAAAGCATCATTCTTCTACATTAATATTTTTCTCCTCCAGATTAAATCAACAGTGATTTGCAACTGGTGTGAGACAACACGGATAAAGGTTGTCAAGTTTTACCTGGTACCCCTGGGTCATGATGATTATGTAACTTGCCATGTTTAATGATCACGTTAAAGATCACTTTGTACTTAAGCATTGGTCCATGTTGTCCTGTTTTTCTGTTTTATAATTCTTTAGTGAACAGGATTAAATTCCATGTGCCAACAAAAAACATATGGAATATAAGCCTGAAATGTCCCAAGATAATGTGGTTCAAAATGTCTGAGGTCCCTAACATGTAGCCATAATTTCACCTGTTCATAAACCAGTGCATTCTACTACAGATCAATGTCCTACAGAGTTAAGTAGACAGAAAAGTAAATTTTAATAAAATATATAAATTTGTAATGAAGGAAACGGTATTAGTTTGTAACTTGAGCAATCAGTTCAGTTACAGTACCTTAAGAATAAAGTTTGCAGTAAGCTTTAAGATAAACCACTCGGACAGCAAAGGTTTCTATTTCTGTTGTTCTTTCCAAACAAAACAAAGCAAAGCAAAACAAAATGGCTTTTTAGTAAACCTTTTCATTATTGTTATGTACTACATATTTTCCAGGAACAGAACTGAAAGAGGTAATTTGTTATATAGGACAATCAGCAATTATGCGCCAGGCTGCCTTTTAGAGAGAGTACCATTTCTACCTTTCAATGTCTACATTGGTGGCCAAAAGTAGTGCAATTTTATTCTCCTGGCCTTTAAAACACACAYATAAATGAACTCAGTCCACTCCCCTAGAAAAATGAGGAACCAAGAAGTCAGAATACGTGACCTGGTAAATGCTCATGCACCACTGTTGCCAGGCCAGGCAAACGTCCGCAGAAAAAAATTACAGAGAACAAATGCATTATGCTCACAGTAAGCACTAATACACATGAATGTATTACCAGCTAACTGGTCTAAGGGTAGAAAGCCACACAAATCTTTGTTGATTGACCTTTCTCCTTATTTACAACTGGGCCCCTGACCTCTGCAGGAATCTGGCCATCTGGTACTCAGGGAAAGCACTGTTTTAGTTGGATGAGGACAGGACACAAGACTGCAYTATTTAAACCGTAGCTGACCGATGCTCAGGCCAGGCACGGTGTCAGTACCATCTTCATAGGGAGATCAGGTGAAAACGAGTAAAACTGGGTTGTGACCTCAGGGGGCTCCGTGCCTGCTGGCCAGGCAGAAGAGTGGCCTGGTCTTCGGGAGAGAAGGAAAGGCATGGTTCCTCTTCGCCTAACCATTCTTCCAACTGCCCTGCCCGACAACAACAACTGACAGGCTTATTCAGATCCAAGGC
Organism: Mixornis gularis; assembly: GCA_003546035.1. Classification (NCBI taxonomy): domain Eukaryota; kingdom Metazoa; phylum Chordata; class Aves; order Passeriformes; family Timaliidae; genus Mixornis; species Mixornis gularis. Next base: position 1,137,515 of record QVAJ01000222.1, on the reverse strand, counting down.
TCCTGAGACATGTATGGCATCTAATTTTTCATGTCCTCCTAAACACCTATTATCTCCGCTTGGATCAAAATTCCCTCATGTCCTCTAAGGCTGGGTTTCTGCGCTGTTGCCCCTATGCTCGGCGTGCCCGCTCCGGAGGGAGGGAGTGAAGGAGGGAAGGTGGGAAGGAGCTCACATACCCGCAGTAGGCGCAGGCCCAACTGCCCACCCTGCCGCCGCCGCCCGCGCACCGCCGTTACCGCGGCAACAACGCAACGCATGCAAACCCCTGCCGCACGCGCGGCCGCCGATTGGCCAGCGTGGCTGTCAGTCACCGGGACGGGCAGCCCCGCCCCTGGCCCGCTGGGCGCTGAAGAGGGGGCGCAGTGAGCCCCTCGGATTTGGGGCAAAATCTGTGTTTTCCTGGCTGGGAATGCGACTGAGGGGAACGTCTGATGGGCCGAACACCGGCCCGTGTTCTGTGGGAAGTGACCCCTCTCAGGCTCTGCATCCTTGCACAGGGACCCCTTTCTCAATCCCTTTCCATTCTTGCCTAGGTGAGAAGGGACATATGGGCATCATTGTGAAGTCCAAGGAGCAGAGAATGAAAAGAATAGAGTCCTAAATCCATCTCCTACGTAGGCACTCTTCCCATTCAAAAATTCACACTTTTCGGCCAGACTGTTTTCAATGCTTTTCCAAATTTAACTTTTGCAAGCTTCATATTTTCCGTGGAAGTTAATTCTAACAGAAACAATGATAAATAATTGCTGCAAGAAAACAACACTGGTTCAAATATTCCCATGGCAAGCGTTCTCTGGTGGCAGTGCCAAGAGCAAGCCAGCAGGGCTGCTTTCATGCYGCCCCTTTCTGCATAACAAACCTAACTTGTCGCTTAGTGAAAACTTAAAATTCACATCAGGCATTGTTTGTGTAGGGTCATGCCAAGAGCAAGTGTTCTGCTAAGCAACAGAGATCTACTGCAAACAAAGTTTAGTACCTGTTTGAAATTTTTGGTGTGCCTCGTGTGCTGGCAAGGCAGATGTGAAGCAAACTTGTCAAACAGGCTCTTATAAAATCACATCCTTCAACCAGSTTAATTCCCAGGCCTGAGACCCAAAATAATATTTACAAAAAGCTTTCAGATAAGTAAAATGAGGTTGTTTAATTAGAACATATTGCATTGCAAAACATCAGTGTGCAAAGGAAGCTATAGCAGGCAAGGCCTTTTGTCACTGCAGCACCCGTAAGCCCAACAGTTAATTCAACTTTATGCTATGTACAACTGAGGGTGTTCATCAAATGAGTAGCRTCTGGATTAAAATCAAATGGCATTTAACCTGCACTTTGCTTCAGGGGTTAAACACAATTTATATTGCACCAGATTTATTGTTAGCATGACATAGGGTTCTCACCTTTTGTCAGAATTAAGATGCAGACCCTCTTTTTAGCAGTATTTGCACGATGCTTTGATGCCATGAAAAACACAAGAAAAAAATTATTTCACCTTCATCACTGATTCTGTCACCTAAGTGTTAGTTTCAAGTTATTTCAGGTTGCAAAACTGTGATCATTGTATGTGACAGATAAACAAATGCTAAAGTATAATAATGCAGTTCAGAGTCAAAATCTAGAAAGTGCTAAGGTTAAAGTTACCCTTTGCCTCACAGATCTATGTATCTTCAGAAAATAAAAAATGTTTTTCTCCATTGTATGATTTTAGGTGGTAGACAGGTAAGACTGTTGGTTCCACATGAGCTGTCTTAGATGTCAACTCAAAGGTCTGAAAATAGCACAAGAAATAATCACAGTACAAGATTTAGTAAAAAGACCCCAACATCTTGCTATTTTTTTTTGTTTAAATTAATAAAAATGTTTTCAGATCATTAGAAATGAGGAACAAATGAAGCAATACTTCTACTCCAATTTAAAAGCCCATGCCAAATCCTTAACAAAGTTTTCAGCAATGTGATGGAATACATTTTCTGTTACAGGTACTGTCAATAAAATACATTGATTTTTAATAAGTTACTATGTATATAAAATTGATAATATTTTGTATAAATTCATACCAACAATATATTAAAAATTGGTGAGAAATTTCCAGCTAAATTCCTGATTGGCATATTATTGTGTGTATGTACATATGCTTGTATGTGTGTAGATGTTTAGGTATTTGGAAAAGCGAAAATGGACGACCCTGGAAAATGTTTGCTATATCACATATGCCATACATGTGATTTACTGCAGYTGACTGGTACAGATCCCTGTGTTATTTTAAATTAAATGGTACAAAATTGGATTTAATCTCTTCTAGTTTGTATCTTTTCCATACTCCATTATGAACTCTTGCTGGCTAGATAGAATGCAAACAAAAAACACAGGAATTACTTTTACCAGAGAAAGAAGAACAGCAGAAATTAATTGCTTTCCACTGTGTATCTTCTTCAAGCCAGACTCTATCACACAGTGGACAAGATATTCCCTAGAATTGGCTTTATTATATGAAATAATTTACATTTCATGCATTTCATGTACATGTGCAATTAGGGCACCCTGGAACAACCCTGGTCATAGAGAAGCCATGGGAAACTTRTCATAGGATTTCAATGTGTCTGATAATTTCCCAAAGGGCCTGAGACAAACATCAATAAAAATATTTGCATCCCAGTGAGACAGGAACAGCCCTGATATAATTACTTTGCACATATTTTTGTAACCGTCATTCCAACTAATAACTTTTGCTTCTGCTGCCCTATTTTGCTTCCCCCAAAACTCTGGGTGGGATCCTATCAGAAGGTCAACTTGGAAGCAGCAGAGGAACAATAAATAAACCAAGAGTATGAAAAATGCCTTTAAAAGTAGCTTGGATGGGGTAAAGGTGAGAGGTCATCAATTGCTAGGACTTCTTTATTTTTACTGTTTATTATAGCTCATTTGCTCATGGAGAGAAAACAAATGAGGGAAGTCCATTTCATTATACATTATTTTTACTTTCCGGCTTGCTTTTCTGAAAGTTTGGAAACTTTTGTTATATGTTTTTCCCATTACCAGTATTTTTTTTCTCTTGTATGTAAAGCAGTAATATTAGCTCCCCTGAAGATTTTCCTATGACAACATGTTTTGGGAACTGAAGATTTAAGAACCTGACTATTCAGCCCATGAAATCAGTTTATGTTTAATATGATTTAGTTGTTGTGAAGACATTACTTAGGAGACCGATATATTTGGGTTTTTGTATCCCCTTGTTAGGTGCCACCCTTAGGTTTTACTCTACAGATTAGCATGCAGACCCTCCCTCAGAGCGTATCTTCAAAGCATCTGAAAGAATGTCATTAAATTAATTGCCCTCTGTGTTCAGTAACTTTTCTTTCCTGAGGAAGAGAAAGGTTACACTGAGGCTGAAAGGAACGTGTGCCTTGTTTTCATTACCGTTTCCAGTGGACAACCAGAAGACAGAAAAGATTATGTTGCAGCTAAGAACATAGTTCAAATATGTACAACCAGATTTCCCTTTGAAGCTGGAAGTTTTCCCAGGAAGATGGATATGGCTGCAGCTGAAGCAACAATCATTTTTCATGAAGAGAAATACTGCCACACATTCCAAGGCTGGACTACTCCAAGCAAATTACACAGTGTTAATGACATTTCCTCATGTGACCACCTGAAAATACCTAGTACTTTTTTCACCAGAACTGTGTTTATCTCACAGTTATGCTCCTACAATACCTTTGGTAATACTTGTTACTAACAAAGTTTGGTAGGAAAAATGTCAGATCCTCTGAATTAGTACCTTTAACAAGAGAAAGAGAAATTCTGAGAAAGAATTTTGAAACTTCAAAATGCAGTTAGATGGAGAAAGGACCCTTGTATTAGGACAGGAAAAGGGTATTACAAATCCAGTATTTAGAAGAAGTAATGGAAGAATAAGTGGCAGCATGAAGACTGTGAAATTATGAACTTCTCAAAAAAAAAAGTCTTCCCGAAAGAACAATTTTAATTAGTGCATTGAATTTCTCTCTCTTGGCAAGAAGGTTTGATTTAGTAACCAAATCATTGGTTATTGAAGGCATCTATATGTGAACTATTCCTGTCAATGGTTGTGCTGTGCACAATGTATTAGTCTTACATTTCTCAGTCCATCACAAAGGATCCATATTATATTGCTCTGGACACTGCTATTAGTTTATGCTCCCTCTTCAGGGCTGTTGTTGCAGGACATGGTAGCCACGTTTATTGGCCTGCCTTCCCAGAAGGCAGCCCAAGAATCATCACTCTGCACACACCAGAGCTGTCTGCTGTGAGTTTCCTCCCCTGGCTGCCAAGAATATCAGAGGAATTGGATTTGCAGAAACCCGAACTCCTCGCCTCCTGCTCAGGGCAGCYGAGGGCTGCTTTATACAGACTATACATTTCTTCCAGTCCCCTCGGAGTGGCTGACTCATTGCAGCCTCACGCAGTCTGCCATTTCATAYTCTTTCCCTCCTTATTACATCCTACATAGGCAGCCACCATGGCCAAAAAGGTCCCAAGTGCTGGAATCACCTTGTCTCCAATGCAGCCTCCTTTACCCTGCTATCACAGTGTCTGTCAGCTATCAGTGAGCTTGTGCCCCGAGCACYATTACCTAGATGCAAATTGGAACAGCAGTGCATCAGCTGCAGGAGAGCCCAGCTACATACACACAGTATACTTTACAATGAGTCAATTTTCTTGAAACAKATGTTCCCCATTTCAGTCACTCATATTACTGCTGCCTGGATGCCCTTTTTTTCCACGTATCTTTTGTACCTAGTGTACACTTTTCATTCCATAAGCWTCTTTCACATCAAGAACATAATAGGTAATGAAGGCTTCCAACAAAGCAAAAAAAGCGTTAACAGCAAAAACAACAAAAAAAAAAAAAAGGAAAAAAAAGAGGCCAAACTGTATAAAATATGATCAACCTATTTTAAACAAGAAGGAATAAACTACCCAAGGAGAAACTGTTAACATGTATTGAGTTATTCAACCCCTCCATATCAAGCCCACCTGACTTCAAGAAAGACAGGCTTTGCGCTAGCTGCAAAAGTAGTTGGATGAAATACTATGGCCATGTTACACAGTAGGTCAAACTAACAATCTGTTGATGCCTTCTGGCTCTTAAATCTGAGTCAAGTAATTCTTCCTAAGTGGCCCCCACAGGGATTTGAGCCTCTGTGACTTAAAGTCCTACCATTTCTTTTTGCATTTACATGCTGAAGGTTTTTATTTTTTAGTCTACCAGGCTTTTTCTTCCTATTTCGTCACAGTAGCCCCATCAAATGGGTCTGCATGCAGAACAGCTGCAAGTGATTCCCTATCCTCTGTGTTTTTCCCTCCATTAACTGCCTTGGAAATAAATAAGCKAGAAATAATGTCAGCCTTAAGGACTGACTTCCAGTTCTTCCTTAAAAATCCSTCACAAGCAAGATCCAGAATTTAATTACAGCCAAAAAAAGTCAAGAACCGCACTTAGATCAGTTTTTATCCCATACTTCTAAGCCAAAATGTCACTAAAACAACAGCTGCATATTATAAATGGGACAGACTTCAGAATCTCTCTGCACTCAGCCAAAGAGTGAAGAAATTCAGAGATTCTCCAGTCTTCAGATGGGTCTGAAAATATTTGAAGGTCTCCTATATGGAGTCTGTCAATGTATCAGGTGCCAGACATGTAAAACATCTATTGAGCCCTCTCCTGTGAACCCGGATTTATGTTCTGAAGGAGACCAAGTGAAGTATTGGTGTGAGAAGCACAGTGGCCACTTTGCAAGATCAGCAGCTCCTTTGTATTAATAATAAATGAAAAAAATCTGTCACTGTCACGTTGGTCACTATCTCCCTTTCTTGTGTCGGCTTCCTCTTTCCTTTCCTATATTGCAATCTTCCTTTGTCTTTTACTGTTTTTAATTTTTGTACTCTTTGGCCTCCTAGCATTTGACTTTGCTAATGTTTTGTTGTGTGGCAAACCTGCCAGTGCCAACTTTCTTCTTCATCATCTCTCTCTTTTCCCCYAGTTTGCTTTCTCTCTTATTTCACTTTTCAGCATGCTCACCTTTTGTCTTCATTGCCCAGCTGCRCTGCTTGAGCATTTTCTCTCTCCTTTATAAGTCACTTACCTATTTCAGTCAGAGGTTCATGCCCCCAAATAACTATGCTTATGATCCATTTTTGTCCGTGATGCTCTTTTAATTGCTTGTTTTATGCAGGCCCATATACAGATTTATTATTCAATATATGTAACTTATAACTGCAGGCACTATGTTGATTTCCTGATTTTCTTGTGTGAAAAACATTTCCAGATCTCCTCCAGTATTCCTTCTATTTCCTCTGAATCATCTTCTAGATTTCCCTCAGCCTCTCTAGATATCATCACAGCCTTCAGGTTCTCTAAGCTTTCCGATCCTTCTCATTATTTTGTAGTCAGTTTTTGCTGCTGAAGAGAAGCAGAGGAGTTAAAAACAAAGCATGAGAGCCGTTTGCAATTGCAGTCACTTGCTAAAGTCATCCTTCCTGTTGGTGGGAAGCAGGAGCAGCAACCACACCCTTCTTTTGCAACCTGATCAGGAGAAGGGGACAACATAATTTGGCTAACCACGTGGAGGCAACCTGCGAGGAGATGGGGGGAGAGATATATGGTAAGTTTTATGAAGAGGTAGAAGCCAAGATTACTACAGGGGAAACCAGAGAGTCTGTGGGGCAATGAAGGCATCCACAAAATGCTTCAGAAAATCAGAGAGCTGAGTGAAATGAAGGGGCATATCCCTTTCCTGTAGGTGGGGCACCCCATTAATCTTCTTGCTATTTATTGGATTCAAAATCATTATAATGGAAGACAACAGAGACAATCTTTCACCTGTTTTCTTCTCAGACATTGATCCCCATATATTGACCCCTTTCGGATCCTTGAGTATTTTCCATTTCTGTATCTCTGTCTGCCCGTATATCAAACTATGCAGCTCACCTCAAATTCCCTGAGCTCAGAGGATTTCCTCAGCCCTTCCAAGTCCTGTGTGATGCAAGCATGCCAGACAAACATTTAGCCCTCAAATGTACTTATGTAGTCTCTTGTTTTCCCCTTGTGTGGCTCKGAAGGGTTATGAAAATAAGAAGCCAAACAAATTTATGCCAGCAGTTAATTCCAGCCCCACCCTGCAGAATGGGCAGACACCACATGGCCCAAGGAACAGCCAAATCTCATGATTACATTTAAATAAATGTTGACAGTTGAAAAGACTGCTCTGTTTCCCCCAGTTTTCACTCTCTTCATGTTCTTTCACTGYAGGGGGCTATCAGCACCTTGGCTAACTTGGCTGCATCATGACATGAAGAGACTTCACTCTGTAGGAACAAAAAGTTCCTTTGAAAACTTGAAAATACCCACATAACAAAGCAACAGTGGTAAACAGGATTTCAGCAAGGACCACAATGCTTAATGATTTTGGGTGTTAAGAAAAGGCACAGATGAGGTGGGAAGAACGAACTGCTTTTCCAAATAGTTTAAATTCAGTGTTTGCCAAGAGCTGCAGGAGGGAGACACAAACAGAAATATTAAGAACAAGAAAATAAAGGATTTAGARCAGTATTTCACTTAATTTTCTAGGCAGTTTGGGTATTTTGTTTCTTTGCTATGCTTTTTTTCTGTACTTGGCTGAGGGTACCTGTGGTATTATCTAGATGCACCAGAAAGGAATTTATAGTTGCCTTTTATTGAATTGTTCACAAGCTGTATGGACAGCACATTTCTTGTAGTTCTTCTCACCCTTAGTTCTACAGCAGACTTCTATGCTSTGCTTCTTCTATGTTAACAGGACTTTTTGGTGAAAGCAAAAGCAGGAGCTTTCATGAGCCTTTAGAGGAGTGAAATTTTTGTTACCTGAATCAGAAAAGAAAAGGAAGATATTGTACACACATAAAAGCAGCTTTTTAAGGAAATAATTAGGAAAAAAATTCAAGATTATTCTCAATCCTCTTGTTTTCTGAAAACTGAGAATATGAGTTGTTTGCTCAGCTATTTCACTTAAATTTCACTGTGCTCTGTGATTTGAATGTTGTCAATATGGATTTAGGAGGGCATATGAGGATATTTTTAATGAACATTGCATGGTCATATAATTTAGAGAAGTTTACTCTACAATGATTGGTAATACAGCTGAAAATTTTGCAGTTCTGGTCTCCATAGTTTGTTTTATATTTTTTGTTAATGGCAGATGCTGAATTTGGGGTTTTTTAACTGTTACAGAAGAAACTTGAAATGTAGCTGAGACCTCACTGAGGGCTTTCTTGGGGTTGCCTATTAACAACTACTTTGTCATAGGTAGCTGTCAAGTGTAAAAATTCTATGACACCTTTTCATTTTCAATTTCAGTATTTTTTAGAGGTCAGAATGGGGCTTATTCACTTGGCATCAGTTACAATATCAGTACAATACTGTGATTAAAAGTTTTGAGTCTATTAACAAAATGTGAGATCTTTGACTGCTAAAGATAGTGTATAGGTTTGGTAGTTTTGGCTATCTACTAAAGCAAGATTGCCTGTATCATCCTTTCATATTTGTTTTTTTTTCTTTTTCACATCCCCTAATTCTCTTTGCAGGAATTGCCAGTGGCAGACTCTTGCAGATTTGCCTTCAAGATGCTTAAGGATGTTGTTATAGGTAAAAAGAGAGCAATAGCATTGTGTCAAGGTTTTATGGGCAACACAGTGCTGTTTGACTTTCATATCCTCCTTTCAGGTGGAAAGACAGCAAACATCAAGAATTCAAATGGCACAAGCATAACATCTTTCTCCATCTATTTCCCACTTGACTATTTGACAGTAATGGATCTGTAACACTGGTTAGTTGTGTCACAGAAGACAAGAAAATACTGGCTCTGTAAGAACCTATCCAGTCTCCTTGGGTTATTATCTTTGGGCAAAATGCARTTTATGCAGAGTGTAGTGTGGGCTTGGACTGGTTTTTCTCACTAGAGAGCCAGATTTGTTGTCTCTGTGCCACACACACCAAACCAGTACTGTGGAACCCTTAGAAACAGCATCCAACAGGCTCTTCTTTGCCAGCACGATGCCAGCAGATTTTATACACTTGTGCTCATGCCATATCAGCCATCATCTGGCTCCCACTGTGCTGCAAAGCACTCTGTATTCCTAGAAAGCTTGCTAGCTCTGTTGAAATGTGGTTCACTTAGAGAGCAGTTAAGGTCGGCTGCTGTGTATGAATGAGTGCACTCCTCCAGTTTGGAGTGTCAGGGGGGTACAGTGAAGGGATACTCCTAGGTCTGGCTGGTCTTGTGAGAACTGGTTCCATGACTGCTCCTGGTACTTGCATCATCCATTTTTTTCCGTTATGTTTGTTTCTTTCCATCAGATAATGGAGAATTCACCATAATTATTTTTGGCTGGAGTACTGCCTTTAAAAACTCTTTCAAAGTGGTGTAATGCAAAATGGGCTCATGCCAGAGAATGGTTTCTTTGTTTTAGAGAAAATGGTGTTACTGAAGGTCAGACTAAGAGGCCAGAAACCCCAGTAAAAATTAGCGTGATGCATGAAAAGGATTGAACCTTCTTTCCATATCAGTGTCCTGGCACAAGGACTTAACCTACTGTGCTCAAAATGCATTGACAGTTACTGGGAGGGAAGGACTCTGAAGCCTGGAGGTGAACATGACCAGCTTCTGTGACAAAGCAGCATCAGGCCAGAGGGTTTGAGAACTCAACCATCTTAATATTTCCTGAGCAGCTAGCTCTTCTTYGCTCCAGAATGTTGAAACCATAACTCCCATGACTTGAGGGAGGCATCAGATCTTCATCCTGCATATCACTGGGTGCTCTGGACACTTCAGTGATTAAAAGCACTGCCATTGGCATTCATTGTCTCAAAAATGTGAAACTACTTGTTTCCTGAATGGACAGTCTATATGCCTATGGAAAGAGAGACGGAAACAAACAAACAAGCAAAAAATCACTAAATAAGTTGACCTGAAGAATGCATACATTTTTGCTTCTTTTGTTCGACAGAAGGTAAAAATACCTTTTTTACACAATATAATTAATGTTTAATTGGTATGGTGTCCATCACCTTGTTTCTCACATGAATATCCCCACCACTGTATTCTTAARCCTAAATGTAATAACTTTTGCAATCACTGCTCACAGGCCTCTCTAATATGGCCACAGAAAATGGAATTTACTTTTGCACATTTTGTGAACAAAGACAAAACCCTATCCTTTTCAAAGTTCAGGCACAGGGTTCTAGCAAGGTGTTTAGGAGGAGTTCTGTTTCAAAAGAATGTTACAAAAATTTGAAAGCTTCTACACTGGCATAACATGAGAAGACCCTACAGAAATTGAAATGCCAGACTAGTGAGCTGGAATTTGCCTGCATTGCTAGCTAGGAAGGGAGCAGGGGGGAAGAACAGCACACATTCCTACTCCAGAAGGAAAAACCTGGTTGTGACTCAGACAGGGGAGAATTTTTTCCAAGAACAGTTCATCCTAGTGAAACTAAGACACTCAGGTCATGTTGCCAAGGTCATTGACATTTTTGTTTRTCTGATCCTTAAAGGGAAATTACCAATTTAAAAGTTGTGGGCTATATCCTCCATAAGACAAACTGTTGCACTCCTCTGGAGGCACTTAATGAATGGCACTWTGGGTTTCATGCTGTTTCTTAGGAGTTCCTTTCTCATGTTATTTCAGTTTTGTATTACATCCAGTTTTCGTAATCTTTTCACAGTTGATTTCTGACTTTTCACAGTCTGCTTTCCTATATGTAATCCTATAGCTGCATGGTCATAAACAGAATAGTGGAATGAACACTTGCTTGAAATCAAAAACAGTGTAACGAACACACAGCCTTAGTGTCTAAACACTGGACCATAACCCCTGCCACTTGCTATCTCCTACCTCCTCCATTCCCAATTAGCTCTTGTTAAATGTCTGGCTTTTTCCTCCTTTCATGTACCCTCTGATAAAAAGCAGCTGTCAAAGCTGTCTCACAACTAAGCGTCACAATTATTAAATGTTGAGCCCATAATCTCCCTATAGAATAAGCTGCACAAAACACATCATCATTGCTTTTACAAAGGGCAACTCCTTGCTGGAGGCAAGAATTTGAAAATAACTTCTTGCTCTAGATTTTTGTTACCTCAGTGTGATAAGTTCCATCCAGAGTTTAAAATTATGGGATTTAACACTAGCACAGTATCAGTACTGAGCCCTTCTTACTTGTCTTCTGAGTGGACAAGCACTCCTTGCTGGCCAGTAAGGGAGGTATAAGAGTAGTCCCAGGTTTACAGGGCATAAATCAGACCAAAGGCCAGCATTTCCTTCTCCCTATTGCATCAGCRTTTTGCAGGCATACAGTAAGCCAACAGGCCAGATTCAGCAGAGTCCTGGGATCAGAAGTTATTCAACTTTTCAGTAAAAGCAGTGATTTTCACACACTCAGATAGGCACGGTTTTAAGAGCAACATCTCTCTTTGACAAGATTTATCTACTTGTACATTTTGTCTTTAATCACACAGCCAAACTTTGAGCATGTTTTCTGTCYACCATGACCCGGGTATGCAGGGGCCTGTTTCTCACTGGAAACTTGTGGATGACAGTGCCATGATGCCATTAGAAAAATATTGAATGGCTGTCAATAAGGAGTAAGCTCCTGTGCAATTTTCTGCCTGACCAGACCTGTGAAATCTGATGACCCTTTGATGAGGTTCTCTGGAAGTGTCTCCCAGGCATCATAGGGGACTCTGGCATACACACTGACACTACAGAGAGTGTCAAYAATACAAACATATTCCACATTGTAAACAGATCAAAAGAATGATTATTCTCTGTGTCTTTGAGTCATTTATGCTACAGAGTGCAGTATGATGGTTCCTGGCAATACTCCTCCAGGAAAAGTTTTGAGTAGGTTATCACTTCCTCATCTCATCAAGAATAGAGTCCAGATTTCCTCAACCACATAAAGCCGGTCAGTCAGAAGCCACTGTCATTTTATGTCTGACCTCAGCACTGCTTAACAAAACATTTTCCTGTTTTGGAAAACACTTGTATATTCAAAGTACAAGCAGAGACCCTTCAAGCAGCCTCACTGTGAAAAGAATACTCAAGAGAAAAGTACTGAAGGTTCAGTAACAAATATACATGGAAAACAGTAACTAATCAGATGGGAAACCACATATTTCAGCACATTACTCTATGCAAGATTTTTTGTTACAGAATTACTAAATCAAACTGTTGATTATTAAGAGAAAGACTTCTTTAATGACTAAACATTGTCCTTAATAAAATTACATATAAATCTACATGAAATACAAACTTTATCAGACTTCTTTGTCTACAAACAGCCTCTGCATATCCCTAGAAAATTCAATAAATTCTTTTCTGAATTTATTAGAAGGCCATGTCCATTAAGCAATCAATTTTTCTTGTTCTCCTGAGAGACTGCTTGCGGCAATTTTTACTGTATTTCCTTCCCTCCTAGTATTGACTTATAATAAAAGAAAAACATTTTTCCCTGTTTAATGCATTTTCCAAAATTACATCAGTATCCATCCACTTCAAACATTTTCTAACAAAGGTCTGGTCCAGCTGGATAAAMAAAATAATTTTACATATATTTCATTGTGCATTTTTAAACTTTTTTATTGTAAAACATTAGAGCAAAACTTCTTGCCACTACTCAGGCAAATAATGACTTACACRTTTAAGCTGAGGTGTAGGTGCTTTTACTATCACAGTGAAAGTTAAGAAAAACATCCCAGTGTAATGAACTTGCAACCTCACATCACATAAAAATATGGCATTAGTATGCTGCAAGGATATCTCTGGAACAATAAATACTGACTGAAAGAAGAAAATAAACTTCTCATGCTGATACACCTGTTGTAAAGATGAGAAACATAAGATATCTGAGCTTGTTTTCTTTTTCAGCAGATTAAACACAGATCATTACCAAAGCTGATGAATAGATTTCTTGAGTGCAAAACTATGCCCAAACAAGTAGCTACACAGGCTGCCTACCCAGTGCCCCCTAAGATAAAACTGTTTTCATCCCCAGCTGTTGAGGGCACACATTTTGAATATGTTTAGAATGAAGCTTTATGCATTAACTTTTGCACTTTTTTWAAAAATTGAAACCATTAAATCCAAGGAAAAAAACCCAGTAGGAGCCATTCTTCTTTCTTTGGTGCTTTAAGAAGATTCTGTTAAAGTTGCATTGAATTCCATTTGATGTTAAGGAAAGAAAAGCCTGTTCCTGAGGACAAGCTGAGTGGCAGGGTGGGCATGGGAAGAATGCTGCTGTTTATGGATAAGTTTCAGCATCTGTGGTTCCTTTTTTTTTTCTTCTTTTTTTTTTTTAAGGACATAAAGATAGCTGAAAATTAGTTGGCAGTACAGAGGAGTTTTGAGTTACCCTGAAGAATCCTTCAAATCCAGCCTTCACTTCTATTACCATTATTTCAGTGGAGTCAAATTTTCTTTCAGAACACCGTGGTTGCTCTGCTATTAACTASAGAAAAYTTAAGAAAAAGGATTCTTCACGTAGTGATTTTTAAAATGATGATTGCTTATAGCAGCCAGAGTTATCCTGACTGCAGTGTCTCACCACAGAAAGTCCACGGAGTCCAGTTTTTTGAAAGCAGCAATGTATATCAGTAATTACTTGTTATATGAGGTACCAATTAAGCAGGTGTTTTTTCTTTATGTCAAAGTTTCATTTTTAACCAGTGACATGTATTTTAGAGCATCAGAGAAACTGGTGACTGTGTAGCTGATTCATAAGCTGTGGCACAGGAATTCTGGGTCTTGCTCCAGGGTGGTCTTCCTGCATGATCTTTTAAGTTAAGGGTCATTCCTTGTCTAATGACAACTGTGACCTCTGCATGTCACCATAACACAGTAATGCATTGTGGTGGGTTAGCTCTGGCTACCAGCCAAACCCCCACTCAGCTGCTCTCCACCCCTCTCCAGCAGAACGGGAGAAAAAGTAGGTTGAGAAAGTTCATTCATTGAAATAAAGATAGGAGATTGCTTACCAGTTGCTGTCGTGGGAAAAACATACTTGGGGAAAATAAATTTCTTTTATTTTCAATTTAGATAGATTCAGATGGTGAGATAAAAAGATAATCAGTAGAGCAACTCTCCTACCCTCCATTCCAAGGCCCACACTGACTCCTTCACCCCTGACTCCTCTATCCCACCCTGAGTTGCACAGCAGGGGCTGCAGTAAATACACAGCATCCAGCTGCTCCTTCCTCCTCACACTGTTCCCATGCTCCTGTGTGGGTACTCTTCATGGACTCCAATTCTTCAGGATAAACCTGTTCCAACATGGGTTTTCCATGGTCTTCAGGGAATTCCTGCTCTCCTGTGGAGGATCTCCTTCTCCTTGTCAGACCTTGTTTTTTCCCTGTGTTGCTTCTCACTCTTTTTGTTCTCTCCTTCTCATTTTATAGCTTTTTCTGCCCTTTTTAAAATAAGTGTTTCCAGACACACCAGCAGCATGGCTAAAGGGCTCAGCCGTGTCCTGTGTGTATTCATTGGAGCTGGCTTAAGCAGATGTGGCCAGCATGGGGCAGACCCTGATCTCCTCTTAGAGACTGCTCCCAAACCTTGCTTGGACACAGTACCAATATTGTCTTTCCTAACTGTACAAAGAAATGCCTGCCTTAATACTTGTTTCGTCATATCACTCTGTGCTGTGACATTATGCAAGGCAAAGTGACAAAAATTTGTGACTGGAATGTGGTATTAGTGTTGCAGATTGCAAAGATACTCTTTGTGTTCTTGTTTTCCCAGCAAATTTTATTTCTCTGCATCCCTCTCTCAGCTTCCAGAAAATGTTATAAAAACTCATAGGTTTAACCAGGTGGGAAGATTAAATAGAAAGGAAATACTGTCCCTACAGCAATTTAACCATCTAAACAAATATTGTCGACCAGTTATCTGTCTGTGTGCTTGTGTAAAAGAAGAGAGGGGTGATAAAAGGAAAATAGGGAGTGAGAGCATGAAGAGAAAGAACTTAGACATGAAGAAGGGGGACTTAAAAACATGTACACTCCAGACATTATAAGGCATTTCAAACAGCCACAGATGCAGTTATCTATGGCAACCCCTCCCCCCCCCAAAAACTAACAACAAAAAACAAACAACAAAAACCCAACCAAAACCATGCATAGGTGCAGACTGAACTAGGCTGAAAGAGTGTTCACCTGCCTGTAACTTAACCAGTAAATCTGTATCATGCAAGATCCCTCCATGTTTCTGCTGGAGTGCCAAAGCTGGGAGGAACATAGAATTAAAATAAAAAGGATTAATGGAGTAATAACAACATTTTAAGCATGGAAGGTGATTTGTGGTGTCAGATCTTGGCTGAAAAAAGCAATCTGTTGAGGACAGTGGTGATTAAAAGGTATTTTATCCAAGCTGCTACAATGCATTACAGAAAAATCGGCATCTGTTTAATATTACACCTGTGACAAATACTTTAAAGGAAGGAATTCTGAAAGTGACTACAGAAACCACAGATTTTAAAACAAGTTCTGAACTTGTAGTGTCAGTAATCCTTCCTGTATCAGCCTGTAATACTAAACAGCCTGAGCTTTGCACAAATTATGAGCAATAAAATGCAGTGTATCATATAGGCAAGAAAACAGAAAAATCTGCAATTAGGAAAATTCTGAAAGTTAAAAATTACATATTCAGTATGAACACATTGTGGCTGCACTGGATCCTGAAGCATGATGAAGTAAACAAGGAATGCTTTCACATTTAATTGCCTTTCTGAAGACTTCAGTGTTTTCAGAGGAAGAGGTTTCTAGTTCTCATGTATTTGATTCTAGGAGATATTTATTTTTCCTAGTCTTTTTTCTTGCCTTTTTAGAACTCAATATTTCTCAAAACATGAGAAGAGCAAAAAACACCGACAGGAGGAAATGAGAAAAAAATATTTTTGAAAGAGAAAAAGAGGATATGTGTAGCCAATGTGCTTCAAGAATGGTGGTGTCCTAAAGAAACTTGTCTGACAGTTTCCTGCTGACCCATGATTTTTATGGGGTCACTCAATGTATATATAAAATAAAGCTTCTCCCATTTTTAGTACTTACTGGCACACAAGGAGAGTTGCAATGGATCAAGTGCAAACTATTTTAATTCAGTTTTGTAGACCACCTGAAGGTCAGGACAGGGACATATTGACTAAGTGTTGGGAAGATGCTGCTATGAATTCTTCTGGCAGAAGWAGTAGAGAGTAGAACAAGACAATTTATATGACTGTCAACTTTTTAAATTTCATAACAATAAAGTTGCTATTTGTCTGTTTTGCCAGAATGTTTACAATCAAAATAATTTCTTTTAATTAAAATWCAGTGATGATTCACCTTAGGTGAGGTTTTTTGTGCTTTCAACTCTTGCTGAAACCATAACATAGAAATAATATACATAGAAATAATTAAATTGCTAAGTAGTAGTTTTACTTAGCAACTGAATTACTGTCTATTGTATAGAATGATCATATAAGATTGGAAGGGAGTTCAAGGATCATCTTGAGCCCAACTTTCCTGGCAAAAGCACAGTGTAAGCAAGATGACCCAGTACCATGTTCAGCCAAATTCCCCAATCGTGCTGGGGAATTCATGACTTTCCTGAGGAGATTAATCCAATGGCTTATTGTTCTCATTGTGAAAACTTTCCTCTACTGTCTAAACAGAATATCCTCAGGAGTAATTTGTACCGATCCCCTCATCTTTTCCATGTGACTCCTTGTGGAAAGGGAGTCTCAATTTTCTTTGTAGCCACCCTTTAAATACTGGAATACACTGATTAGATCTTCCCTAAGTCTTTTCCCATCTGGCAGGCTTCTGGGTTCTCTATGTCCCTTCTCTGGACTCTCTCCAGCCTATCCATGTCTTTTCTTTTGTGTGACAGGGGCCAAAACTGAGCACAGTGTTCCACATGTAGCCTGACAAGTGCTGAGTAGAGTGAGACAATGACTCCTCTACCTCTGCTGGTCGTTGATACAGCCTGGCATCCCACTGATTTTCTCTGCCATAGAAACAGTTCACTGAGCTTATTGTCCAAGGACATCCAAGGTCCCTTTCCACAGAACAGCTTTTTAGTTGGGTAAATCCTAGCCCCTGCTGCACTCATGGATTACGTTTTTCCAGGTACCAAACCTTACACTTGTTTCTGTTGAACTCCATAAGATTCTTGTTACCCCATTCTTCCAGCCTGTACAGATCTGGAGTGCTGGGGGCAGTTTTGGGTGCCACAACACAAAAAGGACATTAAGCTGTTAGAGGGTGTCCAGAGRAGGGCCATGAGGATGATGAAGGGCCTTGAGGGGAAGCCRTGTGAGGAGTGGCTGAGGTCACTTGGTCTGTTCAGCCTGGAGAAGAGGAGACTGAGGGGAGACCTCACTGCAGTTACAACTTCTTGCAAGAGGAAGAGAAGGGACAGATACTGATGTCTTCTCTGTGGTGACAGTGGCAGGATGTGAGGGAAYGGCCTGGACTTGTGTCAAGGGAGCTAAAGGTTCTTCACTCAAAGGCTGGCTGGTTACTGGAACAAGTTCTCCAGGGAAGTAGTCACCAGCCTGACAGAGATCAAGATGCATGTGGACAATCCTCTCAGAAACATGGTATGACTCTTGGGTTGTCCTATTCAGRTCCAGGAGTTAGATTTCAATGATCCTGGTGCGTCCCTTCCAACTCAGCATGTTTCATGATTCTGTTCTCAAGGGGTGGCTCTTTCTTCCAAAGTGTCTGCATCCCCACTCAGTTTAGAATCATCAGCAAACTTTTTCATGTTACACCTGGTGCCATTTTTTCTGTGACTTACAGAGCTATTAAACAGAGCATTGGGCCCAGTATTGATCCTTGGGAAGCCACATTTGTGCTAGGCTTACAGTTTGAAAAGGAACCATTTGCCACCACCTCCTTGGTGCATTCAGGCAGTCCCTCACCCACCACAAGGACCTTTTGTCTAGACCGTAACCTATCAGTCCTCCTCTAGGAGTAGACTGGGGAAACTATGATTTATTTTCTTGCTTTAGATGTAAAATGACACCTACTTTAATAAAAACGGAGCATTTAATTTTTTCTGGTTTTCCTGTTTTTGTCTGGTTTACTTGTTTTTCCCTTATGCAAGGAAAGAAGGGAAACTTAGCCATACACATACAGCATCATGTCCTGTCCTAAAATTAAGGTTAAGAATGACAGCTATGTGCAAGACTGTGTGCTCCAACATGTCTTGCTTCATATTGCTTACTGGAGAATTTYCTCATCTCATCCTTGTAGATCTAGTGACTCATCCTTTACATCTAGCTGACACAGCTGTGTTTTGCTTCACAAATAAYAGTTCAGTTTCACTTTGACTCTAAATTGCAATGATATTTGAGAATAATATTCTCTTTCTGTTAAATTAGGCAGTCAACTAAAGTAAATACTACTTTTGTTTGTATTTTGGAAGTGGTTCATACTGGCTAAAAGTCTGGAATGGCAGAGCCATCAGCTGTGGCACCCTTCATTGTCAAATGATGGGAATCACAGTAGTACCAAAAAAYGGAAGAATCATGTCCATTTAGCTGGGACAAAGTTGATAGAGGCTGATAGAATGGCTTAACACACATGCACCCTTGGAGTGCGTTATTGTGAAGAGTAGCCACAGGAAAAAGAAGTGATACAAAACCCCAACATATGCAATACATTATGCCCCCCAAAAGGTAAACAGTTCAGAGCAAATTTGTATTTTGAACCAGGAACATAGAATCATTGAGCTAAGAGGATAGAATCATCTCGATGAGAAATCACAGACCATCAGATTGACTGCAGCTCCAGAAAAATCTTAGTACCATTTACAGGTATAAGTAAAGCCCTATACAGGGTTTTGTCTGGTTTCAACTATATAAAAATTCTTGAATTTAATTTGGGCTGGGGACATTTTAAGATGTAATTGAGAGCTAAATACACTATTCTGCTAACTTATTAATTTCAATTGAATAATTTGGGTGATAATTTAGGAATATTTGTTTGAATTAAATAATTTAGGTGAAGACTAAGTGAAATATAAATACTACCATCACATCAGCCTTGCAAAATTCCATTAGTCTGCTTATACATGATAAGCAATTTATTATTATATACATGTTATTTTGATGGGAAAATAAGTTATAAATAGGTTTTTTGCATCAATGAGTATGATGCAAGTATAAAGGGGAATTTATGTGGGTGTAGTTAGTCATTCACATTATCACTTGGCTTTTATGCCAAGGCTAACATCCTTTCTTTCTTGAATACTTCTCAACGTATAATGGTTGCAAGTTATTTGAATCCTAATTCTCCCCTCAACTCACGTAACAGGCTGTACCTTGAACAACACAGCACTTCCTACCTTTGTGTTGGACGACAGGGTGGTTAGCAGTGACCCAAAATAAGGCTGTCACCCACTGGGCTGTTATCATCATATAGTGCAGGACTTTACAGCAGTATACTTCCACAGAGTAGGAGAGTGCTGGCCACATACTGTCTGCCTTCTYCTGGACAACATTTAAGATAACACTTCTCAACTATTCTCTTGTATTGCTTTAGCTAATCTTCAGCTATATGTTAAAAATTGCTTTGCATTTATGGTTTCTTAAATACATTTAAAACACTTTTTAACAGAAAAGTATTTGTAATCTTCAATCTCTAGTGAGCTTCCTGGTCTTAGTTAAATAAATCAAAACACTTAAAAATCAGCCTAGAGTATAAAATTCTGTAAAAAATATATATTTAAAAGTATATTGAAAATTTCTGCCTGAATATTAATTTGGTGCTACTATTTGAAAAATCAAATAGTTGGTCTTACACATACATATGGCCCTGGAGCTATAAAGGAGGGTAGCAAAAATCAGTCCTGAAGGATGAAGGAGTCCAGGAAGGCTGGGTGTACTTTCAAAGGAACTGTTAAATACTCAGGAGCAGGCTGTCCAAATTTGTAGAAACACAAGTTGTCGGGGGAAGAAGACCAGCTTGGTTAAATGGAGAAGTTAGGCTAGCACTTAGGGGGAAAAGAGAATCTACATGTCTATAAGGGGGGTCAGGGAGCTTGGGAGAACTATAAGGATRTCCTGAGGTCATATAAGAAGAAGATTAGAAGGGCCAAAACTCAACTAGAATTTGATTTGGCAGCTACAGTTAAAGATAAGAAAAAGTTTTTATAAATACATTAGCTGCAAAAGGAGGCTCAAGGAGAGTCTCCATCATCTTTTGACAGTAGAAAGCACTGTAGTGACATGGGATGAGGAAAAGGCAGAGGTGCTTAATGCCTTCTTTGCCTCTGTCTTTAATATCAAAACCAGTTGTCCTCAAGATACCCAGCTCCCTGAGATGAAAATTGGTGATGGGGAGATCAGTGAAAGCTGCACAATCTGGGAGGAGATGATAAGTGACCTGCTGTTCCTCCTGGAAGGAGGTTGTGGTGAGGTGCGGATCAGTCTCTTGTATGGTGCCTGCAGTGAGAGGATAAGTAGAAATGGCCTTAAACTGAGTCAAGGGAGATTCAGATTAGGTATCAGAAAAAACCTCTCCCTGTTAGGTGGTCAGATATTGGTATAGGTTGCCCAGGGAGGTAGTGGATTCGCCATCACCAGAGGTGTTTAAGAGGGTTCTGGTTCTGGTACTGGGTGTACTCCTGAAGAATTACTAAAGGAAAGAAAAAGTAATACATACCTTTCTAACTATTTTCATGCATTAGATGAAGAGTCATGTAGTTTGTCTTGGATTTGGATTGCTCTGAAATATGTAGTCACATAACAAATAATCTACATGTAACCACTGCTGGAATAGTTCTTTATTTTCAATGTAAACCAAAAGGCTCTCTCACCTGGAACCCAAAGACACTGATGTGCCTTAGATAACYACTCCCTGTACGTGGCAGATGATATAACCTCTTTTATACTCTTGCTATGGATCTACCTAGAGCAACATAGACTATGATACCTTGTGGCTAGTATGCCAATAGTCACTGTGTATCTTCAGCTGTAGGACAACCAAAAGGTCTAACCCCTGTTAGTGTTACCATGTTATATAAAAGCCAGATTCCAGGATGTGGGCATTTCCATTAAAACCTACCAGAATGTCTGTTAAATCTGGCAGACAGATTATTTTGGGAGACTATGAAGTTATTTTAGACAAATTCTTTAGTCTAAACAGTCAGTTTAAAGTCTCATCCCATCAGAAGTTAAAGACTTTTCTTTACTCCTGGGAGGTCTTGGAACCACCAACATACCTCCTGGACAATTTGGGATCTGAATGGAATTATCTTCAAATGCAGATTAATACATAACATAGCTAAAGGAAAAGTGAAATTTCAGGAATGTCCCAATATTTTGGCTTTCACAACACTGCATCTACAAGTTTGTGAGTGTAAGAATTTGTGAGATCCAAGACTTTGCTTAAATAGTTGTAGATGTTAATGAAAGTTTTCTAACAGAGAAAATTACTGGGAATTGGATTTTGCATTATAAAGCACAGGGTCTTGCCATTCAAAGGAGGAGAATCTGGGATGATTCACTATTATGTCTCAGTTACAGCCCTAGGCTTACTGCTAATGTGACCCTTATAAAGCTACCCTTGATTCACTTAAAACCTGGTTTGCTCGCTGTCACACTTCCATGCCTAGGAGAGTCTTCCCTCAGGTATGGGCCTTCAAAGTCTCTTTTACTACTTCAGCATTCTCATTTCATAGGAACAGGACAGCAGGTCAGAGAATAACTTTCTAAATGAAATGTGCCGGTTGTATTTACATTTTATACATGYACATATGCATGCATAACATACACACACACACAAATGTGTGTAAAAATAAGATAGCATTGTTCCCTCTACATTACTTAGAAGTAGCAAGTTCACAAGGCAATTATATGCTAGTGTAAAAAAATTACATTTTATTGTAAACTTGGCAATGGTCATATTTTTAGTACTTAAAAATATCCCCCTATTCCTCTTCTCTGCACCAGTCTKGACCTTTAATTTCTGTTGTTCCTCTGAACAGTTTTCTCCTCTATGAAACGAAAGGTCCTATTCTAAGGAACAATCTCATCAAATTAAAATGTAGGAAACTTAATATTAAGAAAAATTATCTACTGCAAGGATTGTGAAACACTTGAACAGGCACAGAAATCAAGTGGGTTCTTCATCCCTGGAGATAACTCAGAACCAGCCTGGGCACTGACCTGAGTGAGCTGCTGAGACTGGGCTTCATATTTTTCATGAAGAAACAGACACCTCTGCCCTCTGAAGAATCCTTACCTATTATGAGCTATTTTCTCACAACAGCTTCATTTTGTTCAAGTCTTTATGGCAGGATGTTACCAAAAKCTTTTCTTAAAAAAAATTCAAGACTTGCCTGCATGGCCTGAAGTAGGGGTTGCAGACAGGTGCTGCAGCAGCACAGAGAGCAAGGAGCTCACAGGTGTGACTCCAGTGAAGTCTCTTAGCCTGGTATCTGCATCCTGATGAGAGGAGTAATTTGCGCTACCTGAAAAAATGTCTTCACGGGTGATACCTTTGACTGGCAAAGGCAAAAAATCTGTTGAAGGAGTGCTTAATGGTTTTAGGAAACCCATTTTGGATAYATCAAACCTGAAAACTTACCAGAGGAAACCAGGAGAGGGCAATGAGCACACAGAATATTGCTGAAATAAACAGAAAGGTCCAAGTTACTGAATGGTATGCCATTTTTTCCTTTTTTTTTTTTAATCAAGGGATAAATATATATTTGCACCATCACTGGCCCTGAAGAAGCTGCAGTTCTGGTGTTAAATATTACTTCATTGYACACAATAGGTCTAACGGTCTCTCAAAACAAACCAGAGGTTTCCTCATCCATCTTGCTAAAATAAAAAACAGTTCAGAATTGCTGCTGAGAATTTCTTCTTGCGCTAAATGGAAGAATGTGTCTAACTGGAAAAATTCCTAGAATTAATGCCACAGAAATTTGCATTAGAAAACAACAAAAAAGCCTCCACCCCAACAAGCAKAATTTAGAAGTGGAAAACCCATTGAAAAGGATCTGTTCTAAGAATTGCTTTCACAACAGTCTGCATGAATGCACTCCTGARTTGCTTCTTTCCCAGCACATATTCTTTTTAAGAAACCTATTTAGTTAATTTTAGTCACTTTCAGGATGTTTAACTTTTGGTGAACTCTGAAAAATCTATGTGTTCATTAACAAAAGAAGGACAGCATTTGTTTGGTTCCCCCCCCAAAAAAACCAACTTGCTGCTCTATGTGTTGCTGTTAAGTCCACTGCAGACATAAACAACAATAAATTGTCCTGCTGGATTGAGGCATATAATTTTCTTAGTTTAAGAAGACAGGGTAACTGTTAACTTCAAAAATGCTGTAATAAAAGAAAAAAAAAAAAAAAGAAGAAGAAGTTGCTTCAGCAGAAACAAAAATAACCCTCTCCAAAAGCAAATGAATAAGGTACATCATTATTCTCAGGTATAAACAAGTGCAGGCGTTTAAACTGGAGGCTTTTTATAGMTGAAGTGGAAATATGTTCCACCAAAAAAATATTCTTCTGAAGTTCAAGTCCTGATTTTTTATTTTTCAACCTTAGTAATTTAGGTGGCATGTGTTGGATTCTGTTTTTGTCCTAAAGGTATTGGTTTAATATTTTATAACATAATATTTAAAGTCCTGAGGAATTCAGAATACTTTTAGTATCCACGGGAGCAAACAAACACATATTGCCTGCATACCTAATAGCCTAGTGGTTTACTGCAGTGAGAAACTACCCACCACATTTTATGGTTTAACCTCAGTGCTTAGCTTTTTATGGGTTCAAATGAGTTGAGTTCATGTTCCTCCAAGATATTGTTTTCTCACACTTAACCTACACAGTTTGATCACTGCTTGGAACGTCCTTTTGACATAATGCATTTTAAATACCTGTTTATAAAAACATGATTTCATGGGATATGAAGAACAACATGACCATTTTTTTAGTCACAGAAAATGACTGAATTAAATCTTATATTCTTCAAGAGGACAAACTTTATTGTTTRCAAGAGCATTACTTGTACAGTTGGGGTGTTGCCACAGGGAGTGAAATAAAAATTAAGGCAAATTTTTCTCAACGGTATTTTAAAATGTAGAGATAAGAGATGCTCTCCAGATGCTATACATCCACCAAAGATTCAAGAGAACAGAAAGGAATGTACCAGTAGTCTTTATTTTTTATTTGCAGGCTTTTTTTGGAGAAGTATTTTTYAGTAAGGGTTTTATTAAGTAGAGGTGAGGTGTAACAGGACTCAGTGGGACTGCACAGGCAAGACAGGACTGCTGGGTCACACTAACTGCAGTGGAAATCTGTACCTTGTTTCTGGCCTCTGTTTCCTATCTTTTGACCCCAGAGAAAGGAACCTAGTCAGTTTCTTCAAGTACGAAATGTRGTTCACCTGACATCTTTTAAGCCTGGACAAAAGCTGCAAATTATGATGTAAGACTTAAACTTGAGTAGCTCTGTGGTCCCCCAGTACCACGCTTTTTTTGAGAAGCTGCTCCACCCAGTATGCCTTTTGACCACAATGCGGATCCTAAATGTAGTTATAAATGTGTATGTGAAGACATCAGACTGTCTTCAGGTGCATGGATATGAAAACTTCCCAAACTGCTTCTGAGGGATAAGTGGATCTCTTCCTCCCAGCTGACAGTTACTAGTGGTTTTGTTAGCCCAGTAGCACTCCATCATTTGGCAGGAAGAATGTAAAGTTATATAAATACATTTTCAGCACACCAGAGTCTGCATCCAAAGCTTCCTTTACAGCAACATGACCCTTTTTCAGTTAGAAACCCAGGGAAGGACAGTCACTCCAAAGACCAGATAATGGCAGGGGTCATTTTAGAAGGTGTTTCAAAGCTGCTGCAGCTCTTCAGCAAAAACCTGATCCTCCCTCATGAAGCAAACATCCAGGAGGGAAAAGTGAGGGACTTTATAAAAATGAAGGAACAAGAACAGCAAACAAAACTTTGCTTTGCTTTCTTTTTCTTAATTCTCTGGTCAACACTTTTCATGCTAAAAACATTTTCATTCATGCTGGTGTTAACAGATGTTTTATTAGTACAGGTGCTTGCCTGAATGACAACTTCAGAGGAGGTGTTCAATTCAAATTATAAACAAGGCATGGTTTGGTTTGTTTTGTTTTGCAGGGAAGGAAAAAAAGTATTGCATCAGCTGACTTTGGGATGTGGTGTGCTCTCTATCATTTGACCTCTTTAATCCAAGACTGTCTTTCTAAAAAAGATGTCTTAGCCTAGATAATTATGATCTTTATGCAGAAATTACTGGGTGAAATTCCATTGCCTGTGTTATGCAGAAGACAGACAGTACAGGTCCTTCTTGACTTTAACATTTTGTAAATCCAAATTCTAACACATATAATCTTACTTCCAGATYTCCCAAGGGATTTCTATAAAAGAATATTTCATTTTCCAACACTGCTCATTTACATTACTTTAACATAGTTAACATGTTCTTCCTCAGTGTTGTGCAAAGATCAGTCATGGGAGAGATTTCTGTAACATGCTTTTAAAYTTTTCATGACATGATGCAAACCAAAGTTTCTTCTTGCTGGTTTTCAGGATTTGGTAAATACTAACCTGCAAGGAGAGTGCAGTAATGATGGAAAGGCAAGCAGTAGTTTGAGAAATACAGTACTTTGCCCGTCTTAACTCAGGACTTTTAGATTATGCTTTGGTTCGACTTCTTATATATTTAAATTTAAACTTTATTTAACCGAAGTTTTACACCAGAATTGTGCTATTAACCATTATAGTTTTAATGAAAAGCAAAAYCCAAAGCCAGACCTACAATAAATAGTTTTGGGCACCAAAATATAGGAAAGATATTGAGATATTAGTGAGGATGCTGAAGGGCCTTGAGGGGAAGCCGTGTGAGGAGTGGCTGAGGTCACTTGGTCTGTTCAGCCTGGAGAAGAGCAGACTGAGGGGAGACCTCACTGCAGTTACACCTTCCCTGTGAGGGKAAGAGGAGGGGCAGGCACTGATGTCTTCTCTGCGGTGACAGTGGCAGGATGTGAGGGAATGGCCTGAAGTTGTGTCAGGGGAGATTTAGTTTGGATATCAGGAAAAGTGCTTTACCCAGAGGTTGGTTGGGTACTGGAACAGGCTCCCCAGGAAGTGGTCATAGCACCAGCCTGACAGAGCTAAAGAACTGTTTGGACAACGCTCTCAGGCACACTCTTGGGGTGTCCTGTGCAGGGCCAAGAGTTGGACTTGATGATCCTTGTGGGTCCCTTCCAACTCAGCATATTCTCGTATTTTATGATTCTGTGAAATAAGTGGAAAATATAATACCTGGAGAAATTTCCAATCTTTTAAAAGTTCATCACAGGACACATAATATGTTAAGTGCTCTACTCTCAGCTGCAAAGTCTCACGCTGGTTTAACGCTATTAATTACCATGGGAGTTTTTCATAGAACTCAGTATTATCCAAAAAACTTTTAAAGGGAATCCAGACATACTATATTTCTTTCATGTCTGTGGGGGAAACATCTGCCTCTGGAACCAGACATTCATTCTCCTCAAGCAGCATCTTTGCTTCTTAAACCTGCCAATGCTTAATCAGGTTCTGTCTTTCTACGTGGTCTCTTCTGCTGAGACAATTCCTACAGCAGCCCTATAGCAGTTTCTGTAGCTTCTGCTCTTCATTCCTCAAGAGGTCCATGACAGAGAGTAAAACAATGCCACCAAGTCAAGATTTTTGTATTCATTATTGATTTCTTGTGACTCTTTGGAAAAACTCTTTCTGGCTTAACCAATAACGACTTCACTGGAGCAGGCACAGAAATTTCCATTTGAAAAAAAGAGAAAACCTTGGAGCAGACTCCCCTCTCTACAGCCCTTTCAGACTGTTGTGCTGAAGRTGTAGTCATACTGTAACTGCTAAGACACCCCATGCTGCAGAACAGGTGCTGCCCTCCTGAGTTCCCCATAACAAAAGATGGAGGTGATCAGAAGTATAAAATCTCCTGAAGGTTAGGATTTTATGTGGGKTTTTTTTGATGGTCCATGTAGATCTAAGAATTTGATTTTGTTCAAGCTATGCCGGGAAATTGTACTTGTACCTAGATACAATGTTATATGGACCAATGCATAGAGAAAGTTGTGTTAAACAACAGCAAGTAGAGAAAGAAATCACCATGGTAAAACTAGACCAAAAAAAAAAGCACTGTGGGTTTAACTATAGATTATTGGGGAGGATAAGTAAGGAGTTTAATTGTTCCTGTTTCCCTCATCTCATGTCCACACATCATGCTTCCATGTCACCACACAGATAACTCATACAAACCCAGCCACTGTGTGAAACAGCTTTTCCTCAGTGCTTTCAATGCCACAGAGAAGTCAGTGTTGCACCAGAGTCAAGGCTGCAGTCTGTGCACTCCCTCAGCCCAATGCCTGTCTTTTCCTGGGCCTGATTAGCAGTGTCAGCCCAGTGCCTCACTTGATACTATCACACCACCCAGACATAAGACAAGGAGGCACAAGTCAGCTGGAGAGACCAAGAAGGAGCTTCAGTTTCCCATTTAAAGGCAGCAGCCACTTCTATCACTACAGTTTACAGCTGAATGTACATAGTTTTGAATAAAGTGCCTCTTTTCACAAAAATTTCTGTTTGACTACATGACATCGAATGTTGAGATAATCTTGAATGCTTTGAAATGACACACTTAAGAGCAGCTGAAACAAATTACTGTGTGAGACTTCAACTCAGAATAAACCTTGCGAAATCACCTTGGCCTACCATACAGGTTCTGAGCTTGCCCTCAAAGAATGGCCTTCAATTAGCAGCTGCTTGAATCTCTTCACTGTGAGGGAAAAAGTATTTAACGTCAACTTTATTTCGGCTTATTAAAGTCAAACAAGTTATTTCTAAGTATACAATTTTCTTCTACTCTTAGTTGGTAAAGCAAATATTACAGTYATTGCCCTGATATATCTTCAACATATTTTTATAAACATTCCTTTCAATCTAAGTGTGTGACATAATGTTTTACTTCAAAAAATTTCCCCAATCATTGAGAGTATCTAAAGCGAAATCTGATAATTATGTGTGGATGAAAATAGGGATTAGATTAGGAATGTATTTCAAGAAGGATCTACTATAAAGCAGAATAGTAAAAGAGTTCATAATATTGGTATGTGAGACAAAATATTATGATGAAATTTAGACCAAAGGGAAAACCACCATGGGTGTTTTATTTGAGTCAGAATTGCTGAGTGTCAACTCTGTTCAATAACACACACAGCTGCGTGAGGGTTTTCACATGTTCTAAATGTCGCATTTGTTCAATGCAGCATTCTGTATTCAGAACTGCTCTTCATATTGCAGCAGTGGCCAAAAGTAATAGTCACACTCAGTGCCCTAATGTGAGCATCACTGCGYTGACACATAGGAAGCCATGCTCCCTGCCCTGGGGAGAAAGGGGCATAACAATTGGAAGAAAACAAGAGTAGCAAGGAGGAAAGATAACAGAACCAAGATCCTGGACTTCATAGGATGAGAATCTGAACAATTTCTCAATAGGTTTAGTGTTCTCTTCATCTTGTAAGGAAGGTAAATAAATAAAGTCAGTTTTTCCCAAGACTTATTCAATTAGATACTACTTATTTCAATCTTCCTAAAATAGTTTAATTAGTTATGCCTAGACAAAGAAATGCTCAGAAGCCAAGAAATGCTCATCAGTCTAGACCATAACTTTAGGCACACTGGCATATTTCTGCTGTTGAATGTACACTGGTTTGTTTCAGGACTGGAAATATGTCTATTTTCACAGACTCATGTAATTTCTTGGACCTTCAAAGACCATCAAATTCCAACTGCCCTGAAATGGGCAGGAACACCTTCACTAGACCAGGTTGCTCCAAGCCCATCCAATCTGGCCTTGAACACTTCCAGCAATGGGACATCCACAGYTMCTCTGGGCAGCTTCTTTCCATGTCTCACCACCAGCACCATTAATTTAAAAAAAAAAAAAAAAATCTTCCTTGTATCTAACTTATATCTACCTACTTTCAGTTTAAAAATATTCCTCTTTGTTCTGTCATTACAGGCTTCAGTAAAAAGTCTCCCTCCATCTTCATTACAAGCCACCTCTATAGACTAAAAAGCAGCTAGATGGCCTTCCCTGGAGCCTTCAGTTCTCTAGGCTGAACAACCCCAACTCTCTCAGCCTGTGTTCAAAAACATGCCCACCAGCCCTCTCATCATTTTTGTGTCCCTCCTCTGGACCTGCTCTAACAGGTCCATGTCTTTCTTGTGCTGAGGACCCCACAGCTGGAAACAGTACTCCCGGTGGGATCTCAGGACAACAGAGCAGAGGAGCAGAATTGCCCAGGATCCAGTTGRCTTTCTGGGCTGGAAGAGTAGGTTATATCCCTTCTCTCTAGCAAAGAAAACTGCACCAATCAGAAAACTTTTTCAGGATGCCTTCAATCCCACTGCCTGTGTCATCAAGAAAGATATTGAACACTGCTAAGTGTAAATATGGACCCTTGAGGGACACATTACCGATCACCATTTGGACACTGAGTTGTTGATGGCAGCTCTTTGGATTTTGCCCTTGATGAAGCCATGCTGGCTGCCTCTAATTAACTCCCTGTCATCCACGTGCCTGGACAGATCATCCAGGAAGATGCACCAGACATGTTTATGTAATCCAAACAGAAAACCTTTAGGTTTACACAAGTTTTACACATAAAACTTTCTGAGCACATCAAAACAGAAACAATTTGTGTTAATAATAGCAAACATTTGCTTGYCAAGACCATGTTAGGAACCAAGACTGAGTTGCAAATGTGAGRTATTTCTTTTAGAAACATTCTGCCCCTGATCAGGTATTTCCATTTTGACATCAGGTACCTCAAAGCACTGTTGTAGATACTCAGGAGGGATAGATGCCTAAACAATACTGTTTTTCTATAGGAGCTTGGCTAATGCAACTCACAAGTTGGAGCCTGCCTCTCTTATCAGAAGACTTTTGTCAGATTCTTGTGTCCTGCTAGAAGCAGATCTCACTAAGTTGGGCCATTCAACTGTTTCTATCTGACCCTCATTTCTTTTTGAATGCAAACTGCAAACTCTATTTCTAATGTCCTTGATGCCTCTAAACATTCTCTCTAATGCAAAGGTGCAGGGGGGTTGCTTGTTTTTTACTGTGTACATCTTCGCCCGTGAAAACAAAGTAGACAATTAAAATCCTAGACATAGGAGATCTTCTGCCAGTTCTTTATTTACTATCATCAGTGTCCCACTTTTATGCACTCACATTTGTGTTATGAAGGGCAATACTGATCACTGTTTTAATTGAGCCTCATCAGTATAACACCAAATTTTTCTAATGTCAGTTATGAAAATTCACCTTGGGATTTGAAACAGGGATATTCTTTGGCGTTTTTCCATCAGGCATTGAAGTTCCMCAAATAAAGTTACTTGTCTGTGTGATAGCCATGCAAATTCATGGATGGTTATGAAGACAAAGATGCTATTAAAAAATCACATCCAGGTATTTAGGACAGTTTTTGATGAGATGCATAGTAAAATCATGCTGACAAGTTCTTTTCTTACATTATGTTTGGCAATGTACCTCATCATGAATGATTTGCAGGGACTCATCCCCTGTTGAAGATGGAAGGAAAATGACAGATTTGGAAAGCTATCCATTTCTCTCCTGTCATACATAATGTTCATAATCTCAATCTGGTGAATGTCTCAATTCAAAACTAATTATTCTCTCAAGCCTTTCTCAGTTTGGACTTACTAGATGGGTTTTCTTTCTTTTGTGCAAAGTATGCAGAAGGGAAGGCTCATTTTGGAGCACTGCCATAACAAAGATGTGCCTGTGTATAGAATTGTTCAGCCAGTTCGGGTTTTTCACAGTAACCACTCCTCAGTATTCATGAGTTTCAATAAAATGAGGTATTTGTGTCTGAGATGGTGGGCAGTCCTTTAGCACATGCCCAGCTTGTGGAGACAATACAGGACTGAACTCTCTAAGCAATAAGGCACTTTTTATGCATACGCTTTCTAATCTATTTGGAATTTTATTGACCTTGCTAAATGAAGCTAACTCTAGTACCTATCACGGGTGTTAATGGGCTCTTTACTTTGAGTGTCTTGGATTTCTGTTCCTGTGTATGTGTCATCAAACAGCTTGCACACCATTGCAATGAATGCTACATAGACAATAGGTAGGGAAGCTTTTGTTACAGATGCTGACATATAAGAAAAGAAAAAGCTTTGGTGGATTTTCAAATCTCTGACTGAATTTGCAGGAACTGCGCTATTATCTATTTATCTCACATTTTTTAAAATCTTGCTTTTACAGAAATTGTGGAAGACAGAAAACAAATGGGAAAGTTGGAAAAAAATATACAGAGATGGAATACGTTATAAATTCAAGAAGTCAAAGGCTTTTTGTTTAATATTTAGTATGCTATTTTAAAATCTACATTCAAGAAAGAAACCAAGTAACTGCATCCCATGAAACCAGTCATGTTCAGCTTTAGCAACACATCAATACTCTAGGCTTAAAAAATACTGCTATTAAAACCTCATTGTAAACCTCTGGCTTGACAAAAAAATTCCACTGATATCAGAAGGCTTTGTCTTCAAGCCCTCACCATGCAAGGAAAAGAGGAACAAGTGTCTCAGGTCCTGTAGCTGYTTTTCCTGACGAAGTTGTCAGAACCTGAAGAGGTAGACAAGTGTGATTAACTTACTTATCTGGTGCAGGTATTTGCAATTCAGCAGTTCTATGGTGTATAAAACAAAGTAACCACAAACTGGTATTGTAATGCAGATAGATAAGCACAAAACATTAGATGAAGGACAGGTGGCATTTTGGCCGTTAATTTTGAATTAAGGATGTTACCTGCTTATAAAATTATAACTTTATTTTGTCAACAAGTTGACAAATCCATTGAATCAACAAAAATCTATTTGTTCCTTTGTAAGTTCAGAGCCGAAAAAAAAGTCTGAAAGTTTACTTTTGCATTTTGCTTATGGTAGTGGAAAGTTGCCTGATTAGAGACTTYGAAATCAGACATACAAACGGTAGCTAAATTTAACTAGAAGCCTAACTTTTGTAAAAATAATAACTGTCTGCTCCAAAGACCACTGATGTCAGAAAAAGTTTATAACTCTTGTCTCTAATTAAGTTGGTTTGTTAAAAAAAATCTCAATAGACCTGAATCTGAAAGTACTCAGTGTTCTTAGTTTCTAGTAAAGTACACATACTATGAAGAGTACCTTTACATGTTAAACCCAATTATTAAGAGGAATTCATTATAATTAGGAACCTTTTCATCCAATGGACTTACAAGGGACTTCCTAAATAAAGATACCTGGACCTTCTATAAAATATGCTTCAAAAAAATGCACAGTGTTCTGGTGTGCAACAAAATTACACAATTTTTAATATTYGAAAGCAATAAATGGTAAGTTACAAAAAATATTATAAGTACGATCTACAAAATAAGATAAATTTGAATAATCTAGTTGCAACTCAGTATTTCTGCAAACAGAAGAATCAGAGTAAGTTCTTTGTCTATTCAAGCATAAATCAGATTAGTACACTGAGTATTTCTAGGTAGAAAAAGCTGAAACCAACCACTACTTTTCAAAATTTTTCTTGTAGTGACTTCTCAAAAAACAACCCTTCAATCCCAAATGAAAAAAAAAATCAGTTTATAAATATACTTACCATGTATTAAGCTTGTCCAGTTTCCTGTTAGGATTTTATAAATTATTTATATTTCTTGTTTTATGTGTGTGACCGTAGCTAAGCATACCAGTTTATGACTAAACAAGAACACAAATTATCCAATGCATAACTACAGAGCTGATATTTTAAAAATAATATTTAAATAATAAATAATGTGATTGATGTAAACTGACATTTAAAATTGCTTCCCCTTTTTTACACTATCATGCTTTTTAAATATACATGTCAAATAGTAAAATTAACCTTAAAATGCATGTCTAAGGACATATATTAAGAAATGTTAAATTCAAACAGCTTAGGTTCTGTTTGGGGTATTTTTGTTGATTTTTTGTGGTGAACAGGTTAATGTTTTTCCATTTTCAAGATTCACCACTGAATTAGCAGTTTAGCAGTAGCGTACACATTAAAGTAACTCCAAATACTACTAATGCCACTGGAGACATTTTTCTATTTGTAAATCTGAATGAGGACTGCTACAATCTTACAATTAAATGYAAATTTAAAAATAAGTTACTACCTGATACTAGGTTTCAGACATTATGGCAATTACTTACTGACATCTGCTTTAATTAGTGTAATTTTTTAGTAAGGAAGATTTTATTTCTCAGTTGATATACACTGTATTTATTTCTGTAGGTGGCAGAAATCAAAATCCCCAGTGCAGCAAGTACCCAGGCATACCAGTCATTCCAGACAAAAAAGAAAGGGGTAAGCAAATGCTTAAGTAACTAAATTAAGTGTGATCAGGACCAGAGTTGGACTTTACAAAGCAGCTATATCAACCTCATGAGAAAGTTTAATAACAGAGTGCTTGACTGTTTTTAGGCCAGTTTTAAAGCAGTAGCAATACCTGACTTGCTTATGGGTCTTTTCATAAAGTATTGCAGAAATTTTCACCTCCACACCTCAGGTCACAGAGCTTTTCGATGGTCTTTTCATAGATCCATGATGTAAAAATCTGGTGTCATTAGACAACCTGTGGGGAGAGAAAAGTAGTTAAATGGACACAGGSACCTAATACTAAGGGAAGGACATGACTCTCTAGGGATGCTAATAATGCTTTTCAGGCATTATGAACCCTAAATTAATTAATGAATGAAACTTGTGCTACGGAAAAAATAGTAAGCAGTGTGAATGGCTGATAGATGGGTGAGAATAACAGCCTYAAATATGCTTTCTCCAGTTTCATGAAAAATAGTAACTCAATCAGGCATTAGAAAAAATGGCTGGAATCCCACTGTGTGGAAACATTGTCTAATATCACACATTGGGCAACAACCTGCTGTTTGTAACATTAGTAAGATTCAGAGGAAGATTAAAAAGACAGAAACCTCATTCCTTCAGTGTTGCATTTTCCCTATCTTCAACCTTTCCGTTTTACTCAGACTTAGTCACTGATTGTTCCAGGCAAACCCTTAAATGGAGAATAATATTTTCAAAGCCACAATGAGAAAGATCATAGGTGATGAGCAGCCTGCAAATACGATGAACAAGAGACGCCACACCAAACCACCTCTGCAGCTGACTGCCCAAACTGGCACACACAGCCCGCTTGTGGAAAGACACCGGTTACTGTTCCGGCTGTGGGCCCAGTCCAGCAGATGCTCCTCACCATCCTGGTGCTGGCTAGCGCTGGTAACAAACACCACTGAGCTATTGGATATGTTCTCAAGTWAGAAGGCTTTGCTGTCTTTGGAGCACAAATGCCCTTTGCTCCTCAGTGTTCTCCAGCCTGACCATCTTTACGGAGAGCAGAGCCAGCCAGCCTGGCGTGGCGAGCAGCTGGTGCCAGAACCAGTTAGAGCCAATGACCCCCTGTCCACGGGGGGACCTYTGACATGCAGGGTGGCACCACTGATTTCAGGGTGGTGACAGTACGTTAAAGATGAGTACTGCAACTAATAGCTCTACAGCAGTGTAAATCAGCATTCACCATCCATCACAGCCACAGTGTGGGACCACATTTTGCTGGTTTTCTGTTATTAAGTGTGTGCCATTTAAAGTAATGTGCAATTAAAATAAACTACAGCACAACACATGACAGGAGAACTGTATCAAATACATCAAAATCCAGTTGCAATATYTACCTGGCCAGTAACAAGTGGACTGTTAACCTGACCTGGGGAAGCTGGCAGCAGTCTGAGGTTGCCTTGAGTCTACCTGAGTGAGGTGAAAACCTCCAGCCCAGGCTGATCCTCATTGACAGAATTCACTTAAATATTCTCACCACCAAACTTTCAGTGAAGTAGAACTTTTGTGTATTCTCCTCAATTGCTTTGCAAAGATTCATAAGCAAACAGCCTTTGGAAAAATACACCCAAAAGAAGTTTTGGCTGAAATCCATGGACCTTAATTCATTTGCCTTACTAGGTGATTGTACTTATCAAAACATAGCCTTGATGAACTCTTGTAAAAGCAGGAAGGAAGGGAGAGGCTTTCGGGCCGCAGCCTGCTCCTCTTCCCCAGCATGGTTTTGGGGAGACACTACCCAAACTAGGTTTATTTGTTCTGGTGATGGGCTAAGCCTCTCCCATGTGAAATTTCACTTTTCAATGAAAACTTACTCCCAGACGAGCATTGCCAATATATTTCTCGTGTGACTCATATGAACAAAACCCAAAAGTCAATAGTCAAGAGTTTATTTGATGGAGGTTTTCTCCTAATTAMGAGGTCATTAAGGAGATCCGACTGTTACTCAGGGCTGAGACGAAGGTCACCAGCAGCTGCTCCAGCCCGGGAGATGTGCCGGCCAACACATTTTCCAGAAACATATTTCCTCTCTCGCCAGCGGCCCCTTCCCCCTCCCCGCCACCCCGTTTCTAGTCTCTCCAGCGCTGATGAGCTAATAGCATTTTTCCTTTGCATACTTTGGCGCTGCCCCACGGCATACTCTGGCAGCCTACGTGTGTCTGAGCGCGCCCGCCCGCCGCAGGCTCGGCACGGCTCGGCGCGGCTCGGGGCGCGGGGGGAGACGGGGAGGCAGGGCAGGGAAGGAGGCAGGCAGGGAGGCAGGCAGGCAGGGAGGGAGGGAGGATGGGGAGCCCGAGCCGCCGCGCCGGCCCGAGCCGCCCCGTTCCCCCCGAGCCGCCCCCGCGCGGGGCGGGCGGCGGCGGGCGGGGGGCGGCCGTGGGGGGAACTGTCAGGGCCGCACGTTTCCAGCCGCATTACGTGAACAAATGGCGGGGGTGCAGCCAGCCCAGCCAGCGGGGCTTGTGTAACTTTGCGAGCGTGCCAGCAAGTTTAAAGTCCCTGGTCTCTCCTCCTCCTCCTCCTTCCCTCGCTTCAGACACCAGCGCGGGCCGGAGGACGAAGAGAGGCTGATTGTTTGCTCCGGCTCCCATTCGCATCCCCTCGCCTATAAATACCGGGCAGAAGAAAAGCCGCTCTCGCCGCCTCTCCCGGGCCGGGTTTCCTTTCCGACGGTCCGATCTGCCCCGATGGCACTTCCCGGGTGCCTCAGCGCCTGAGACCCGGCTGCTCGCCCGACCCTTCCAGAGGCGCAGCCCGCACCCCCCGTCCTCCCCGCACCGCCCCCCTCCCCCCCGCTCC
>QVAJ01000222.1:1037508-1101006 GCA_003546035.1 Mixornis gularis | reverse complement strand
CCCCGCTCCATCCCGAGCAGGAAAGGCGCCCCTCGCTCTCCTCTCTTTACCCCCGCCCGTCCCCTCCCGGTTTCGCCCGTATCTCTCTCTACGCCGTTCCGGCGCCCACGAAAGACGAGAAGATGCGTTTCGCGCCGCCGGGGCTCCTGCTCGCCCACCTTCACGCGTGCATCTACTGGAGCTGCCTCTGGCCCGCCGGCTGCCAGCAGCAGCCGCCGCGCCGGGATCCCCCGCCGCCCCCCGCCGCCTGGAGGCAGCGGATCCAGTGGGAAAACAACGGGCAGGTGTACAGCCTGCTCAGCCTGGGCTCCCAGTACCAGCCCCCGCGGCGCAGGCAGGCGGCGGAGGCGGCGGGCAGCCCCATCCTGCTGCTGCGGAACAACGGCACGGTGCTGCCGCGGAGAGCCCCCGCCCGCGCCTCTGCCTCTGCCGCCGCGCAGCCCCCGCCGCAGCCCCAGCCCGCCGCTGGCGGCCGGACGGGCTCCGGCGCTCGGCACTGGTTCCAGGCCGGCTACCAGGCGTCCTCCGGGGGTCGCGCCGCTGCCGGGCAGCGGAGCTCGGCGGCCGCCACCTCTGTGGCCCGGAGCACCTCCTCGGGGGCGCCGCGACCCAGCGCCGCCGCCAGCCCCGCCGGCGGCACCGGGACCGACGGCAACGGGAGCAGCACCGGGGCCGGCAGCCTGCCGCCCCTGAGCAGCTTCAGGCCCGGCCGGGAAGATGTCATGGTAGGAGACGACCCCTACTCCCCCTACAAGTACACGGACGATAACCCCTACTACAATTACTACGACACCTACGAGAGGCCCCGCCAGGGCAGCAGGTACAGACCCGGCTACGGCACCGGCTACTTCCAGTACGGTAAGAGCCCTCCTTTTCCCCCGTCCCGTCCCTGCCCTGCCCAGCYGCACGATCCGCTCGCTCCGCGCACGCCGGTCCCGGCAGGATGACCCCCGGGGGTCGCCGGCCCCGCCTGGCCCTGGCTCGGGGCAAAACCTGACCGGGCAGGCGTCCGCCCCGCTCTCGGGCTGCGGGCAGCCCAGTCCCCGAGTTACGGGAGAGGGGCGAGCTCCCCACCGGGGAGTCCGGGCGTCGTGCTGACGGTGGGGTGTTTGGGACAAGCCTGAGCAAAGGGGAATGCGAGATTAACGGAGCGCAGGGGTCCGTAGCAAAACGACGGCTCCTAACGACTGGGATGGTAGCCAAATATTTGCAAACGTGTCCTGGGTTGATCTTGCTGTTATGTGGTTGGTTTGATGAACTGCAGGTCTCCCTGACTTAGTCCCGGATCCCTATTACATCCAGGCGTCCACATATGTCCAGAGGATGTCCATGTATAACTTGAGATGTGCTGCCGAGGAGAACTGCTTGGCAAGGTAGGCATCGTCACAAGATTTTGCCAGTTTGCCGTGGGTTGCTGTGCTCCTCTTTCCACCTGTGAGCACGGTGAAGAGTGGAGAAGGGTGAAGCTGGAGGGCTCAAGGAAACACAGCCCTCTGTAACCTTTCAAATTTGTGGTAGATGGTAGAGTATGCACATCAGAAAGCAATCCTGCCGCATTACAGAAACAAGCTGCAGATCTCCTGAAGAACCTACATGCTGTGAAAAGTTGTATATTACATGTTTCTATTGTCAGCCTCACTTGAACATTTCTGAATCTTTTAAAATGGAGGCACCTAGAAAACCACTTCAATCTGTTGATTTTCATTTCCCTCCTCTACTCCCACAACATCATATGTTACTTCATTAAAAAAAAAAAACAAAACAAAACCCCCCCTATTCTTAACCAGCAYAATTTACTATTAAAATTATAATAAGCTAATTGTTTCTGGGCCTATGCCTTTTAATGGCTCCTAAAACTGAAATCCCTCTGAAAAGTGTTTGAGAGTCTCTTAAGGGGTTGAAATAACAACTTTGTTATGAAGTTAGGTCTTGTCCAGTTGGCAAAGAGGGATTTTTCCTGTTTCGTTTGGAAAGAAATCAACATGGCTGTTTTTAACCATTTTCATTTGTTTGATACCTTATCATGCAAAACAGATTTGTTTATTTACCAGCATCATTAATTTATGTCAGACTGTTTCAGGGTCATGCTTGCTCTTCACTTGCAGAAAAAAGAAAATACGTCATAATAAGCAGCACTTTTTTTTGCTAGCTTCACAATGAAGACTCCTTGAAGTATTCTTGCTGGCTATGAGTTGACTAAAATATTCTAGTATTTGAAAGAATGTAGCTAATAGCTATGTAGAATAGGAAAACAAAGCCTGATTCATACACATATTAGGGTTTTTTTACAATGGAATCAAACATCTGTTGTGTGATCTTGCATACACGGGGAGTTATTTTGGTTACCAGCAACTAATAAAATTATGTTTTTTGGTACCAGAGTAATTTTACAGCTCAGCAGTGATCTTCTTCATAAATGGAGTCAGTCAGTGGTCAAACTTCCGTTTAGAAAATTAAAACCAGATCTGAATCTTACTCAGGTCAGGTCAGGCATTTCCACACCATATGGAATTCCTGTGTGACTCTCCAATGCATGAGGCTTGTGGGGCCTGAAAAGATCTCTGCTATCAGTTACTTCTGAGACAATATAAAGCATTTTTCAAAGTATTTCTTGCATATACTTACAGCTTTTTCCTGTGTTTTCTTTGGCTTGCATGATTGCAGTTCAGCTTATCGAGCAGATGTTAGAGACTATGACAATCGGGTGCTCCTGAGATTCCCCCAAAGAGTGAAAAATCAAGGCACATCGGATTTTCTGCCCAGCAGACCCCGTTATTCATGGGAGTGGCACAGCTGTCACCAGTGAGTGAAGTGCTCAGTATGGCATCTTCTAATTATGCTTTTCACTGACAAATTGTCACTTATAAGGGACATTGTCTAAAACTAAAGTGAAGCAGAGAGAAACCATGGGGAAACTTTAGCTTTTTACTATCTGATTAATTTTATGTTGTGGTAATTACTCTTTGTATGTAGTGATAATTACTCTTTATATAGACACATGAAATGAAGATGGATACAAAGCTTATCCATATGTATGAAACTCTTACAGAGTGTAGATTAATATAAATACAAGTCTGAAATGAGATCTGACAGTAGCACTTTCTCCTTTTATTTTACATATAGTCCACAACATTTAAGCATAATCAGTAAAGAAAAGTCCTAATCATGTAAAAATAAATAGAAACCCTAAAATGTACATTCATTAGCATATTCCCTATAATAACAGAGTGACCCATACTTCTTGAGATGAATTTAATGAGCTAGTTCTTCACAAGGAATGGTCTGATCAATTTGGAAAAGGAAAGCTACTGAGTTGACTGATCCCATTATCAATAATATTCTGTATGCATATGATGATATTTTGACATAGCAGCATTCCTCTAGAAAYAGTATATTTGCGGGAAACACAGCAAAGGGAATGGAGTAGAACATTTTCAACATTTTGGGAGCAGGYAACACTGCAAACTTGTACCTTTTCAGAAAACTCATATGCAGATGTTTGCAGGTTTGTTCCWATTTTTGCTACTTCTCAGCAGTTATAAAATACTAGAACTAATTACTCAGAATACTTACTTTCACCCTATTTAAAATACAACTCTGCTGCTACAGGTACATAAATGATAACTTAGTCTTTTTTTAAAACGGTATGCAATGTGGGCTTGATCTGAAGGTCTTTGAACCAATGGAATATTCCTCTCTAGGTTCAGATGCTTTAGCCATTGAATGAAAAATCAGTATCATTAAAACAAATTCTTTCAAAAAGTACTCATATTATCAGTTTATAAGTTTTTCAAGAATCAAAAAGCTAAAACTAAATCAAACCTAACAAAAAAGTCTCCACGAATGCTTTAGTTAACATCTGAAAAAAATCTTCAGTCACAAAATATCCCCCAAACCAATAACAAAAATCCCCCAACCCTAGTGCTTACAAACTTGATAAATGGATGAAATGGGTAGATAGCAGTTGAAGTTTTCCATTTGTAGAAAAACACTTTCTTACTGTGCCACGATAGCCCAGCTATCACTGTCCAGATGCAAAGTGTCTCTGATGTTGATTCAGTTCTTGGACAGAAAATACATTGGCTACAAAAAAATGCATCTCTCGTGATCATTTCCATAACAGTGAAGTAAACTCCTTTGGAAATGAACTCTAACTGCCAATTACTTTGGCTAGCCATCAGACCTCAGTGTTTGTTAGTCATCATCATCTGTGGACTGGTTTTAGTGTTCTGGATGTGCCTTCTTGTGAGGCTCCTGTGCTGCTTTGTTTTACCAATACATTTGAGTTTTGTTTAATTAGGCTTTTTTCATATACCTCTTGAGCTGAAAGCATTCAAAAGTAACAGTAGCCAAATGCTGCAAAGAGACAGTGCAGGTGGAAAATACAAGTTTATTTTCCCACAGATTTGGAAAGAATGAAGTTACAACAAAGTGAGGTGTTAAAACTCCACAGTAAGAGCTAGAAGTCACTTCRTGTGAAAGCAAGAAAACCGCATCACTTCACCCAAATCAAAAGGATACACACTTCTGAAATAGAAGTAGCATTAAGTATAGACTGTAAAATTAGTTGATATTGAATGAAATCTGCATTGCCAGTACACCAAAGCTGATTTCTTTATGCAGATTTTATCTTCACCAATGTTAGGAAGGTGGTACATTGTCTGAAGGCCACAGAAATGTGAAACCAAATTGTTTAGCAAGTAGCAAAATTCCATGGAATTTATAGTATGTAAGCTAAGCATTCCTAGCAAAACTCTTCTTAAAGGCACTTATAAGATATTCAATTCAAGTATGAACTACTTAATACTTGCTATTGTTATTGGAAAAGAGGTGAAACAGAAARTTTTGGAAAAACAGTGCTGCTATGAAATCTTTTGCAGGACAAATTAAAACCTATTATTTTTTATAGGTGATGACAAGCAGTATTTGAAAATTAGAGTAATGAAAATAATTGAGTGGTCATTAGTAGGAAAGTATACTAACACACAAGTTTTGGGTAGTAAATAAAATTTGTCCATGTAGATCAAGGATGTAGATCAAGTAAGAATATGTGAAAATGTTATTGATAGGATCTGATCCATCTCCAATAACGTATCTATGGTTTAACAGACACTATCACAGCATGGATGAATTCAGCCACTACGACTTGTTGGATGCAAGTTCGCACAGAAAAGTTGCTGAAGGACACAAAGCAAGTTTCTGCCTTGAAGATACTTCCTGTGATTATGGATATTACAGGCGGTATGCATGTACAGCACACACACAGGTAGGAGCTGCTTTGGAGACAACCAAGGGTCTTTCCCCTTCCTAGTTTGTATTTGGGTAACTCTTCTGTCAATTCCYTGATGCCCTAAATTATCTGATGCCCTAACTAGCTTCTGGAATTCCCCATCAGAGAGACCAGATACTAACCTGGAGACTGGTAATTCACCCATGTGGTGTTAACTGTGGGTTTCTTATTAAAGGGCAGTGACACTGACTAGTGCAGCACCACTGCTAACTGAACTATATTAACACACACTGCAAGTTCTTRTGGCAGTAGGACTGGTCAGGCTTGCTAAGGGGCACTCAAGATAGCCCATAAAGAAGCTGTTCCCAATGTTCATCTCCCCAAACCAACCTCTTTGGCTGGTGCCAGAGTTCTCAGGTGGCATTTTCTCCCTTGTGGAGTCTGAAGCTGTAAGGTGCTGGATTCCATGAACACCTGCAGCTGCTGGCTGGCAGTCTGGCACAGAAATCTCAGAGTATTGTTCTGTGCCTGTATAGCAGGAGACTGTTGAAGAGGATGGCAGCTGTGTGGATGTTATGATGGGCCTTGCACAAATGTAAAACAGGTGCCAGGGCTTATTAGGGGAACATGGAAAATGGAACATATCGTCATGATAGACAAATCCATTAAAGACTCTTGCCTTGAATATTGCACCACCACCTCTCAGAACTGCTAAAGAAAAGCTTAAAAAATCTTAACCAGCCAACCCCAGCAGAACAAGGTTAATCAGCAGTGTAGGGTGGCTAAGAGATTTCATAGACTATCTCATTTGGAAAACCAGAAGTAAGACCAAAACTTGATGGGTTGTGGATTGAAAGAGGAAATATTTATTGACAACTGTTGATGGTTCTGACAATATATGAATTTAAGACCTGACAGGCAACAGCTTTAAAACAGAGAGGAGTGCTCTTTGGACACATAAATGAGGTATTAAATTCCTTGCCATTGGATGTTGCAGAGATCAAAAATCTCCACGGGCTCAAGAAAAAATTAGACAAAGTAATGGATGTTATTAAACACAAAAATCTGATGACACCCCATGCCTTAAATACCTGTTAAATGCCTGGTGGAAGAAATGTGCCTGACATTACTCATTCCATTCCTTATGTTCTTTTCTAGTTAAGCATCTGCTGCTGACCACTGTCAGAGACATGACACTGAGCTTTGATGGATCTGTGGTTTAACTCAGTGTGGCCACACGTACACATAAACTTGTATCCCTTATTCTGCAGCTCTTAATCTAGAAGGTAGTTATTGTGCCAAAGAGAAATGACAGCTATGTTTCACTGGCTGACGTGTCCACATTTGAATTTTAACTATAATGAATGATCTGCAATACACAGAGGCTTTGAAGAGGTTTTRTAAATACCTTTTCTACTTCTGTAGACTATGACATCTAACAAAGCAACATACATATTTTACAGCTGGAGTATTTGTGTCACTAGAATCACGGCTGTGTCAGCATTTCCACTGGAAGCCCATATTGCAGGGGTTTGTAATTGGACTGTAAAACTTTCCTCCAGCCTCAGACTTGGCACAAATGTGCCAGAGTCTGAGCTGATCACCAGCTGGGTCAGAGGGAATTCCTGCAGGACTTGGGTTTTCTGCACTCTGTATGTTGCCAGAACAGATCAGTGCTGCCTAGAGCAATCTGTATTTGCCACAGCTAAAGACACTAGATTTGAACCACCAACACATTCATATGTGGGGATTTTTACTAATGTTCCTAACAACAAAGAATTTTTCAGGAAGATGCATTGGGAATAAAGGCTACATTTTCAGTTCCCTCAGATTCTTGTGTCACTGTCTGCCTAAAGAGACACCATTTCCATGCAAAGCTCAATGTGAAAATGGCTCTTAACCCTACTATTCAAAGATGGCACTTGGGCAGAGTACATCCATAGCAAAAAGTTGCATCATTCCTAAGGGTAGAGAGAGGYTCCAACTGGTGA
The DNA here is from genome assembly GCA_003546035.1 of Mixornis gularis. NCBI lineage: Eukaryota > Metazoa > Chordata > Aves > Passeriformes > Timaliidae > Mixornis > Mixornis gularis. The sequence goes on along the minus strand of QVAJ01000222.1, from coordinate 1,093,785 downwards.
TCAAGTCTGTCTGTCTGTCCTCATGACCTCAGAAGATACTCACTTGACATTTACAGATACTTACCTCCAGTCTTTGGTCAATTTTTATTGTATTCTGATCATATGTAAAGAACAGGAAATAATAACATCAACAGTTTTTTTCATAAAAGGAGTACTGTATCAAGTGATTATAAGAAAATACAGATACCTCACAGATGAATGATTGTCAATATTATAGGGKTTTTGTCAATATTACAGCTTTTTATCCAGTAGTACTAAAGGGCAGTCTATAAAAGTGACATATTAGACTTAGGTGTTCTAGTTTACACATACAAATAAAATACCAACTAAAAATAAGACTCATTTTTGGAGTTAATTTTCTAAGTGAACTGTGTAGTTAAGTGAATTTCAGCCTCAGTGTCCCTAATGTCTAGAATGTCACTGTTTCTACAGATTAATGGTTTTTTACATCCATGTTAAATTCATTTTTAAGGGTCTGAGCCCTGGCTGCTACGACACTTATAATGCTGACATAGATTGCCAGTGGATTGATATTACTGATGTAAAACCTGGAAATTACATTCTGAAGGTAAGTGTATGGGGAATGAGGAGGTTTGGGGTTTTGTGGGAGGTTTTTTTTTCTATTTAAAGAAGCAAATCATTTGCATACATCCTTTGGCATCTAAGTTACCAACTGAAACGTGGCAGTAGACAGCACTGTGCTTTCTCCCCTCCAGGTGAGTGTAAATCCCAGCTACCTGGTGCCTGAATCCGATTAYTCCAACAACATAGTCCGCTGTGACATCCGCTACACAGGCCACCACGCCTATGCCTCTGGCTGCACAATTTCACCGTAAGTGCCTCCCCASTGTGGGCTTTCCTGTCACTGTGCCTCACTGTTAGCATTTTGTTCTGTGGGTTTTGGAATTTTAAAATCTGTAGGAATTTTGCTCTCACACTTGTACCGTTGGAATATGTAACACTTTCCAAAACTGCTGCTCCTGTCTGGTCTGCTAGATAATGACCCCTGGCTCACACACCTTCTTTGTACTTGTACTAGGACCTTTCAAGGATCATTCAGTACCCTTTTACATCACCCACACACAACTGAGCAGCTGCAGTGCTCTTCAAGACATCCTGCAAAATCCCACATGTGTATGTTACTTYGCTGCTGCTGCTATACAGCAGTCACCCTCCCTGAAACAGTTCTTTCACACACCCTCCATTTACAGTTTTGATCTTTAAAAGTTTAAACAGTGCCAAAATTATGCCTTTTTTACATTTTTTCCTCCAAAAAGGCAAATTCATTTAATAAATGTCCTCATGGTAAATCTACTGTTCCTTAGTATCTGTGAAACACACAGAGAGAAAGCAATCTTCTGTAACACAGAGGTAAGCAGTTCTCAGAACACTGTGTTAGTTATTCCTCTCATCCTGTCTCACTGGTTAAGTGGGAGAAGAGACCAACCTACACCTCGCCACAGCCTCCTCTTGGGAGTTGTAGAGAGTGATAAGATTTCCTCTCAGCCTCCTCTTATGCAGGCTAACGCCCCATATATATAAGTATATATGTACACCATACTTTRTATCTCTCTCATGTCCATATTCATGCAGGGCTAGGAAACAAAATGTCTGTTACTGTTGGCTGACCTGTGCTTTCAAGATGACAAGTGGGTATTTAGCAGTTCCTTTTTCCGTGCATGCCTGCTCACCTGCATAAAATTATTTCTCCTTTTTCAACAGATACTGAGAAAGATGCAAGAAATGGATGAGATGGTGCCAAATGTTTTGAACTGAAGTATCATTATACAAACTTCACTAGGATGCAAACACTATAGAAACAAAACTATAGAACATACACCGATACACCCACACACTTTATGTGACTTTGAAGCATTTCTGCTTCTCAAACAAAACTTAACTGGATTTAAAGAATCTAAATTGGCATTACTTGTATTGCTATTGAAACGTGTGAAACTGGTGCTTCATGTGGAGATATTTTAAATTTTGATAATCTAACTCATTCAGAAAAACATGGGACCATTTCTTAGCTACTTCAAATTTGGAGTTTACGTGATAACAGACTTCAGTGGGAATATTACTGGTGAATGAGTTTAACATATTTTAAAAGGTAGAAAAAAATGTACGCAAAATGAATTAAATAAAACTCAAGAGAAAGTACTAATGTCAGCTATCTCAGAAAATACCATAATGAAAAACAGATTAAGAGCAATGATATAGTACCATTAAAAATCCTTGCTAGGACACACTGATATGAAAGAGAGAAGTATGTTCAGTTTTCAAGGAATATTAACATATAGCAGAGAAATACATATATACTATATATATCAGTTATACCCCTGCAAGAAAAGTTGTGTTTACATTTTYAATACATTAGAAATTTTTCCATTTTCTTAAGTGAAAAGCAGATGGGGTTTTGAAATACACCTTTCATCTGTGAAAATTAATTAAAAAGGTTACCCACCTTCACATGTTCAAGAAATTTTTCAAGGTGGGACTTTTAAAAAACTTCTGCAAACTTAATGTAGATAAAAAATACCTGTCAAGAAATGGGCTCTTGGAGATGATGAAGAGCCCCTGATGTGGGCATCTGTGAAAAACATCCAACTTGAACAAGTTAACCATCAAAATAATACAGGCAATTAACTCAGGTGGCACCAAAACCAGAAGTAGGTCAGAATCTCTTACAAAGTATTTTTAGTGTGAAGAAAACCTACTACCTGCTTCTCCCTTAAGTACTGTAGTTGACTTTAAAATGTATATGTCAGTATTCAAAATAACAAAGTTGAAAATATACTATATAGAGAGGAAGAGCAAAAGTCAGTGTATTTAACATCCTACTTTAGGCTGTTCAGGAACCAAAGGCAACATTGTTAAGGGGAAAAACTTCCAGCCCAAATTAATGTTTTTGCTGAACTGCTTAACTGGTGCTGGRTATACTACTCCTCCTCCCATCCCCAAATTATTTTGCTTTTGCAGTGTACCCTGCTGTAAACTACAGTAGCTGTGATTTTTGTTTTAAACTGTGAAATGACATATCACAAGGGGATCTGGCTTTTTTTTTTTCAGAAGATTTCTGATCATGTAAAATGAAGAACCTACTTTTAGAACAATGGAACCTAGAAATATTGATTGGTATTCATAAATTTCATCAGCAGTTCAAAACACCTAATGAAATATTGGAAGATCAATAAATTAGAAAAAAAAAGGAAAATAATGTGCTATTCAATATAGTTAAAAATGAAAAATCTGAGGAGTATGGAGAGGTTTTATTATCACTATTGAGAATACTTCAGGCAGTATTTGGAATATTTTATGCATTAGAACCCTATGGATTYGGAAGTTTGATGAATTACCATAATATCCTTCAAGGATCAGCTGTTTTTTGGTACATTTATTTATTTCCACCTAAATCATAACTTGGTTACAAATTTGCACAATTACAACTTAAAAAGAACCTGAGATCCCRCAACCTGGTGATTACTACCCACCAGTGGGAGAGGGCAAGGAATAATATGATTTATACTTGTAGGTCCCTTTCTGTTTGCTGCAAGATCGATTTTAGCAGCCCGTAACCAGTACGGGCAATCAACAGAAGCAAAATTTGGAAACTTGATTTATGAGAAAACCATTTGTTACATATGTCTGCAAAAATGAGGGCCTGTTTAAAGTCTAGGCTTCTGAAATCTCAGCCCAAAGAGTTTTTAAGAGGTGTTAAGGGATGCAAGCGCATTCACCTTTCTACAGACTTAGGTCAAAATTGGGGTCAAAGTCCTGAGAGCAGCTTGGGCAATGGACACAAAAGCTACTGAATGGAAGCCAGGTTGTGGGCACGGGCTGCTTCTTGGGAAGAGGTGGTGTGCTCATGCCTCATTGTGCCTGATGCTGAATGTGGGATATGAGAGCACTAACTGGAGACAGACGCAGGAAGGGGGGTACCCCTTCCTCATGACACACTCACCTGCTCACAMATCTGTGCCCAAACTACTTGCAGAACTCCATTGAAGTCAGCAAGGAGCCAGAGGGCCTTGAGCATCTGTGTAGGTGGAACAAGGGGGAACGGCCTCGTTTGGAAAGGTGTTGAATGCTGTAACTTYGAATATTGGGGATATTGGAGCTACAAAAATGTAGCTTTTTTTTCCGTAGCAAAATATTGTATTTGTTTTGAAATGTGTGTTAAGCAACATGACATTGATGTACAATAGCATAAAAATTGCCTAAGACATGAACAGAAAACCAAGGGATTTTAGGATTAAAAAAAATGAAGGAATGTGACTTTAACCCTGTCTAACTATAGTAAATCACAACGCAGTAGAAGAGTTTATTATATAGCATGTGTAGAAGTAGTTCTAAATAGGGGAGCGCCAACCAATATTTTTGGTATCTTGGCTCTGCAGATCTGACACCTTACTTTTTGCATACTGGAATATTTTTGGGATTACATGCAATTTTGTTCAAAAACATTTTTAAAAACTGTTTTGGTAAAAGCTTTTATTTTTACAGAAAATTTTATTTGGATTCCATTTTACCAGATATTGGTCTTATTCCCTAGTCTTTGAAAAGCATATTGACATTGGTTGCAGTGGGAGCAAAACTAGATCTAAATTTTGTGAGATTTCTACGATGAATTTGCTGTCATGCAATCTCAAATTTCTTCTGAAAAGCCAGAATGTATAAATACGTGTGAAACAATAACCTCCCACATTTCAAATCTTTACTTAAGAATTGCATATAAGGAACATAATGCATATCAGGCTCATTAGAGGAAGGGTTTGTTATATTTTTTTTTTAATCCTGAAATACATTTGATATTTGCGTATTTCTAGACAAAAGTGTAACAAAAATGACAGACTGGTCACCAATGGAACCAAAATATTGTGTAGATGACATTTTTGTGTTAGAAAAAGTCTACTTGTTTTTTCTTTGCTCCAGAATGAATGCACATATCAAATGTACCTTCCTATTGTCATTCATGTATTGTTTGCAGTGTGCTCATTCAAAACCAGCAGGGTGGTTTTCATAAATGAGACATTGAAAGGTGGTTTATCCTGTGTCTCACATTTATGCCAAAAAGGCATTTTCATTTTCTCCAAATCTTAAAAGGTGCTGAAAGATTTTAACTTGAATTAAAACCAAAGAGTATGTAATTGGGAGGTTTTTATTATGCAACTAAATGCTACAGATACAGTGAAATGCCACTTGTTTTTGAAACTTTCTTGAAGAATATTATTTCCTTCACTTTTCTTGAGAGTCTTAATTTCAGTAACTTTGCATCTTTATCTGAAGAGCTCTAATTTATAATATTCAGGCACTAGCTTTGTATTCTTCATTGCACTTTCATATTCTTGTGTTACATGCCCGTATTATGGTTGCAAGTTTATGTGAAAATGACTTGAATAAAATGTTTCAAGCGTTCTACTTGTCGAAATATTACACTTACTGCATAGGCCAGATCCATCTCTCAGCRGGAAGGCTTCAGTTAAGGTTGTTATGTCTACATGAAGAAAATTCTGTCTTGCTGACATGGTCTCAGAAAAAATGTCACAAGAAGGTAGAAACGAGAAATAAAAAATTTCAAGGCATGATAAATTACCCCTCATACTACRCAAAGGATTAATATGTAGAGGCTTWACAGGAGGAAGCATATGGTTCATCTGGACACACAATTTCCTTACCATATCTGTCTTGGTAAAACCAGAAACTTAAAAAGCATTTTCAGAATTTCTGCTCCAAAAACTGGTTTCACCAAAAGAACATTTGAGCAGTACATGGTAGGAAGTATATGTACTCTAGAAAATTGACTAACACATTAAGCATGCAGTTACTCCCAACACATCCCGTTTTTTACATCCTGTAAGTATAAGCCAGTGTCCTGCTGCCTCTGCAATCTGCATACTAAGCTGAGGAAACAGTCTGAGTTGTGAAGCATCTCTTGTCCCTTCACTGAGGGACTACTAGAGAAGAGCACGGTTAAAAAGCTTGTTCTAATAAGAAGTCATCAAACACTTAAATATCAACTAACTGGCACTCTTGGCTTCATGTAAATGAAGACAAAACCAATGTCATATCTTTTAAAATTCATACAATAAATGTAGAATTACTTCAGATATAAGCCATTTTGTGTAATGTTTCTCTATGTAAAAAGTATTTCCTATCCTACTACTTATTAGAGCTAAGAGCTTTAAAKGGAGACTTTCTCCACATGCTATTCCTAGAGCACAGAACCTGGAGTGGATCAGAATCTGTGCAAATACAAAAATGCAGTAAAAATTGCATATGATAATTGCAGAAAGTATATTCATATCTATTGAAAACAAAGCATCTCCCGTTTCCCAAGTACCTTCTACCCCCATTATGCTATCTCAGTTTTACATTAGATCTCCTGCCTAGTATCAAAAAATGATCTACCACCAGCCTACATTCACAAACCAGCTCAACACTTTCTCTCAAGAAAGTATTCCTGTAACTGAATTTTCATTCAAGCTGCATTTTTTCTGATCTAATAATTCCATAAAAATTGATTAGAGATATTTAGGCCTGTCTGGAAGTCCACAAAATGGTCCCATCAATAATACGCCCATTTGATATTAAAAAAAAAATACATTTAAACTTGTGATGACTGTCTTAAAAGATACTGAAAAATCATAGATTGTTTTGTTGATGAGCCTGTAGTGAAAAAATTGTGCACCTGAAGCAGCCTAGTAGTATCTGACAGTATGGTATGTACCTGGCTAAAGACATTTCTTCTATGGTATGGTATGGTACTGAACTTAAAAGCATGGTTCTCAACAATTAACAATATAATCATCCCAGAAAGAAATAACTTCCCATGTCACTATAAAAATAAATTGCTAGTACTTTGTGAGAGGTCTCTGTCTAAACAGTGCTACAGATAAGAATTAAGTGAAAATCATATATGCTGAACAYGTTATGTTGTTATAATGAAAACATTCTAAACTTTATCAACAACCTCCAGGCAAGTTCACTGGGTTTATTAGTTCACGAATAAATTGCCCAGTTACACATAACAGATATTATCAAGTCTTCACCATCACTACTCATTTGTATAATGTATTAAGGCTGTGATCCAGGTGGGTCACCAAGCACCAGCAGAAAGTAGCAGTAACCCATTAAAATTTGAAGTAATGCCAGTATCGTAATCTCTCTTCTCTCATTCATGTTCAGTGTTTTTTTCTTTTAAGTAAGAGCTCAGAAGTATTTTTGAAGAAAAAATGAAAAAAGGATGTTTTGATAAGTGAGGCTTCCTTCAGGGAGAATTCTATGGCCACAAATTACAGCTGTAATAATGCAGTAGCAAACTTGCTCAAATAGTTCCTGGATCTTTTAAACACATGCAAAAAAGCACTTTAGAACATTGGCTCCTTAGAGTTTTGAGGTTTTTTGTCAAATTACTTACAATCTTTAGGTTTTTGATCCTTCAATAAGGTACTCATCTTCTAAAAGAAAGGTAAGCTGTCCATGAAAAACTGTTACAGCTGATGACATCTACCAAAAGACATTTCTCTTGCCTTACACTGGAAGCAKAGAAGTCACATACCAAACCTTTGTTTGGTGTGACATTCATCTAGGATTTACTTACTCATTTAAAGCTTTAAGGATTAACATTTGCATCTGAAAATCTTGAAGTCTGTAGAAAGCAGGTAAATACATGGCTTCCTCTGAAATATAACCCTACAAAACCACAGTAAACACATTTCTGTGCTTACTTTGAAGCTTTTGGCCTTAAATATTGTTCTATACGGTACAGTGATAATAAAAGCAACAAAACCACTTTGAAATGGAAAGTTGTTTGAATTTCTCATTACTCTGGGAGACAATGCTATTAGAGACAGTATTACATATACTGACATTTGTCCAGTATATAGAAAAGAAAGCCTAAYTAAGTGGGGCAAACCATGTCTAAATATTAATACAGAACAGACCAACCTGAAAGTTTAGTCTTCAAGAACTTAACGTTTTTGTCATATCMCAATCAAATGAACTCCCAATGTCAGACTGGCACTTAGAAGTCAAATGTTTCTTAGTGTTCAAAGTTTTTTTGGGTTTTCACATTCTTTCAGAAAGTGCAAGACACACATGTTGAAGAATCCATACATTATCTACCAGAACAAAATATTAAAGACATCTTTTCATTTCTTCAAATTGGCAGTATAATCAGAGGACAGAGATCACAATTTAAAAGCATAATATTTTATTCTCTCCAGAAATTTACATATTATGCTTACAAGTGACTGACTTTTCCAGCTACCCGATACACTGATGAATTTATGAAGTCTCTTCAAGTTTAAGAATCWTTTATTTTGTCTCAGCTGAGATGTGACAATACATAACGTTTCTTTTGACAACCAAAATCTCATATAAAGTACATTTTTTTACAAACAAAAAACCCCTTCCAAACCCTGCCTCCAAAGAATCTGTACTATTCCTGCAGGGCACCAATTATGTTCCTAAAAATCCTTTACTCTTGTTAGGGTATATTTCACGAATGGTGGCACTACATAATGGGACTTATGAACCAACACCAAGTGGCTATTACATTAATCAACAGACAGCACACAAAATGAATCAAACAATCTTGATATTCTAAGAYGTAAATAATAGTTGTGATTTTGTAGGTTGTGAAGGATGTGGACAATACAACAAAGATGTTCAAACAGCAGTTGCAAAAAAGCTTTTTTGAACCTCCATTTACATATAGTCTAGTCATCAAATTTAATCTTTTTCCCCTGGAATGCTGTAATTTGAGACATTTGCTCTCTGCGTCTCCTGCTTGCTTCCCATGAAGGATGAAGAGGCTGTTCCAAATGTGCTTTCTTATTGCTGCATTTAGTATCCCCTGAAGCTTTTGCAAATGGTTTCTTCTTGAGCTTTGTTTCATTTTTAAGAAAACCTGTGAAAGTACAAACCAAAACATTAACTACATCATGAACCTTCATAAAAGTATGCAAACTACCTTGGGACTGCAAATATTTTCAAAAATTCCATAATGAGCCATGGGGAACACAGTCATCTGAATATTCACAGCAAGATTTCTTCATCTTGCAGCCTGGTAAATTGCCACTTGGTAGACTACACATGGTTARGATTTATTAATACTGTCTACACTCAAAATTTATGTAGACCAACATTCAGCACAGTCTAAAYTTTTTTCTTCACAATAAACCAATGACTGTTACACAATATAACTCAGTATGACTGGAATTATATCCTCAATCCAATGAACTCCAAAATGGTACCACAGAACATAAATGGAATAAAAATATTCCATATTCAGGAGCTACTGAAGAAATTATTTGTGAGATAAGGTGCTAGTTACATATAACAATCTGGTACCTTTACTGTGCACAAGTAACACTAATTGCTTGACAGACAGAAAAGCATTTTCCAGAGTAAACTTTATGTTAGGTATTTCTAATATGAGAAAATAGAAATAGCCAACAATATCCACAGATTAAAATGAAAGCTGAACAGTTTGACCATTTTAACAACAAATGTTAAAATATGTGCCACAAACTTGAAAAGAAACAAATACATCCCATCATGAACAGACTGCAGAGGCAACAAAATTTCAAAATGGTTTTTACGCTCCTATTTTTACCAGGTTAATTAATACATACCTGTTCTTTCATTTCTGAGAGGCTGCTCTTTAGTATTTCTAAAAACAAAAAGAGAAATTATGATTTTTCGATAAAATTGTAAGATTACAAATGCCTGTGAATAAAGAATCATCATCAACAAAACACTCATGCAATAGCTTTTCAAACACAATATGAAAGCTTCTTCAATACTGCTCCACTCATGCTAATAAAGAAGTAGAAAGAGAAGTATTCAGAGTATTCAGAAGTGATTGAATTTGGGTGTAGATCTAGTTAGTTATCCTATGCATACATCAGTGCTACTGTGAATATAAAAAAATATGTATTGTCAAGGAAGCTTAAGAAGACTAGTAAGTGTTTTCTTTGAAAATGTTGTAAGGTTTAATGGGCTGAAATCCTCTGTTTAGTAAGGACTATTAGAAATCACAACCACTTCCACTACCATGAAGGAGGGAGGGAATGGAGAATATAACATGGGGAAAAGGTTTACCTTCTGTTCTGAGATTTCTGGCTGGTGCTAGACAAAGAACTGCAGAACACTGACTCCAGCTGGCTTGCTTTTGCAAGCGGCTTTCTCTCTTCCATGATCAAATTTTGTGCTGTCCCAGACACTGTGCTCCTTTCTGTCTTTATAACATTTTTCTGAACATTACCCTTTCCTTTTGTTGAAGAAAAAATATTAACCGCTGCTACTTTTTTCTTTTTTTTTACTTTGCCAATGAAAAAATCATCATTACTGTCACTGTCAGAATCTGATGATTCATTGTAAAATCTCTCTTCAGTACTATCATCAAAGTATTCTTTTTCATTGGGATGCTCTTGGTCACTATCGTCAATTATTTCTTTTATTGCATTTAATTTGTTCATACTCATATTCTCTTTCCTTTTTTGATAGTCAAGTTTCTTTCCTGTTTTGCTTTGAGTAACTGTTCGCATTTCTACTGCCTGAAATGAAGGTTCTTCTGAAGCCCATGCTCTCTCCACTTYCACAGTTTTCTGCTGACATTCACTCTCACAGAGCTCTTCAACCTTGTCAGTTTCTATTTTCATGCCTGATTGTACTTTTTGTTCACATCCTTGCTGTTTTTGAGGCTGCTTAGAAGCTTGGTCAYCCAAGTTGCTATTGGAATGTTGTGCTGATTTATGTTCTTCTGACTGATCCTTTTTCACAGGAGTGACTTTGTCTGGGTTCTTTCTTGCATCCTTAAAAGCTTTAACAGCAGCTGTACAAGGGGCAGAAAAATATTTTGTTGCAGGTACAAATGAATTTACCTAAGTTATTTTTACGTAATAAAACATTTTTGCAACTTATATGTGTTGTATTGAGCAYATTTTGAATATCCTTATGAATTATTTACCAAACACATGGGACAAGAGATATAGAATCAGCAGTATTAAAATACAGTATCAACAAAAGTGAAGGAAAATCCTTAAAAATATTATCAATTAAATACAGTATGAAATTTGGGTTAAACTGTGAACTTCTTTTTCAAAAAATAATTTGCAGCTGATAATCATGTTCACTTAGAACACTACTTTGTGTATAAAACTGCAAACTAGTATTAATTTATTCATATATAATTAAATGGGTATTTGATATGCTCTGTTATTAATGAAGTAACTTTGTGTGACATTACTACTAGGACTTGATCTTTTTTAACATTAATTTTAGGTGGAAAATTCCAGTTTCAAGAGAAAAGACAAACCCTAAATAACCAGGAAAGATACCCTAAGGATTCTGAGCACAGTTTTCAGGGAAGATTAAGAAAGTAATTTGTAAAACCTTTTAGATGCCTTTGAAAACCCAGTTTTAATGATACATTTATGTTCCTATTTGATTTTGGTTTTTAGAATTTCCATTATAAGCTCTGTTTGTTCAACATGCTGTATTAAATAAATGTCATATTGTATACTGTCATATATAAAGCCATAAAAAATTTAAGCCACATAAATGGTTTAAAGTTTGTGGCTTGGTTCACTGCAGCTAGTCAGGCTAATTACTAATAACAGAAGCTTTTTGTTTTTGTGGGTGTTTTACTTTTGTTCACACCAGAATTATACATGAACAAGGTAACACACCAGTAGGCTACAGATATAATAAAAAATTCAATAAAATGTTTCATACCTTTAAGTTCAACAAATCTGGGCTTTAAAGTGGGGTGTGTTGCAAGTCTTGCCATGGCTCGCTCAGCTGCAGTACAGTCTGGCTGCACAAAAAAAATTCAAAAGCATGAAGTCAAGAGAACAGTCAACTTACACAGGGCTGTGTCAGTTATGCTACAATACATACTAATGTGATTCTCACCAGGAACTGAACAGGAGGAAAGCTTATGACACTAACAAATATTTTATTTTTCATGTATTACATCATTCAAAATGCATTAAAATCTAAAAATTCTGCCTAAACATTGACAGAAACGTAGCAGATGCACAATGTACAATATTTCTCAGGTACTGAACAAGGATAACATGATTTTCTTTAAAGCATACCAGACACATAGTTCACTGATTTTACGTTTACCATTTCATACAAGTGCAAAGAAAATTTAYGGATTCACTGAAAAAAGAATATCATACTGATAGAAGGCATTCTGCTTGAAGGAATGCAAGAGCTTGCAAGAATTACAGTATTGATCCCATAAAAGTTGACAAAAAGCAGATATTGAAGGAATATACATAAAAGGCAAGGTCTAACTTGACCATAAAGACAAATAAYCTTAAATTTGATGTAGTAGGATACTGGAACTTTGCAAACTGATTCAAAGAAGAAATATGATCTTGCTTCAATTCAACCACGAAAAAAAAAAAGAAAAAAAAGTAGGAATTACTTCTATTCTGACTTCCTCTTTTATATACTGAAAATCACAGGTATGACACTTTGTAAAAGCTCCCATTTTTAGATTCTTGTCATCACTTTGCTTGAAAAACAAAATGAAAGGTATCTAAGACTTTTCCAAAGACAGCTCTGTCTTTTGTTCTCTTTTATTTCTGTGTGACTGTTTGTTTGTTTCCTTCTTTCTTATCTTCTTTTTTGAAAGGAGGAAAAGTAGGTCTAACAGATTTGTAAAATACACTTTTATCAGGAAGATTTCTTAAAGCTTGCAGTGGAATTCTTCGGGAAAGAGTGGAAAAGACATACCAAAGACAYACCTTTCTCTCTTCCTCCTAGTGGTACTGCAATGTATACATGTTCAGTTGTTTCTGTGATTTCAGCTTTCTGCTACAGAAGTATCACAGTAGAAGCCACCAGAGCCAGCAGATAATRGTATTCGTAAAGAACCAGACGAATGCCCTGTGACCCAACCTGATTTTGGTGCCATGAACTCATCAAAGCATGCTGCCTCTCCTGTCCTAAACAATCAACCACAKCAGAAGGAGCTCAGGCCACAGGTATTACCTGGCAGATAACAAGGAGTAGAAGTGCTACTAGCTCTATCCTGGGACAAGGTCAACATGTTTGACAGCAGACAAGATGGTGCTGAGTTTTAAATTTGTGACTAAAACATTTGAGTTGTTTAATTACTGCTGAGCAGTGCTTGCACTGCATCAAGGCCTTCTCTGTTTCTTGCTCTCCCCTACCACAAGCAGGAACATCCCAAGGTACAGCTGATCTACACGGACCAAAAGGACATCAAGTCCTTTTCAAGTCATGCTTAGCAATAAAAGTTTGAGGTAACAAAAAGGTATGCGGAGATGTTTTGGTTATTACATTTATCTTCCTAAGTAACCATTATGTGAAGTGAAGCCCTGCTCTCTGGGATGTGGCTAAACATCTGCCTGCTGATGGGAAGTGGTGAATAAATTCCTTCTACTCCTTTCCTTGCACATACAGCTTTAATTCCCTCCTTGAACTCTTTAAGTCTTATGTCTTTATCTCAAGATAGAAGTTCTGACTTCTGCTCTTGGGATGCTGTCCCCATCCCGCAGGGGTGGGGTGAGAGTGAGCAGCTGCTGGGTGTTTAGCTGCTGGCTGGGGTCAAACCACAACACACATCATACTCAACGTATCAGCAATTCACATTAAAAGCAGCTGACATGACCCACGTAAGACTGCTCAGTGGTGAATGTTACTTGTTTGCATGCCCATTTTCTTCCAGCAGAACCATGTAACTATAAACAGTTATATATCTATTGCATAAAGAGAGATGGGACACTTCCCACCAACTGTTAGTGCGGTAGAGTCACTTTCAGTGCTTTGGTCTGAAGGAAACAGAGCCAAAGAAGGGWCTACAAATACACCAGAGTCAGTATATATAAATGCAGAAACATTTAATTGGTTTGCCAACCCGAAATCTTCTTCCTCAACCAGTGCAAAGCAAATCCCATTTTGTAATTCTTTTGCCATAGTTTTAGAGCTTATAAAATATACTGTATGGYCAGCCACATATCATATTTGAAGTGTAGAGCATCTGGGACTTCTAGTACTTTCCTTTCCCCTTAAATCTCTGCTACTACATTATTTTTTCAGGTCAAGAAAAGCTGGAAAAATGTTCTCTCTGAAGACTGTCTATAGAACTATGAACACTGGCCAGAGGGGACAGGTCAAAAGATGGGTCCATTTCCAAGGGCCACAGACCGGCTTATTTCCAGGCTAGCTTAGCTCTGAGAAATTGAAATCTGAATTTTGATCCCCATGTGACAGTGCTGCATGTTGCCACCAGATTCTTGGGACAGAAAGCTCACATTTCTGAAGATCATATGCTATTTTCTTTGGAGATTTTCCTATAGCTGGAAAATCCATTTCTGAACTTAATTAATACACTTTTCCCCTCAGCTACTTCCTGTGGGTTTTGAAAGAATATACCATGAAGTTCAGAAAGCAGCAGCAGCTTCTGTGCAACATCTGGTGTCTTTTAATTTAAATATTTATAGAAAAGCTTTAAGCATATATAGGCCAATCTATATGGAATAACGACATCTTTTTCCTTACAGCAAAATACTTCACAAACACTGCTCACACTGATAACCACCACCTAACAAACACACAACATGATATTCACATTGTCTCAAATTTCTCATTTTTCTGTGTGTGGGTTTTTTGGTTTTGCTTTGGTTTGGGTTTTTTATTTTTTTTTTTTTTTGGCATAGCCCATGCTCAATTTATTTTGCCTCAAGTATTTTCCAGTATATAAAATGTTATAGAAATACAGACAATCCAGAAAAAAAAAAACCTAACAGAGTAACATCAACTGTTTTTACAAGCAAGAACACTTCTCCTTCCACTTCCCATCTCCTGGATGTTTAATTAGATACTAGTATTGCACACCTTTATTCTGACATACTCCTGCTACTTCTTGTATTATTTTTTGCTACTTATTTTTTATGCAAAAATRTGCATAAAAATAAGTTCCTCTTTACAGGAATGTTCTTCCTCTTTCAGTGTGTAACTGAGGCACTGGAAAGTGTACAAAGCAACAGASCAGTGTATAGTCACACTTTGCAGTGAGAAATTTTAAGTTACTGTGCTGGCTGAGGCTGGGGTAGGGCTGATTTCCTTCACAGCTGCTGTTATGGGACTGTGTTTTGGATCTGTGCTCAACTCAGGGTTGAGAATACAGAGATGTTTTTGTTATTGCTGAGCTGGGCTTACACAGAACCAATGCCTTTTCTGCTTTTGTATTTCCTGGTTAGGGAGTTGGGGGTGTCTGGGACATTGGGAGGAGAYACAGCTGGGACAGGTGACCCCACTGAAAGAATATTCCATCTGACATCACAGGCAGTACGTAAAGTGGGGGATAAAAGGAGGAATGTGGGGGACATTGGAGTGATGGCGTTTGTCTTTCCAAGTCACCGTCACGTCTGATGAGTCCTGCTCCCCTGGAGATGGCTGAACACCTGCCTGGCATAGGAAGCACTGAATTCATTCCTTATTTTGCTTTGCTATCATGCACAGCTTTTGCTTTCTCTACTAAACTGTCTTTATCTCAGTCTGTGAGTCTTCTAGCTTTTATCCTTCCAGTTCTCTTCCTGATCCTGCCGGTGCAGGAGTGAGAGTGAGTGAGCCTGGCACTTGGTGTTGGCTGGGGTTAAACCRTCTGAAGGCAGTGTCCTCTAACATTCTATCTTGGTAAATAATGCATTACTTCTGTAAATAATATTAAAAACATCTATTATCAAACACACATGTAAGCCCCAGATAAGAGAGACATTTGGCAAATAGTGGCAATGACTGTGAAGAGAATGGACRCTACAAACTTATAAAGATAAAAGCATATTCACAATGCAAGTTTTGATATGCCGGCAGAGGGGTCAGAAGTTTGGAATGGCTCTGAGAGCTGGCAACACAGCATAAAAAGAAGGAACAGTGTGATGAAAACATCAGGCAGAAGCTGTGTGGGTAGAACYTGATTCATACAACACAGGTAATAAAGTCAGAATGAGAAACTAAGTGTTTCATGGTCTCAAGGCAGATGGGATGGCAGGAGCTGAATGCTATGTTTTGGTAGTATGCCTGAGACACTAAGTTTCAGGATGAAATAAAGGGCAGAAACGTGTGATTAATCTGAGAACATGAAATGTAGACTTTTGACCATCGCTTTATTCTGAATTATCTTTCTGTTCCAAGACTATTTTTGTCTGTACCCTCTCTGCTATAGTTATAATCAATAATAGGAAAGAGGTCATATTTCTGTTCTTCAACTGACTTTTGTACAAAAGGGAATTCCCTCATTACAGATCTCACCAGAAACAAGACTGTTATTAGAAGCATATACTACTATAAGAACAACAACTTGATTTTCACCTGTGTGAGAGTGCTACCAAACTGGTAATGCTTTGTGGCTCTGCATCTGTCATTAGTCAGTTACTTAAAACAATGACATTCAAATGGAGACAGTAAGCAACCCCACTGGAAGTAAGCAGTACATGGCAAAAACCATGGCACAGAAACCAACCTTGGACAATGTCATCCTAGTTTCTAAACTATCTAGAAGTGTAGTTTAATTTCAAATGTTAATAACCCCCTGATTTTAAGAAGAAGATGAAAAAAAGAATCAATACTAACTAGAGTAAGCACAAAAAAGGTAACACCCAATTCTGGCCAAAACAACATGTTATTGCAATGCACTTTATAGCAGCTTGGGAGAAAAGCTCTCTATTAAAAACAATAAAAACCATACAAATACCTAGAAAATCTGTCAATCCACACATTCTTTRCAAAACTCTAACTAGTTACAGCTGTCCTTCGCAACAGCAGATGTGATTAATGTGAAGTCACAGGGTGGTTGAAGGTGCCAAATCATGGCTGCCACCCAAGTCCACACCATGACCTCATACTATTTTGGAACAAGACTTGAGAGAAGTTTCCTTCTGACTGTGAAATGCAGCTAGTTCTCCCTCTTGCTTTGTGTCTGTAAAACATACAGCATGTGATTTGTGGCTATCAGACACAGTGAAGATTTTGGTATGGGAGGCAACTGGTTAATGGAATAACTCATGGCAGCATTGCTGTCTCTCAGCACCTGACAGCAAGGGATTGGTTGTTGACTATGTCTCACATTAATGATGACAAGTTATTTACTCATCATTTGCCAAAACCTCTCATTTTTATAATAATCTACTACTTTGTTTTCACTCAAGCTTTAAGTATTTTCAACATAACACCAAAATGATTGTACAGGTATTATGAAGTAGCAGTTAAAAGCTATATAGCATGACAGGTATATAAGCTTAATAGCGTGATAGGTGAGAAGTTCTTACAGAAATCAATTCTTTATGAATCTCAGGAAATCGTCCAAGTTTCAGCAGAATTTTTTTTTTTAATTGGATGATACACCATCTTTAAAACAGGCTGATGAAAAATTTCCATTTGAAGCTAAAAAAAGTCTTAACAGATCTAAAACCTTTGCAAAAACTCATCAAGACAATGTTCTGATAGAACTACAGAATTAAAACTGAACAATTTCTTACAAAACATCAAGATACACAAGTAAACTTGTTTATTATTCAATGCTTGCCACGGTTTATATTAATGTACATTGTTTTCTTTTATCATGGTAATTCAACCTTGAAAATATTTGGATATTTACTTTATTTATCTTGAAAGCCATGGTGGGTCAAACTTGGCTGGATGCCAGGTGCCCAGTGAAGCTGCTTTATTGCTCCCCTCCTCAGCAGAACAAGGAAGAGGAAATTCAATTAAAGATTCATGGGTCGAGATATGGACAGGGAGAGATCACTAACCAAGTACCACAATGGGTAAAACAGACGTAGCTTGGGGAAGTATTAATATAATTTATTATAATATATAATATATAATATATATAATACATAATATATAAAATATATAATATATATAATAGATAATTATAGTTTATTATAATTATAATACAATTTATTAATATAAATTATTATAATCAAGTAAGACTAGGGTAATGAGAACTAAAAAACCTAAATCTTGAAACACCTTCCCTCCACTCTTCCCTTCTGCCCAGGCTCAACTTCACTTGCCCTTTTCTCTACCTCCTCCACMCCAATGGCATGGGGAGACAGGGAATGGGGGGGCTGGGGGTCAGTTCACACATTGTCTCTGCTACTTCCTCCTCAGCTCCAGTGCCTGAAGCACCTCCTCCCCTCCTTCTTCATGGCTCTTTCTCCCACATATTCTCACTCCTCTCTTCGCTGATTGCAATTGCTCCTCTGCATTCCCCCCACTTGMTTTTTAACTCTGTTATCCCAGAGGTGCTGCCACCATCGCTGAAGGGCTCAGCCTTGGCCAGTGGTGGGTCCATCCTGGAGCTAGATTGCATTGGATTCATCAGACACAGGGCAAACTTCTGGCCCCTTGTCRCAGAAGCCACCCCTATAGACAACCCATCTACGAAAATCCTGCCATGCAAAACCAACACAAAACATTACAAAGAACATCATGAAACTGAAGACCCATGGCAACATGGACCATTTTTTTGCTCATATGTAACAATGCACACAGTAGAAGGGAGAAGTCTGGAAAATCTATCTGAGCCTGGGCTGCCAGCAGCAGCCCTGACTCAACTCATCACTGCCTACCACAGACTCTCGAATCCAGCACTGAATCCATTCAGATTCTTCTAAATACTATCAAAGTACTTACACTGCTCTAATTTTATTTGAATGTCTGGACCAAAGCCATCCTTTTCCCAAAAGATTTGTTCACTTAGATTCATGTTCCTTTCCAYATTATGTTTGTCTTGTCTTGTTTTTTTGCTTGTCTTTTATAAAAAAAGTCTGATGTATAAACATGTTTTTATCATTCCTCATCTTCTTTTAAAATAAGAGTTCCAAACAGGTCACAGATTCAAACAAAAACAGATTATTTGCTGTTCTTTACTACATGCATGATAAAAAATACCTACTACCTAAGCATTCTAAGAAGTTCACAGGCTCTTTAAAAAGCCTAGCAATCTGCAAATGTTAGATGACCATATTTAATATGAGTACAAGAGAGTCAATAGAGTTTATTTGGACTAATCTGTCACAATTAATTTAGCCAGGCAAATAAGCRTGAAGTAAATGCTTGTTTTTCAGATTCTGAAATGGTCAAAGAGAAATGGAGTCTTTCATCCCAAATTACCAGAGTGATCTACAGCAGAAGGTGGCATAAACCCCAGAACTGCYCAAGTACAAGTTATGTACTTAATCTTTTACACTTCTTTCCTTTTTCTCTTTATGCAAAAAAACCCAATTCCTATGATTGTTTTAATAAAGAAAAGTCAGAAGAAAAATGTCAAGATTAAAGTAGGCATGGATTCTTAATTATTTCCTTATGGAGAACAGGGTCAACTCTAGGTGTAAGTGGAAACAACAAGATTGTGAGAAAATTCAAATGCTTCTTACTCATCTTCATTTTTTTCCAAGGCTAGTAAAGCAATGTGTCTATAATCATCTCAATTTGGCATAYAAACAACACGCACATTAAAAAAACAAATAAACAACTTCTTAAAGTTATGAAAGAGGACATAAAGTGAGCAATGTGATAATTCCTCCCTGAGTTGTGATGGTCTAATTCATACCAACATTGAAACCACTGCTGGCCTTTAAGAAAACCTAGGAGGATGCTGAACATCATRCTATAGAAAACTATGGACAAATTCCAAGTGGAAAAGAGTTGTGAAAGGAGTGTTCCCTAAGTTAGAGTCTAAAAAATTATTGAGAAATATTAGTAATCTAAATATATTACATAATTTAAATTGTACATCTAGGACAATTGAGCAGGATAAAATATATGCAGTTCTGACTCACACAAAGGTAAAATCAAACACATAAAGTATAGCAGCATGAAGTCTACATGCTTTCTTTTATATATAGCTTTCTATAAAATATATGCTTTTCATATATTTTGACATTTGAACGGTTGAGGCACAGTATTGTTATAAAATATATGCACCTTGCCAAATGGCATAAACAATTTTCAGGGAGAGCATAGATGGTGCTAAAAAATCCCACCCAAATCCCACATAAGAAAACCAAGCAAACATTCCAAAACGAAAAGGCAAGAGACAATCATATTGAGAGATTAAACTGAAAAGCAAAATAAGATGAAACAGAAACTCTAAAACAAAAATGTACTTCAGGGGGAATAGAAACAAAATACATCTTAGATAACAAGCAGTTTCTGTGAGAAAAAAAGAAAGTTCTTTGCCAAAAAATTCACGTAGTCTTTAGAAAAGAAAATGAAATTTGGAGAAAACAGCATAAACAAATTAGTTGGACACCAACTCCAACTACATATTAGATCTGAAACCACAATTGACTTTTACAAAAAAGTGAAGTTGAGATAATTTCTTGTAACTGGCCATCTTGAATGAGAGTCTGAAAAATTAAAACAAGCAGTTGTTTATTAACTCTGAATAGAGAGTTAAGCTAGGTAATAAAAAAATSAAATCTGAAAGAACCATTTTTTAGAAAAAAATTAAAAATTGATTAGGTATACTTATTTTTATAGAAAAGAGAGCAGAAACACAAAGGAGACCAATGACACTCAGGCAGTGCTGTAAACTAAACAGTAAACAGAATTTCTGACTTCACTTTAACTTGAATGCATTGGAACTCCCATGAGTCAGCTGTGCACCATGRCCTTGTCAAAAGATTGAGTTGAGCTCATGGTAAGCAACTATATTGATGATACAGGGATAAGCTCTGTAT
This sequence comes from Mixornis gularis, assembly GCA_003546035.1. Classification (NCBI taxonomy): domain Eukaryota; kingdom Metazoa; phylum Chordata; class Aves; order Passeriformes; family Timaliidae; genus Mixornis; species Mixornis gularis. Next base: position 1,073,047 of record QVAJ01000222.1, on the reverse strand, counting down.
TATTAAAACTATTATAATGGGCCAAAAAGTTCAAAATATTCTGTCTTGGATGAACCAAGAAGTCTCAGGACTGAAATATTCACAACTCTCCCTATAATGTAAATATGCTGGCAAAACTCGGTACCCAACTATCAGGGATGTAATCTTGAGATATCCTTACAACATTTCACTTTAAAACAGATGCTCAAACCTCAAACTATAACTTGTCAGATGCAGCCTGATACCGCACTGTAAGTATAAGCACATATAAACTTAAGTTTATAGCAGAGAAAGTAGACATAGTTGAGTTCTTCAAATTTAAAACAGATGTAATGTTTCAAAGCTAGCTGATGTTTCAAAAACAAGTGCCACTTTCATCAGGTATATTTCAGATAATTTATAACATAAAGGAAAATAAATTATCCCTATGGACAAYTGGACCTTTGCATTTGCAAGCATTACCATCTGGGAACACACCTATATATAACTGAAGTATTTTCAGGTTAATGTCTTCAGATAAAACTCTCAGAAAAGACATACCTCTGCTCAAAGCATTGTTGAAGGAACTAGGAGAGTTGGGGATTTGGAGGCACAGATGACTTAAAACACTTCACAAGCACTGCGCACAATAACCACAGTTARGCCGTGTTATAATATGCTACTCAAGACAGCATTTCTTGGCAAACTACATTGCAATTTGCATGCATGATTGAAAACAGATTTTTTTTAATATATAYGTCTTTCAGACTTTTTCTGAAAAAGACAATGGAAATACAAATTCAGTTCACTGAAAAACTATTAAAACATCAGAGATAAACATGCCAGTTCTCTGGCACCAAAATGCAGATTTTCCGTCATTAAGTCTATTGACTTAATGCATTTGAGACTTACTCTAATGACAAACACACGTCAGATACATATGTAATCCCTGGTATTACTTGAGCACATCAGCAGAGAATGGATGTAAAATGGATGGTAATCCTGGGTGTTCAGATTTTAGAGCASGTATTTCATTATATGGCACACAGCACCTTTAGGCTTAGAGGCTCTCAGGCATCAGGCATCTTCTAGGCTATTACACTGTTATTACTTAACTTTGGCATGCTGTTTTCCTAATGTGCAACCGCTGAACCACTCCAATCATTTGGCAGTTACCTGAATTCCAAACCCAAGAAAAACTAGATCATCACCACTTGAAATTTAATGTTGCTGTATTTCCAGTAAGCCACTAGTTACCTCCAGTTTCCCATACTTTGTCTTACCTACCAATATTGCCAGAGGGGTGCAGTGTGCTGTAAACTTATGCTGCCATTTTACCAAGCTATAACCTTTTCACGTAAATGGTCTTAGCAACTATGATCATTGGCATCCCAATAGATGAGAATTGTTTTAAACAGAATTCCAATAATTCAGGAACATCTTCGACAGTTTCAGGTAATGGTGGCTCTAGCACTTTTCTTCCAGTTTTCCAGTGTTAACAACAGATTGATGGGCTTCCTAACGAGCTGAAAGAGCCTGCTAAGTCCATGACTTTTGTTTTAGTTTTTTTAATTTCTTTTAAGTATCGATTCTTAGTACTGAGTTGTGCACTTAAAAAACTTACCTGGATAGGAGAGATGGGAAGATATCAGAATAATGTACTTTATTTTTACATGATATATATAATGAAAAACTGATAGAGTTTCATTTGTAAAAATAAAAGGGGCATAAGACACCAGCAGCTGGTTTTCATTTTTAGAAATACCAGGAATGTCGGATTTTTTTTTTCTGAATTTGCAATGCAATTCTGAGTCACACTACAAAGCAAATATACAGAATGAGTTTTTCCAGTTAATAATGCACAAGGAACTGTTAGTCTTTAACATAAGTAATCATATTGTTTATGTAACATTAAAGACATCTTAACACTTAAAATTCTCTCAGCAAGCAACCAAAATAATGTTTAAACTCATGTAAATTCTACCTTAATGTTATCTCCTTGCACCTTTCTTCTTGACAGGGCTACATTCACCTGGCAGACTATCAGAGAGTGCCAACTCTATCGTGCTTCTCAAAACAAGATGAAGACGTAATAAGCCACGGCCATTTTCCCCTCCAGGGTTCACTTGATCTTTCTTTCTCGCATACACACACACACACAAAAAAGCCTTCCTTCTGGAAGTTAATGCTCTTAAAACCAGCTACAGGAACTTTGGTTGAAATTGCTCAATGAGTATCAATTCTCAGAGGATTTACAGATAGATGACAAGACAGAGGAAACCTTTTGCTTTGTAATTTGGTTGCACAAATCCATCTCCCTGCCCCTTCATGTGGATCAGCTTTACAAACTGATTACTTTCCCTATGGATACATAAAAGATACACTTCAAAGATTCTGTCTTTAGCCCAAAGAATTAAGACTATCTGAAAATACTGTCTTAAATCTGTAGCCTCTCTAGTCTCATTGAACATTTTCTGCTCCTCATTACCATTCTCACTGGGGCCTGGAGTACATTCCTGGTATCCAACTTTTGTGACAGTTGGAACTTCCATTCAAAACACTTCTGAGTGTTTTCGGTTTTTTTCTGGTAACACYTTTGGGCTGTTGAACTACAGTGCTTCACAGAAAAGTACTACTCTCATGTGTATACATCACACCCCATTATCCCTGTAAAGATGGTAAACTGCATTAAGTGTCTTGAAAACCTGGTGGAAGSAGGGTCTCTGTACTATCTGTGATGATGATATATGTCAGGAATTCTAGTTCCCTACCATTATTGTTTTCAGTGCAAGGGTTAATATGGAAGCATTCATAATTTACACTCTCTACCTTGGTATTGGAGGTGTCAATCAACTGTCACCGTAGCCAGTCTGATCTACCTTTATTTACTTGTTGGATCAAACTCCTCTGTCCTTGGCCTGTAAGAGACATCCTGAAAAGTAGCCACATGCTCCCAGTGTGCCACGTCACTGTTACTTTGACGTTCCTCCTTGCATATAACCTTCCCTGTGCTTTTAAATATTCCTTTATGTCCTTTAAAATTTTCAGCACTGAGAGCCAAGTGCAATTTTGATTATGCTGCAGGTCATCCTTTATGTCCAGCTTTTCCTGGCCCAAAACATACTACAAATACCTAAGTGTCTCACTTTTACACTATACACTCATCCAAGCTCTGATATTCTGCCTCATAGGCATTGTATGTGAGTCTGGACAATCATCTGGAGAAGGAGATTGTGGCCATCAGTAACTTGGCCTTCATTTAAAAAAAAACCAAACCACCAAAACAACGAAAACCAAACCAAACCAAAAGGTTGCCAAATCAACCACAATACCTTGAGAATCTCTTGTTATGCCACTTTTCCTGTATTTTCTCCAAGGCAAGCATAGAAACAAAACTACTTCTAATATTCTCCTCTATTATCCCCAGGACAACTTATATCCCTTAAGATAGCAATCACACATTACTCAAATACTCATTTAAAACAGGAATGAAAGTTTTGAGTCGCTTGTCTTTCATGAGTGCTAACACAAAGCTTTCTAGGACTAAAGAAGTACAGCCATGTGTATGTGCAGCACCATGCATCATGACACCACTACCACAGGCGTGTCTGACTCTTAACAGCACTGTTCTTCCCACCCAGTTTTTCATCCGTTATACCCTCAAAAGCATATTCATTGTGTTTCAATTATCTGGGGATCCAAGCCAAGTATCACTCACAAAAATGTGAATCAACTTCCTCTGAGCTCTACTAACTATGACATGCTTGCCCACATTCTGGTCTGGCACATCAAGTAAGTGAAATGAGCACATTCAAATCAAAGGCAATCACACCACTTCTGAGTCTGACCCCTGTCTAGGGACAAGATAGTATTTTAGCAAACTTGAACTGTTCAGTCAGGCAACAAAATTAAGAAATGCAGCCTCACAGGAATGCAAATGAGTGGTAGAAAGATTCTTAGACTAGCAATTTAAAATCCGAAAGGAGACAGCCCTTTTGTGTCAGAGATAAACAGTGCATCTCTGTGAAACACTACCAAAGCTACTAGCAGTTTATTTTGATACTGAACTTTAAAGAACACTTCTTCCAGACTGAACAAAATCAAAGCTGTGGTTAAACTCAGCTCATTGCAATTGCTACTCTGATGTTGAAGATGATGCTAGCTTTGGTCTAGTCTACCTCCTTGCTCACAGTGGCAGTATAGTGGAGTGTGTATGGCAGCCTAGTTTGAATGYGAAGGGGCAACTGGAGAAGACATCTACAGACTGTTCCAGAGACAGTAAGGGAAGAGTGTGGTGCAGGGGAGGAATGGCTAACCAAAGGTGGGAGTGACATGGACAGAACCCAGTACAACCCTGTACTCTCCCACTGGAAGCCTGGGGAGGGATTGATACCGGCTGGGCTAGCAGACAGATGAACAACTGCAAAGCGAAGTATGTGGGGAGAAGACTAGAGAGAGATTTGTCAAAAACTGACAGACTTCATTTATACTGACATAAAATTTCAGTTGCAGTCACAGTAATGGATTCTAGGCTCTAAAATATAGCCTGGTATATATAAAGGCCACGCTAAACAGGTTGGAGTTCAAGTGATCACATTTGGAAGATGAGGAACTTTCAGGAAAAGAAAACAAAGAACAATCAGACMCACAGAGAAGGTATTTACACTTGAATGTGATATTCATCAATGAATGCAAAATTCTTCCCCAGTACTCTTAGGAAGACTACAGACTGTTTAACACTAACATCTGGTGTTTGACAYGGAAAATTCTCAGGAAACTGTGGCTTCATACATTTAGTGTAACTTCCATTTAAACTGAGTAAAAATACTCAGGACAAAAAGAATTCAACTCTGTAACATTGATGCCCAGCATAAAGACAATTATTTTAGTCAGTGATGAAGGAAGTTATAGTGTTTAATTAATGCAACACATGTCCAAAAAATGTAACATGTTGACAGATTAATCTATTACAGCGAGAAAAGTCTATCTGGCATCTAATATGCAAATGAATATCTATTGTTTCATACTGAAATAAGATGGGAAGGTAACATTTTAACATGTAGAAAAATATATTGAATATTATTATTTTACTATTTTCAGCATAAACACATTGTTGGAAAATAGAAACATCCTTGCACCTAGGAAGCCAATACATTCCTTCAGGAGCAAAAGGAAATCAGAYAATGTTTCCAAAAATTAACACTTATAGAGAAGTGGGCAGGGAGTGAGATGGAGATTATCTATGAAATCCAGGTAGGTTRTTAAATCATCAGAGTGTAACAACCAGAACTTAGATAAAAAGGAGAATTAAGTTTTTCATGGGTTCCTCCAAAACACCAGCCATTCRCCCCCACATAGCCAAAATCAAACTGCAAAACTGCAATGTATTAATGGTAAGCATATTATACAACACTTATGGACTATCACAGTATTACAAAGAAAATTGATTCATACTGTAGTCTTGTCCTTACGGTTTATGTACTGCAAACAAAATATTTCCATAATAAATGTTAAAAATCCATGTACTTAAGAATCTACTGTTAAAGGCAGTAACAGCAGAAACAGAAGTTTTACATCAATAATAACATCTATCCTAATCAGTATATTTGTGTCCTGAGTAGAATTCTTCAGGAGGGCTGGGGGCAAGAGAAGGGAATAGGCTATGGAAAAATCCTCCAAACCCCAAAAGAAAGACAGCAGTTATTCAATGTCTGATCCAAAGCCTTTGAAGCTAACAGCAAGTCTCCAATTAAAATGCAAAAGACTCTTTTGGACTCTTTTGGGGCCCTTTGGATGATCTAGTACATTTCCTCAGATTAAATCTACAGTGCATGCAGAGGGGTTTGTTTAGTTATTTTCCACTAGGAAATACAGTTTTAAAATAAATGAAGGCAAAGATCACAAACATACATTTAGGACTATCAGATAAAAGAGAAACCTTTATATTTTTCAAAATTAGGAAATACAGATATGACTTTTCCTCTATAGATGTAGATGTGTTTAATCAAAAATTCTACTTGATTCAGAAGTTACATCTTTCTTTTCCTGCCACAAAGTTCAAAAGTACTAGGAGTGTTAACTTTAAGATTTTCTTAATAAATGGGTGTATTTAGTAGAACAATGTCTTGTGTATTCCTTCAGCAAGAACAATGTCTTGTATCCATCTAGTGAGTATTCCTGGACACTTGCTGCTCCAATTAATTACTCACTGTTAATTAAAGCCTCAAAGTTAGCAGCCKTTCATAAACTGCCCTTCACATACTGTTGATGTGAGAAACATTTTCAATATAAATCTAAAAAGAACAAAATTAGAATTATGACTACTCTATCCTTGCTCTTTTTTTTGTTTACTTATGACAGAGAGGCTGTGAATTGATAAACTAATCTCAGGTCATCACTTGCATAATTTAAAAAGGAACATGAATCTGACAAATGCTATTTTGATAATGTGATTGAAACACACTTTTGAAAGAATTAAGGTTAATACATATTTAGCCCAGTAACTTCATTCTTCTTCTTCCCGTCTGTCTTGGGCAAGAACACCTTTCTACCTCCTTCTCATGTCCTTTCTGCTCAAGGATTTCCTTAGCCCCACACCAGAAATTGAGTGAATTCAAGAAGTTTGGGAGATGAAACAGAAATGTTCTTCTCACATGTGAATAAATCAAAGTCCTGTTTGATAAATCACAGAAAACCCTTTCATATAAGGGTTTATGTTAGTATTTTGGTTGGTTTCCTCATCCCAAGTTCATTAAGCCATATTGGTAAAGTGCCATAGATATTAAATTCACTTATCCCAGAACTTCTAAGTGTAATATATCAGTATTTAGTGCTGTGTGGCTTCTGGTGCAGGTATTTTTAACAGATGCCCAATGTCAACCCTCCAAAATTATGTTAAGCTGAGTTGTCCTCATCAGGCAGCCTACATTTTAAATGATCAGACWCATACTGTGTACCCTACCCAGTTGCTTAGTTAAATCCTGGCATGTCTCCCTATGGCTGTTCATGAGCTGCCTGAGTCTTTGAATTCCTTTGAATTCCTTTTAAATTCCACACAAGACAAAGTTGGTTTCTGTACATGAAGCAATCCAAAATAAGCTTGCCAGACCTTAAATTAGAGGAAAAAAAAAAAAAAAAGGCAGCTACTAATGACTTACATTTCTGGCCTACAAAAAATTTCTCAACACACTTAGAAACTGTGGCAAGCTTTTCAGTAATCTTGAAATTCAGAGGGATGTGGCCCCCAAAAAAACTCAGTATCCTAATACACTCAAAATTTGCTGTGCAGAATCCTCTTTGCAGACAAGCATCTGCATGATCAAAACACAACAGGATTTGAGCAATGGGTGGAAATAAAAGACTTAATAGGAAAAGGTGGCATTCTTCTCAAGGACCACAGATTAAAGAACAATGTAAAAGAAGGGAATACTGCTTCTCAGGTTATGTGAAGATTGCCTGGAAGGAAAAAATATAGATGGTATTTATCATCTGTGAATGATTCTTCTGCAAGTCAGAAACATGTGCTCAACCCAATCTCTGATAATAATATATACTGGTACTCTACTCTTCACTCAAAGTAAAATACAATAGTAATTTCTGTTTCAACCCTGCTCCCCAAATCCAACAGTTGCTGAATTTTGAAACACATAGAGTTTATTCTTTAGAAAAAATAAGAAGTATTTTGACTTAAGGCAAGATGATATATCACTGTTTTTAGCAGAGTTCCATTATGCTGCAGTTCTGTCATTCTTAAATTCTGTCATTCTCAAGTGTTTAAAGCACAGGGATTTTTTCATGTGCTACACACAACAGACTTACTGGAAGAAAAGCTAAATGAGATGCTACAGTAAGTTAGGCAATGTCTGTTAGCARAGTCTACAAAACCAACTGTGGTCATGATGAAGGTGTTTGCAGGTGGAGCAACATCCTCTTTTCCTGAGAAAACAGCCCAGATTATAAACATAATTTTCTAATACTGGAAAAACATTAACACATATTAACTTATTTATCCAGCCGCCTACCTTCACCCATCTGAATTACCCTAAATCTACGTTAGCAACAAGTTGAAGATAACAGTTAAGACTTCGCCAGTGCTCAGTTCAGTTTTCTGCTCGTAATGAACAGCATTGTTAGGATTAGCTTTCAATTTATAACTTCAGCGTCCTGGGGCACAACACTGATGAATCAAGCTTCCCATACACTGCAGGAATATATACTGTGTGCAACAGTTCAAAATGCCATCACAGCTGCAAATGTGAGTTTAAAATATGAGCTCTATGACATGTTTTTCTAATTTTACTAATGTCTGTCAAATATATTTGTGGTGCAACTTGGTACAAAAAGTGCACGAGGACTTGGAGAAAACCTACAAAATACAGGTTCTGTTTTTCAACAGTTGTAAATAGAACCAACAATATAAAGCCTAGTTAAAGTTGCATGGTAACATTTATTACAATTTTTACAATAGAATTTATCACCTGTTGGTAACAATGGTGCTGGCTGCAGCAATATTCAAATGGATTAAAAATATTTCAGTAGATACGCACGAAGAATTGTTCACCTGCTGCTTCTTGTAATGCTTTYATAAAAAAATCTTGTGTCATGGGGCTAGTGACTTGCCAATCCTGCACCTAATAACCCTGATCTGCTTATTATCAGTACTGCCATATTGAAATCTAAATCATAGGAACTCCCAGTTAATTGCCACTTGCTAAACACTTAGCATACTTTTATTGTACTTGATTGAAATATATGCAAACTCTTTTTAAATAGAAAAGTATGCTTAACTTATTCTGAAAAATGTTGGGAAATGGTAATGGAACATAAAAGCTCAGTGAGGAGAAGCAATTAAAAAAGTATCTTGACTACATGACCACTATGCAAAACTAATATTCAGCATTCCACAGTGAATTAAAAGCAGATTGCCTTTTGTCAATGAAAACAAACCTATTCTGAAAATGAAAACAGCCACAGGATGTTTTTGTTCAAATATTTTGAAACTCATGTTAATGAAAAGGTAAACCGTGTGGTCTGTATGTCATGAGACTACAGAATATCGCTAAGGATATAAAATCAATTTTTTTTTTTACTGTAAGCTTAATGACCAACTGTGGGAAAACAAGAAATAAAGTACTAGAGAATTAACTTCTGTTTAGACAGAGAAGGGATGCCTTCTTTAGTTGGGGATATGCTATGGCCACGCTAAAGCAAACAATGAAGTTATTATGGCACAGCCACAACTTGTTACACAATTGTACATATTCTTCTACTGCAGTGAAGTTAAAACCCTCTACGGGTTTAAAAAAGCATCAGCATCCATCCATCAGCTTGATGTGAAATGTAAGTTCCACTTGCTAAAAACTGAGATTGACAGACTTTCATTCCCCTGAAAAACAGGACCAGCAGCAGAAAGTAACAGAAACAAAACCAGATCAAAACCCCAAAACAATTCCACAAAGATACCTGCACTACATGTTTTCAAGAATCAAAGCTAAATTAAAGTCTATTTTAAGACTTTATGTAAATATGAGAAGTACCTCATCAGTCATGACTATGAACATATAAAAAATAATGGGGTGAAAATAAGATTAATTATATTCCTTCAGCATTCTTGTCAATGAAATTGCCACCTTAGAAAATAATATTCCAACCATAAACTTACAAACTCCTTTAAAAAATATCATCAATAATTGCATTTTGGTGCTCCTTCACTTTATGAAATCAGCATAAGCCTGATGAGTTTCAAATCTTGGCAGAAGAATCTCCTATGGTTAAGTGACAAAATGTCACTGTTTGAATTTAGCATCCCTCTTCAAGAATGAAATCTCTCTCCACATGTCCTCACACATTCAAAATCTTCATGTCTGCCCAATTTCTAACATTACAGTAACTTGTTTCTGACTATCTCATCTTCACACTGGAAAATCCTGGTCAAATAATTTTAAAAGAATGCTTTTTAGGTTCATGTCAGTGTATCTGTGACCTTTTCCGTAGTCTCTTCTATCATTCAGAGAAGGAAAAACMGTTAAGATGCTTCTACCCAAACACTTCTCCAGAAATCCAAATTCTTATGATATTTTCCTATTAACTTTTTTCCTATTAATTTTGCTGACATAAAACATTGAATAACTTTCTGCACACTATGCTAATAACTGAACTACATCACATATGACTGTAATATGCAACAGCAGAGTTATATTACAAACTAATGATGCCATTACAGAAGTAAATGACCCAATTCTACRTTAAAACTTAGCCTGTGTACTATAAACATTTCAGGTTTCAGCCTTCCTCAACGGACCACCTATARGAATTAGGGATAAAGTGAAAAGACCCATAAAACTTCATGTATTGACATTTTTAAACTCAGAATTGTTTTCTGGCATCAATAATGTAGCATGTTCTTTGAAATGGTACTGGTCTCAGCCTCAGCTGCTCATTTCAACAACGTCTTTGCACTTCTGTGTCTTCACTTCATCTCCTACAGACATCGCTAGTTAGGCAAGTAATATTTGATTCTGTACCATCAGCAGGCTTCAAGAGAAACATTACACAGAAACAAATGAGCCACAGGGGTGTTAGAATTCCACCTTTATTTCAAGCTAATGTTTGTCATGTTTTGTTTAGATGTGGCAACTTCTCTCTGCATTTAAAAGTATTGAGAATCTTTTATCAACAGCAGCTGAAAGCTTACTTAGATTATTTGCACTAATTCAATCATGTATATATACTATATAAACAAAACAAATCTATTTATAAAGACTAAGAAATCACTACTATGCTTCCCGGTATTCTGTTCCAATCACTAGGGACTAGCCCACCAGACTACAGACAATTCATACTAGACAGCTATTCATTTTTCTGTAGGTATGTCCCAGTGGATAAAACTCCTCAGAAAAAGAAGATCTACAATGAAGATACAACACAACAAACAGAACTGTGTCAAATCCATGTACTTGCACCCACACATGGCACCTTTTCACACTCAGAGAAGCAGGGGAAGGAAAACAAAAACCAGCAAGTCTTACCTTTTTGCAGACACTTTCAAAATTAACTTCTGTCTTAAGAGCAAGTCTGGTAACTTCATCTGGTTTTATTTCCTGTAGATGAAAGATAAGTTTATTCTTCTTATGATCAGGCTTTATGAAGTCTTTCTAGGGTTCACCTTCTTTATGAACATTCTAATCATGACACTTCCCTAATCTCTTAAAGGAAGAAAACCAGTTTGTTATATGGCAAATTTTTTGGTGTGTATGTTAACTCTACATTTACACTGACTGAACTTTCCAAAACACTATGTTATAATTAATCTGACTGTATATACTAGTGCTGAAGGSAAGAGGGATTTTTCAACAGCAAAGTATGCAGAATAGGTGGTTTTATTCACAGAAATATGCCAATTGCCCATATTGTTGTACTACAAATAAACTTTGGAAGGCCTCAAATTCCCAACTTATCTTCTGATGAAGTTATGTCAGAACTTATCAATGTACATGAATATATAAGTTAATGACAATGACAATGAAGCTGAGATTAAAAAAACCTATCTTTTTTCTAAAGAGACTGACTGAATATGAAGTTTACATTCCTGGGATTTAAGCATTTGTATTGGCAGCTGAAATAGAGGAATGAAAATCCTGGACAAGTGCATTTTGTTAAAAGCTGAATATTTTACGAAACATGCCCTCATGACAGATTTCTTGCTGTTTCTTGCTGTTTTAAGACACATGCTTTATATAGGTTGTATTACAAAATGCTCTATTAACCTCATCAAATGAATTAATTGAACATTATTTTCCTCCTAGGACAGTCCAACAAAAAATATTACATAGCAGTTGTTTCCCAGATGGCCATTTTAAAAGCAGTTTAACTATTCTTATGCCAGACCCAAATAATGTTCACACAGTTTGAAAAGTCAAAACTCTAGACAAAGTAACTCAGTTATTCTGATAGCTTTTCATGTTCAACAACTACATTGTATTTGTTAATTTCTTTCTTTGCCTGCTTAAGCATTCTTGGAACGTATTCCACTACCTTCATTTTAACTCCATTGCTAAGTTCTATATTCTATCCCTTTTCTGTTGTAAATCTGGAGCAGTCTGTACACTTCCTTACACACAATTTCAGGAAGAACCAAGTATCTTACCTTCTTATAAAAGAGGTCATACCTTGCATCTCAAAACCTTTTGATTTTTTTTCTTTGTATAGATAAGATACTTTACAAAGACTTGCAATTTATCTAGACCTTTAAGGTGTTGCATGAATTGCATGGCTTAAAACTGTAAACAATTGTCTAGTATGGGGAAAAAAGTAATAGAACTTAGTTAACAACAACAATGATGAAATCTCATTTTGTGAACTTCTGAAGAGCTTCTTGACAACGAGACCTAGAATGCTGCAAAATAATCTCCCAAAGGTACTAGTGGAAGCCCAACAACTTAGAGGACAGGATCCACACTGGAAAAACACTGGTGGATGCAGGAAACAATCTTCTACTGGCAGATGAACAGYTGGATGATCTAACAGAGATGGAAAAGACCTATGATTCAGTTTTCCATGACTTTCCAAAGTGTTTCACAGATGGTGAAAGTAGGACACGTTGGTTAAACGACATGCTTACTGTCACATAGGAGGTTGGGGGTTACGAATGAAGCTCTGGAACCCAATATTATTCATTAAATCAAGCTGTTGGTTTATTAAAAAAAAACAACCAAAAAAGATAATTCCTATGATCTTCATCCCAAATAAAACTGCCTATTTCCTGTCTCCTTAGGATTTAAATGCTGCAACAGGGTTCAGAGCAGAGGCAGACAAACTTTAGCAATCCCTCCATGAGAATGTCAGAAGTTTAATTTTGATATGACAATATTGCAGAATTCCCAAGACATTGCAGAACCCTGAATAATACTGGAGAATGAATTACACTTTGGAATGTGAAGTCATGAAAGCCACACTGAAATGCCTAAGATACAAAATGAGGCCAAGAACCTTCTGTTCAGGCTTAAATCCCCAAATTTATAAATGATGTCCTCCACTTCTCCTAGATTTAAGGCAAACTTAAGTATTTTTGACTTAAATATTCTTCCATAGAACCTTGGTTTTGTAAATGTAGTCACTTGAGTCAAGTTACTGTAATAAATGCATGTTTATTCTGTCTCTATTAGTGGTCAGCAACAGAAAATAAAATAGAAAAAGGAGATAGTAGTATTTTTCCCAGCACAGTTTTCTCAACTTTGAGATGCACCTGACTCACAAGGAAAACCTTAATACTGAATATCTGTTATGGAACCCTCTTTCCAATTGTGCAAAGGGATGTAATAAATGGATGACCCCTTCAGCATCTCTGAGACTAGTCCAGGGATTCCTCCTGCCCTGATGTTGCAGCCCAGCCCACTGTGTCCAGAGACATGGAGGTATCTGTCCCAGGTCCATAGAGGTAGCAGTTGCTTTCTTATTGACAGGCCAAACCAGTAGTGAAGCTCAGCTATGCAGCATGTAGCACTCGCAGGACTCACAYGAATTTCATTAGAGCCAGCCAAGACCTCTTCTTTTCTGATCAGGACTGAAGTTCACTACTGAGAGCGTGCCACCTCTCACCCCCTAAACATGCACAAACACATGAGCACTCATGAGTCCCTCTGTCCATCTCATACCCATCTGTCAGGGTCCATAGCTCTTGTGCCCCTTTCAYGGGCCTCCTACTTGCTGGATGGCAGCAAGTCACTAGCAGGCAGAAGCACACACTCACCTCACAGGCACCAGCAAGGACCCTCTGGCCAGCCCTTCCCAGATCACAGAACCGCAGAAASAGAAGATGGTTAGAAGGGGCCTTAAAGATCCTCTAGTTCCAACCCCACCATGGGCAGCGACACCTTCCACTAAATGAGGTTGCTCAGGGCCCCGCCCAACCTGGCCTTGTAATATTCCCGGGRGGGCAGTATCCACTGCTGCTTTGGGCAACATGCGGCAGTGCCTCACCAACTCACAGTAAGGAATTCCATCCTAATATCCAATCCTAACCTACACTTAGTTTAAAGCTATTACCCCATGTCCTATCACTACATGCCCTTGTAAAAAGTCCCTCTCCCACATATTACTACTCTAATTTGAGGTTTGCTAGTGAACTGCACTTGCCAAAGAGACATACACGTGGAGTCAAAGCACGTGAACAGCCTGCCTGCCCCGTCAGAAGCAGCACAGGCACACAGACTGTGATCAGCAGCCCAGTCCAGATGTGCCAAGAGCCTCACAGGCATGACTCACCCCAGTCTCACCCACAGATGCACGTAGGACACACACGGCCTGTGCTCCCTGATGCTGGATGTGCTGTTACTGCCCCTGTGCCTGGAAACCTCCCTCCACTGCTGTTGACACCACAGGCTTGAGGCACCTACACTACTGCCCTGACTCCCATTGCTTGCCCCATAACCCCAATAGCTGGCACCTAGTTCCTTACAGCACTTGCAGGCAAGGGGGGAAGAGATGAAATTACAAAAAGGTAAAAAAAAAAAAAAAAAAAAAGATGAATGTGTTGATCAACTGCAGTGCTTGGTCAGGTAAATTTACTGACCAGAACTGACTGAGATTGGCCCCTCAAATGCTCAATCTCAATTTTGCCCCCTAATTTTTCTTCATCCCTTCAGCACTGAGAAGATCCACCTCTGGAGGCCCCTAATGAAGAATGTGCTCACTGCCTTCTAAATACTCTCACCGATTATAGCTGCTTTCTGAAATTGAATTAATGTTTGGTGTCATAACCTGTGCCAGTTAGTTTCCAAGAGAGATGCTATGTTCCAGTGAACAGGGAATACAAAAGTTAAGAGGAAACAAGATAAATATGCTACTTTATAAAGTATACAAACCACAATAATTCCAGATTAGGGAAATACAGACAAAGGCTTCCTACCAACCAACGCACACACTCTTTCTCCTTGAAAATCATCCCTGTTTTCTCAAATGTCTAAAAATACCCCAAGCCAAAACCTTATAAGTAAGGTGTTCACACTGATTGCCTACAGAGTGGAGATAAAAACTGTTCCGATCAAGAGACCCTTTTCCCCTGCAGACTGACCATGTTTTCAYTTGAGGGAGAGAGACAACTACTAGAGATGATACACCGCCAGCACTACTGGCRTTAGTGCTCTAGCTGGCAAATGCTGGCACACTGATGGATAATGGGCAGTAAGCAACAATGGAAGAGATAATTCTCTTTTATTTGCAAATTGCACCCCTATCGCAACTTCTGTCATGAAATACTTTGGAGACAGGGACACAAGCAAGGAAAGACTCTCTGCAGGCTGGTATACCTGACACAAAGCATGATGGCGCAGCTGTYGGTCCTGAAGCCTTGGTGGAGCCCGCAATGGCCACTGGAGTGCCAAGATGACACTGGAAAGAGGTGGCAAAGGAGTGGAAGCAGTAGGACCAGCCTGACTCAGTTTTTCCAGCCATGTGGGGACCAATGTTCATGCTAGCATTCACTGCCCAGGCAGCTGCTCCAGTGGGCAGTGGAGCGATGTCAGGAGAACTGACCTGTCAGCCAGTTGGATCCTGTCAGGGCTGCAGGCAGATGACCAGGCCTTGGCCTGAGATTAGGATGAATAAACAGGATGTGAAAAACTACTGGACATAAGAAAACTGCTGGATGCGATAGATAATGCAAGAAGCTGCAGAGTGGCTGTACAAATCATTAGGGAAGAGTTACACAAAAACCAGACAACCTCTGTGGAAAGGTGGAATACAGGGCAGACTTCAGAGGTGGACAACTTGCTAGATACCAAGGTAACTGAAACAGTAATAGCACATGAAGCCAACATTGAATACAAAGTTCCAGTGAAACACAAAATTTATGGAAAATGTAACTATGGGTGGGCAAAGATTGGCCTGTGCTGGGAAAAGTGAGCACTGGGGCACAGGAAGGGACAGCTGTGGGGCAGGCACTCATCTGTGAACAGACTACAGGAGGCAGCGAGCTTACCTCAGTACTTACAGAAATGCAGAAGAGCAATGTTGGGAGATATTTTTTTTTAATAAGCCATAACTGTCTTACACAAAAAGAAAAGACTATATTGAAGAGAAGTATGTCAAGTGTAAATAGTATGTGAAAATAGGATTTCATGCTTATATTGACTGTGACTGCTCAGATGAGATTTTATCCAAGTAATAYTGAGTATGATAACCAAAAAAGCATGGAAATGTAATTTATTGAGTAGCCCTTGGAAGAGAGCAAAAAGAGCAAAACCAAAAAAATTCGCTGTCAAATGAGGCTTCAACACATCTCAGAAATGCAAGGTTTTTCATAAAAAAGGTATTCCCAGCTATGCTGTCTCAGGCAGCTTTAGATGACTCAGAAAAAAMACCCCTTAAGTCTGCCAGTGGCCTGTGGAAACAATTTAGCAGTCCTCCGACTACTAAAAATGACAATTTCAATTTTGTTTTGACTACTATTTTTGTCTACCTTTATCATAAAATGCATGACTTTTTATCATTACTTTTTCACATTTTCTTAGCTGCGCAAGTTTTAAGCCCTTTCACGTCAAAAGATGACGTTCATCTTAATATGGCAAAACTTCTACAAAAAATAATAGAATCAGGGTATATAAAAATAGAAAGAGAACACCCGTACCAAAATATTTATGGTGAAATTTCAGCTTTAGTTTGCTACCCATTAATACACTGTCAGCTTTTAAAATATAACCATAATWTTTACTCTTAAGCATGTATTGCAGACTACTTTCTCGCAAGAGTTTTTTTGTATTTTCCCACAGCATTCAGTCTGATTTTGCAACTTTCTGTCATTTTTCTAGGTTGCTTAGTGAGGAGAAAGGTATAGGACAAAAAATTCCTCAACACTTTTTCAGCTTTTTTTTCCCTACAATTTAATCCCTGTATGTCTTCTTGTCACAACCAATTTGCTCCCCTAAATCTTTAGAAGTTCAGTATTTTAGTCATTTAGAACAAAAGCAGTCTTAGACTTGTGGGTATGCATTACCATTGTGAAAATACACAGAAATGGGATATCTTCAAAGTTGTGAAATACATCAGCCATGGCTCACCTGAAAGCTTATCCAGCTTCCAAAAAGAAGCTAAATCCATTATAAAAGCACAAATTTAAGTTACAAGGGCATGTTTTCCAGAAATGCAGTGGTGTAACTGATCATTATCAAACTGATTATGAAGAAAAATAATAATTTCTTCTCCCAGCAGTTTGTAAGTCCAAATCCTTTGTCAGTAGCTGTGACCTAAATACACACACAAGAATTTCCAGTGTAAGTCACATTAGTGGGCCCTCACACCCAAGTAAATAGCACTTTGCCTACTATATAAAAAAAATAAAATAAATAAATCTAAAACCTCTATCTCCTCAAGTCCCCATTTTACTACATGTGTAACCAAGACAAAGAATATTACCAGGAAAGGAATTTGGATAAAATAAACAGAATAACAAAAATTTTGATCGGGTAAGTAAAATATGACGTTGTATAGTTAAGTGTGGCTTAAGCTTATTAGCAAGTTTATTAAACAAATCAGTGCTACATTGACATACCTGTTTTATTACAAAATCCCTATGTAATTTTACCACAGACAAAGCTAAGCACTTCCAAGTGGCTGCCTGCCTTACTGCCAGTCTTCATGAACTATTAGTAAAACAACTCTCAAGCTCTCTTTTGAGTAATTAGATGTCATGAACTTCATCTACCACAGAAYAAAAAACTTAAAGATATGTAAGGTCTTTAACTATTTTCTGTATTTGCTCTCATTTTTTAACCACAACTTTTAAAACAGGAATAAAATGGGAGGCAGYATCTCTCTTGGTAATATTGCATAGAAGAAGAGAAGACTAATCTTAAACAAAAAGTCTGCAGCCTTAGTCCTGGAAATTTCATATTCCATTTGGCTTTAGTTTTTTCCTCAATGGAATCTGGGCAATCCAGGTCACTCTCATCTTTATCCATCGCTTGTAAATTACATAAAATCCTTCCAGAGAGGACTATTTATTTGTCCCAAATTTCCCTAATGGTACCCTGATGATAGGTAAACTCAGAACACTGTACTTCCTACCTGTTTGCAACTGCACCTTCTGCAGTAAAGCATTTCTTACCTGAGAACWCAACATTTGTTTTAATGATTTCCTACTTTACTGACTGTGACAATTCCCAGTAACAATTTATCTCCCCCTGGCTGAATGACAACATGAGAATCCCTAAATGATGCAATTGCTCAATTTATTTTACTTGGTGCTAATAAATAGATTGGAAAATCATTAAGATGTTGGATTCGTTGCATTTCTAATRCAGTTCTAAAAAGACTTGCCATTGCCTCCTTTTGCAGCAGAGATATCTGTGGATGTGAAAGCATTACACATTTACCAAGAGTTTCCTGCTGAGAAGGACTGAGGTTTTCCACCCACAGGTGAGAATCCAGTGGGGGGCTGTAACAGTCTCATGAGAGGTAGACTTAGGGCCATCCCTGTCACAGGTCTGAAGCTGACTGATATCCAGAAAATTATGAAGACTGCCATGTCTCTTGTTAAGAACACTACAATCCTTCATGAATCTAGTAAATGTGTATGCATCTCCATGCTAAAAACTTCCCTTTTTTTTTTTAAACCATCATTGGGAAAAAACCTGCACTCACCCATTCTGAAAGCATCAGCTTACTCCCTCTGGCCCATGCAGCTGAAATGGGGACTGGTTCTTGGAGTTCTTGGGTGAATCACACTTGGGGCTCAGGGCAGAGGATATGCTGGGAAACTTCTGCACTTCAGGTCCCCTCTGTTACCACAACCCACCCATACAACAAAGAAAAGGGCCTTGCTAATGCCTACTAAGACACAGTTAATGCTGGATTTAAATAAAATACTATTAAACCCATTTATTTTTAACACTTGAAAAAGACAGAAACATCTAAAAAGTTCTTAGGAAAAAAAAAATAAAAGACAAAGTATGTCGCTGTAGGACATGAAATGAACGACATGCACACAGTCAGGTTGTCAGGGCAAAAAGAGGAAAGTTTATTTTTCTACTTCGGCTTATATAGATTTTAGACAATGACCATGGATTGGAGCATGAAGTTGCCACCTCTCCAAGCACACTGGTCAAACTAGAAGTCCATCAATTGTCCCTCCTCCAGAGAGGAACGTAAACATCACTTTGTTTACATGGAAATTTGTGAGAAACTCCACTACAAAAATGCAAACATCAGAAGGCTGAAAAAGATCAGGGTGACAGAGGTATACCTAATTTACTCACACTAAGGCAAAGATCTCTCTGCCTCATGCAATTTGACTTGCCATTCTTCCTGGCAAGACATCATTAGGATTTTCAATGTTTGCACATATTTATGCCTTTATTTATGCCTTTCAGTTAAAAAAAATAAAGGAATCTAATTTTGGGAGCTATTACAATGATTTCTTTGGTGACTCACTGGCATAAATTCTTGCTTTTTAAATTACAGATGGACACAAAATCCAAGTGGTGCTAACATGTAAATCTTTTTAAAAAACACACTGTAGAGAATGAACTGTTAAAAGTTGACATAAAGTTCCAATGTTATAAGTTAATGAGGATAATGATTTGTTGGTTGAATGAGTTGTTGTGCAAATTCCCTTACCATCGGGTATGGCCCCCGCTGCTCCCCTCTCCTCCAAGATGGCGAACCACCCAAGACCATGAGGAGGAGGATAACATCACCTAGTATGAAAATATCAGATTCCCGTGAGACTTAGTGGAGCGGAAATTCACTTAGTGGAGACCCGTAAAAGCAACAAGCCACAAGCCACTGTGCAGGTAAAGAGCTGAAGTAACACTTCTAACCAGAGGGGACATTGGACAACCTCAAGGCTTTAGTCGGGATTCCTCGCTTTCGTAACCCTAACCTAAGTGAGCCAGGAGTGGCATGGGGACCATGAACCTGAAAGTAGCAGATGTCTTCCCGGGGACTCTTGTGAGGAAGGAAGACACAGATATGCCGGACGACAGAGCTGACATCCTCCTCCACACCGTATCGGGAGCAGCAGTGGTGTGCGCACACCCTACACGCCTCCTTCCCAGACTGTTCCCAATAAAGCTGAAATCACTACGGAGATGGTTTCCTAGCATTCATTACAACAGGACTCTACTGTGTGGTAAGGGACCATAAAAAATACTAATAACCACCATGGGGTGCATGTGTTTGGGAAGATCTTTTAATCTAACATAATGTAATGTAGTGACAGGGTAAACACTGTCTGTTGAGGTGTGCGTGCACTCAAAATTAATATGAACAAAACAAACTCGTATATTACTAATGTACTCTTTATTCTAAGAAAATTAGATGCCACATTACAATGGGAGTAGGAATGTCTTTCCAACTAGCAATGCTCTGCATGTTGTGGAAGCTTCCCACTACCAAAGAGATATATGTACTAACAGATTTCAAATAAAAATATAATAGTGCTTGAATAAATACTATTTCAGAAGTTTGCACATATTCAGAAACAACACATTCTTTTAATAAATAACTTCAAGTAGTTAGCCTTTGCTAAGCTTCCAGTAAATGCAGCAAGTCTGATAAATGTCCAAAAATATATGTATGTAGAGATGTAGCTTTCCATGGAAGTCAAGTTTTACTGTACATACCTGTGTCATAAAGCACAGACARCTACAGGAAAGCAAAAGCATAATTAAAAATATATTCCATGGATTTCTTTTGTTAGCTTGTTTGACCAGTGTGGCCAACAAAGCTTTTGCCGGCAATCTGACAGAATRACTTGATTCTGTATCATCACGTACTGAAAAAAGAGGTTTTATCTAGTAGAAATGAAGACATTTGCTCTCTAATTGGAGACAGGTTAAGTGAATTATAATTTAAATACATTCCCCTCTATTACCTGGGTTTAAGATTATTATGACGTTCAAAAGTAATTAAGGACTTTTTAATTTATAAATTATCTAGGGTCTGYATTACAAAGAGGAAGAAAAGCATATGAAGAAATGGTTCTACAGTTTCTAATCTTCCTGAAGTATGCACCAAAGACATTCAATGTATTTTTAATGAATCTGCATGTTTTATCAACTGCTTTATATTTTCAAAATTTTTATTGAATTTTGTGTTGTCTTAACTGGTCTTTGATTTTAATATAAGACCTCTCAAAATAAAAAAAGTAATCATTCTCAAAATCATTAATTTTCAACTTTGCTGGATTAATAACAATGTGGAGAGAAATACTATGAAACAGATTAAGGAAAAAATGGTAAAAATTAATCCATATTTTAAAATAACAAAACTAAAGACGTCACTAGAGGAAATTATCAGAATACAACTTCCTAAAAAATCAGAAGCTTGAGAACAACCTCACTTTAGACGAACATAGGACAATTGATTTTGATAGGAATTAACTATTCCTAACATGACAAAAAAGAAAAAAAAATACTCCCAAATTACAGTTAATCATTGGGAATGTAAGAATGTACTTCAAGGGCAACTTCTCTAGCAATTGTTCTTTTTGTAAGCTACACTGGTGTCAGGTTTTTGCTGGCACCAATTTTAAACATTACTAAATGTCTACAGTATTGCTGTCTCAGTTTAGATCCAAGTGAAATTCAGTGTCAACCTGTGAATTTTCATCTAATAAGTTTCATAATACAAAAAATTTATAATTTTCTGGGTTTATTGCTTTCTGGAAAATTAAAGTTACAAAAATACCCAGCTAACAAAACTACACCATATTCCTATGAACACAGTTTTTCACAAATAATTATCTTCCTCCAGCTAAATACCCTCATTTTTCTATACTACATAACCTTTTCTAAAAGTAGAACATGCAGCTGAGGGAAAGACTACTTATTCATACTTTAATAACAAAACAAAATGAAAAAAAACAACTCCCCAAAAGAACACTCAACATGGCTAATTGTTCGAGCTCTTGTAAAATACCCAAACTTTATTTGGCAAGTACAGGATGCTCTTTTCTGCCACGTTTATAAACTAATTTAATATTTCAAGAGGTATGCAAGTCAAATGCCAGCAATTACATCAGTCTACTGAGATGAACACTGTGAACTTGGCATTTTATTCTGTCAATTAGATTAAATGAATTGTTTCATTTTGGAGGTTCACGTCTGATTCAGTAGTCACTGTTTTCACCATAGCATACAGAAAGCAATTAGCAAGTCTGTAATCTTGTGACAATTCAAGAAGCAGAAGGTGTTATGAAAGTAAACTACAATTACAAGCATATAAAAATGACAAAAAAGAGTAGCAAAGCAAGCTCAAGAAGCACTGCAAGCATTATGCCAAAAATTGTCATTAATTGAGTATTCCTTTTTCTTCAAACATCTCTTAGTTCTGAATGTCAGTGTTCCCTCGCACTCCAATGCAATCAGTAATTTCACCGTACTGACACAATTTGTTCCACAACGCTTTCCTAATACTAAAATAACAACCACATGCGATTTGAGGGTTAACGTATTTCCAAGCAGCCCTGCGTTGGCTGGAAGTGCCGCGGGTTTTGAGTTACTATCCGTGGTATTCGGCGCGGCTGCCAGCGGGGCGGGCGRCTGCCAGCAGCAGCGCGGCTTTCGCAGAGCGGCAGGAAAGCGGCGCCACCTGCCAGGAGAGGGCGCGGGGCACCCCTGGCGCGGCTCCCGCTCCCCGCCASTCCCGCCCGGCAGCTGAGAGCCAGCAAGGCGCCACCGCGGCAGCCAGAGAAAGGACGTGCTGGATGCTCGCAGCATTCGCAAACAACAAGATAGTGACTGACAAATGGGTGCTATACCTCCCCCCCCCYCCCCCCCGCCAACGCTCGGGTTTGAAATAAGACGCGGAAACAAGAAACAAACAGTGAGGACAGAAGAACCCGGAAAGATGCAGTGTGAAAGCAAAACAGAATACACAGACCCCATATGCACAACCCCTTTGTCTGCTTCCAGAGGGCATAAAAGTTCAAAGATTAGACACCAAGCAGAAAAAAAGAACTTCTTGTTTCCACTCCTTTTCCCAGTATGCAATGTCTCCAGGAAAATTACTGCTCTTCCAGTCCTTCAAGCTCCATGGAGAGAAACATGAATTAGTCTTTGTCGTTTCCTAGAGATCTTGAAACTTCAGTAAGACAAACCTGTCACCTGATTTGCCCACCACGAGGAGTAAAGGTGGAAAGAAGAGATCATAACAAAATGTGAAAAAAAGTTTTGGTTTAAGTATAGGCAGATTTTCAAATTGCCTGTTAAAACCTCCTCAGCAAAACATTGATACACAATATATATCCAGGACCAATATGTGAATTGTGTAAAACTCCAATATCAGTAGTTCACCTTGTATCCTGGTGAATCCTCTTCCGATTTTGTTACACCTTATATAGATATGCGTGTCATATCTGATCATTCTTGACACTCTTCTTTATACTTTTACTAGTTTATTTGGTTCATTTTTTCATACACAAAGATGATTTATGTAGTATACAGTAATCAATTTTAATAGGAAGAGACTGTTTTCTGTCTGAAGACAAGGAAGAGCAATCTAGCATTTTCACAGATATCTATGGTAACTCTGATATCCATCTCCTAGTGGTATCAGCAAAAGCCAATTTCTTTCAATCCAGTAATAATGAACTACTGGAAATGTAATTCTCACCATCACCACAACTACTACTTAGCAYTTATCACAATTGAATTTCTTCAGTCATTTCATTGGCCATTATATCAGTTCTGCAGTATTTTTTAGTTTTAGTATTAGTATCATCACTACCCTGAAATTCTGGAATCATCAAGCTCTGTCATCCATTCACTTTTTCTGAATCATTTCCAGCACTGATCTGCACAAAACTCCACTGTTAGCCTTCCAACACTACGAAAGCCAAGCATCTATTCTTCTCTTTTGCTTACTATATTTAATTCTACAACTAAAAGAAGAAAATTCATATTCATGAACAGCTTTAAAAAAAGAAAAACCAAACTAAAGCCACATAAAACCTCCAGAGGCTTTGGTGAAAGCTGGACAATGGCTTGGTTTTTTTTAATATAAAACAATATACAGACTCAATCAACAATATCTACTACGTGTTTACTTCTTCAAAAAACTCCCACTAATTTGCAAGRCATGACTTTCATCTCCTAAAGGTACCATTATTTTACCTCTTACTGTTCATCCATGTGCTCACTAAATCCCCACTTAAATAAAAGTGCCAATATGTTTATCCAGTACTGATGTCATATCCAGACTAGCATGTTCCCAAACAGACTTCATCCTTTTTTTTTTTTTTTCTTTTAAGCAGGAGGCAACCACGGGAGAAGTAAGGWTTTACACACAAAAGCATCAGTTGGAATAAAAAGTCATAACAGCTGCAGTCACTATTCTGAATTAAYTGATTTCCAAGTGACTATAAAGATACTTATAGTAATCTCCAATTTCTTCCCCCCTCCCACCACAAACCCTTCAATTAGAAGAAACAGGAGTAAAACCGTTACCATAATATTAAAGAAGATTTTCTATTTAATTTTTTGTGAAGAACAAAAGATCTAATTTCCAATTTCTTCAGAAGAAAGAGGACAAAAAAGGACAGTTGATTAAGGACATTTAGATAGTTTAATATTGATTTAATATTGATAGTTTATTATTGATTGCAGTAACTATTTACTGCATATTACTCTTTGCTTCTCCAGAATAAAATAAGTACAAAGACCAGCTAGTATACAGCAAGAAATTAATTAGAATTATTGCCTCAGAGATCTCACAAGGATCATCTTATCTTGATGACTACTATACCTCAGCATAGGATGATCAAAATGCAAAGGAAAGGTAYGTAGTACTTACAGAAATATTCTTTTCTTTTTCAGGTTCTCATGAATTATGGACACATTTAAGAAACAGCCCAGGTTGGTTCAGTAGAGAGAAATGCATGTTGGGATGATGAAAGAAGTCAACAACAAAAAAAGTATCTATTTTGAATACACATAAATATTTTCAAAATAAGTGCAGAAACAAGCTGACACTTCTATCATTACTTTGATTAATAGTAAGTGGTTTGCTTTGCTACCACTGGTCGATTTTCATATAAAGRCACACGACATGCATTTTTTTTTTATATATCACTGCAAAGGTTGCCTCTTTATTAAAATAAACAATAAAAATACACAGAATTCAGAAAAAAGACAAAGTCTCATCTGCAAGCCCTATTTTTTCAAAAAGTGAAAATGGCTTATTCTGCAACCTTACAAAAAATAAGACAGTAAAATTCTTATGCAAGACTTGATTAGAAAAAACTTCATCTGAAAGCCACATTTTTAAGTCAGTTGACAACCTGTACTTAGAACATACTTTAATATTTTCCTTAAGCTGTCTCAAATCCAACAAGAAGCTGCCCTTGTGATCTGTTTTGACTTCGTACCTAGTAATCTAATGCATAAGAAAAAAACTATGATAGATGCTTCTATTTAAGTATCTTGTCAACAAGGTTTTCAAAATGAAGCTGATGATATTTTTACTGACTTTCATTTTTAAGAAATGCAGCCCATTTTTTAATGTAATCCAGGACAGTATTTCAGTATATTAAAAAAAGCAAAAAACTTCTGCTATCATAATGTAATAAAACAGTAAGAATGGCTGCTAGCTATTTTCTTCCTACAAATTAAAACTGTACAGTACAAAATCCCACACTAATTTTTCTTTCTGCCTTTCTTACAATTTTTAGTATCCTTTTATGCTTGCTATCTAGGGAAAAAAAAMCAAAACAAAACAAAAAAAGAGAAGTATCATATTCTACATGCTGAGACTGGTCATTCAGCATATTTTGACCCTGCAAGAGAAGCAACCAAGAGACTGACTTAGGAAAACCGTTAAGAATATTAAGTATGGAGTTTCTCATTTTAGCATAAATATGAATGGAAGCAATGTATCAGAGAAAAGAGTATGAAATGCTATGAAGAACAGAACTCAGCCAGTGATTATACYAACCTGCCCTCTCACTATTTTGATAATCAAAGGCAGCTATAGGTAGGAATATTCAAGTAAGGTGGGTACACTGAAGAGACATGTTTATGTTGGTTCCTGATGAGGCATTCCTTCCTCATTCTTACTCATCAATAAAAAACAACATTAAATAGTTCACCCTTACTTCTTCTGCAGTGTACCTACAGAATCCATTCCTGCAGAGCTTCACACTTCTCACTACCTGAAAATCCATCAGGTTTTTGTATTTACTAGTATCATCTCTGTGCATTCAGGCACAGTGTCTTATGCATTCCTCACATGCTGTCTGTCTGTTCTTGCACCCTCCTTTGGTGGACTTCCTGTGTGTTTGGGCTCAGGAACACACTGTTTATCCACACTGCCTTCTTCTCCATTACATTAAGTGTTCTTTACATTGTGTTCCCTACCTGGGAGAGCTTTTACTTCAACCCTGACATAATTTTAGATACCCACTGAATTAATATGCAGTTTGTTTAACAAAAATAATACTGCCTACTAAGGCATACGTTGTCTGGAACAGCCATGAACTGCCACCAGCAAAAAAATTGAGGGCAGCTAACTTTTGCGTTTCCTAAAAGTCCCTGACTCCTTGCACGTGTATGCCTGACCAATGCACACATGGATGTATCTGCCACTCAAAGCCCCATGCTTCCTGCATTACTGCAGAGGAATTCATCATGCATGGATAAAAAGTCAGACACATGCACCAGAGCAAGGACCTGGACTGCTCCACTGAAGGAGGGCTGAAGAACTTTAGGTTCTACCTCTTCTTCCTTCCCTGAAAGGGTCTACAAGTGGCATCTCGCCCACACCATTGCAAAAGCTGAACCACCCATGACTCTGCCTTTAGTTGAGAAGCATCAAGGACTAGACTGACTACTGAAGTTTAAGCACTTGCCATTACTCTTACAAAAACTTTTAAAGGCTGAAGATTCTAGAACATTAGAATGAATGTTCGCTATCTGTTTAAAAGAAAATATGCAGGACTGCTGGAAACACATTCTAGGAGAAAGACAAAGTTTCCACTTTGACTTAAGACAATTGTATGGTGAGATGTTAAATGAAAGCCAGGTTACAGAAGATGAAACCATTAACSAAGAACGAAAACACTATTGCTAGAAGAAAATTATGAAGATTTACAAAAAAAACCTGGTATTTCAGGATACAAAAATTCCAGGCAAAAAGGCCATACTACAAGAAAGACTTAGGAAGTTCCTTAAGCTGACCTACTACAAAAATCATCAGTTACCCAGCCCTGTCTTCAACCTTACCACTATTACTTTCAGGAAACTGAATGACTGTTGTTCCAATGAGGAAACATCCTTCAAACTCAGATTCTASTTTTATAAAATAATTTGGCTTTCAAAACCTTAATAATGGAGTTCATATTTAAGTCTACTTCTGTTAACATCTTGATAGAGTACAAAACTAAGAGAAAATAATGTAAAGCATTATGTTTTGCTGTATCTCTTGTACTAAATTCATTATTCTGTGATAAATACTTGTTTAAGTGTACTAAAAAACCTGCATTGTATTAACTAATCTGTTTCTCCAGTGAAAATTTTCAGGACAGAGAAGGTATCTCTCCAAGACACTTGAAAATGGCTGAAACCAACYGCTGCTCATTCCTGACAAATGGAAGGCATTTTTCCTTCAAGCATGCAAATTGCCTTTTGTCCATATTCTCTTAATGGGCATCCCCCAAACATGATATAGGAAAATCTTCCATAATGCCAAGGTTTTTATTGAAAGATAAAGGCAAAAGTACTCCTAGACACATGGTAAAGAAACGGTGATTTTTACTACGATCTTACTTCAGCCAAGAAATTCCAACAATTCAAGGTAAAACATTGCTAAGAAATGACTAGACAATCCGCTATTATTGTGTCAAGAAACTTAAAAAAAAAAAAAAAGCTTCTTAAATATGGAAAGTAGTACTCTACCATGGATAATTAATCCATTTTGATAGTATCATCAAGCCTGACAAACAAGTAAAGAAATACCTGTAAGTATACACTGGTATTGTATTTCATAGAAGCAGTATCATACTAGAGGACTAGAAAGATCATACCACTCTTTTCCCCCATCTTTTGTGAATTRTTGAATAAATATTTTATACAGTTTTGGAAAAACTAAAACTGAAGAWCTCAAAACCCAGTGTATTATTCCAATAGCTTTGAGAACTCCTGCAAACAATTAACCCAGTTCCYGCATCCACGTAGCTGGAACTTTTAACTGCTCTCATTTCTCACAATGTTTACTTCTGATTGTAGTGCTTGAGACACTTTTAATTGTATTTGCCAGTTAAGTTTTTTTATTCCTCAGTTCTAACAATGAAAATATAGAGGAAAAAAAAATTAAATGTCATTCTAACAGTACAATAATATATACTATTTGCAAATACAAGTAACAAAAGGTWTTTCAAAACAGTCCAACACTTCATGGATTTTCAATATATATGCAGAACTGTGCATGCGTGACTGTGTAGAGCRTATTAAAAAACGACATGGACGCTCCATAAAACCTAAAAAGTAAAAGCATCTCATACCATCTCACTCCTTGGAAACAGTGTTTTTAAAGTGGTATTATGTCAGCACTGTCTGTTCAGAATTTACTTGAGGACAGGAAAATAGCATCCCTGAAAGTTAGTGATACAACCGTCAGTGCAGCATTTTGTTTTTCCTGTTGTATCTTACTATAGTTGGTAAAGATACAAACTAGAAAGAGAAGTTAAAACGTTGTAACCGAAAGTTCAAATTTGTTTCATTCCGAGAAGTCCTGCTGAGCTGCAGGCTCAAAACGTTTTTGAGTTTACAGGCAGCCGAACTGAGAAATGTATATTCTTAAGACAGAGAAGATTTCTCCCTGATTAGGATTTCAAACCATTACTTTTTTTTTTTTCCCCTGAAACTTAAGCCATTGCATTAAAAACTTCAGAAAAACAGACAACTGTGTCAAGGTTGTAGAATTCAAGTCTTTCTCCCCTGAGACTGAAACAAATCCAGTGTAAAATGGAATCCCCCAATGCCTTCTGAGGTCATCAGAATACATAAAGTTCCTTCCAAAGACTTTGCTGCCAACACTGCTCAGGCGGCTCTTTTTTTTTTTTCCCCCTCCCTACTGGATATATGATAAGGAGAAAGGACATTGGGTTTGTTCTTGACAAAGGAAGAAAACGGACTGATGTTTAGAAAGAGGTGTCTTTGTGCATTGGTTTAACACAATGGCTTTTAGTGGAGGTGAGGGAAGCCATGGAAGTGGTTTTTGAGAAAAGCTCCTTGAAGCTTCTATACTATGTCCAGCAGAGCCAATCCCTGAAGGCTSTGACAATAGATATGTTGCTGACCCAATTAGAGAAGCTGGTAACGCCTGTGCAATGACATATTTAAAAATGAAAAAAAATGCATGTCCTAGTCCTTCCTCTTCTGCAGGCAGCTTCGGGGTCCACACAGCTGGGCCATGTGGCGCACCATCCTGACACAGCTTGCAGTGAACTTTGCCTGCATAGCTGCTTTTAGCCAGCYGTGCTGTGGGCAGTGTCAGCAGTGCCATACCCTTTCTGGCGCCCCATGTGAAGAGAGGCACGGAAAAGTGTCGGAATTGTGGCAGCCAGCATCACTCATCCTGTGCGAGCAGGGTTCACTGACAGCAAGGGGCATAATGAGCAAATTCCCTGATACTGAGCCCATGTGAGATCAACCTTTCAGTGCTGCAAAACCCAGTAAGAACTTTTCAACTGACAGAACTTGAGAACAAACAAACCTACAACAACAATTTTCTCCTGAGTCAGAGAAAAGGAAAAGGCGAGGACACATGAGGAGAACAACATGGCAACACTAAGGTCAGTGAAAAGAGGGGAGGAGATGTGGTTCATATATCAGAGCTGAAAGACATCTACAAGCTCCGATGAGGACTGTAATAAAACAAACTGTTTCCCTGTAATTTATAAAGTGCATGGGGGGATCCAGATATCCACTCACACCCTGTGAGAAAAGGTGCTCATGTTGGAGTGGGTAGATGCTGAAAAGCTGTAATCTAGTAGGAAACCCAAACGGAGAGAGTAGACCCTTGCCTCCAGAGAGAGAGAGGAGCCTTGCTTCCAACTACAGCAGTTTACTGTTAGAAGACTACATACACCCCCTGAACTAAAATGACCCACGCCATGTAGTTTGGGAAGACTATTTTGCCTGGGGAGGCACTCATGTTACAGCACGCTGGGCATGACTGCTACTTGTGAAAATAAGAACCATGCTGGAAAAGTTCACAGAGAACTGTCTCCTGTGGGAAGGGCTCCATGGCATAGCAGAAGAGACTCCTCTCCCTAAACAAACTGAAGAAAGACTTCAAGTGAAAAACCAACCAAAACTCCCATGCCCTGTCTCCCACCTGCTCTGTCAGTGGGAAAGAAGGAGAGGCTGGAGGGAGGAAAAAGGTGTTCTAAAGGTTTATTTTAGTTTTTATTATCCTCTTTTAATTCTTTCAACAAGTTTTTCTTTATATCTTTTAATTTTTGAGCCTGTTTGGCCCTTGGAGTGTTTTCTCCTAATACTTACCTCAGCTCATGAGCCTTTGAGTTTTTCYTCCCCCTCCTCTGCTTAACTACAGCAGAGGAGTATGAGTGAATAGTTTTCCTCATGGGTGTCTGGTGCTTACCCAGTGTCAAACCACGACACTTTGGCAATGGCAAAGAACTTGGAAAAAAATTTGTACTGTTTTCTTTAACCTACAGAAGGCCTTCATGCCTCCAACCAATAAAGCATTTCCAGAAATTCTAAGTTACCACTTCAATAAAACTTTTATCCTGAAAATACACACACTACAGTAGTCTGGTACAACATCCGTTTTCTGGCTCCAGATCACTTTGGCTGCTGTAATTGTTTTGTTGGATTTTTTGTCTTTTCCATTAAACTGCTCTTTGCAGTTTGCAGCTCCTCAAGACTAATCATTCAGTAAGAGAGAACAGACTTTTTTTCTTACCTATAACATGYGAGGAGAAGTTCATGGACAACTTCTTGGTGTTAACGGAACATGAAAAATTGCTATATCCTGCACACAGTCCATCAATTTTGAAAGGATTTTGAATTTCCTCCGGCATGTGTTTGAGATCCACACACTAAAAGTCCTAAAATAATCTAGAATATCTCAAACCCTAGTTGCTCTGAACTGCAACTTTATAGATCACTTTCTATTTCTATTGTGTCCAATCTTACCTTAAAAGTCTCAAATTTATAATTTGAGTTATGTGAAGGTTTTTTATGAATCTCATGATCAATAACTTATGACAAAATGTTACTAGAAGTGAGGTTTCACCCAACAAAAAATCTTCCAGYCATCTGAAAGAACATTACAAGTTTGTGTGAAAGCTGTCTTTTTTATTTTTTTCGTGTTATACAAGGAATGCTTCTATGCTGACTCTAAAAATCTCTGTTTGTCAAGAAATCAACAGTGGTTGAAAAAATATGTAAACAACTACGGCCTTTTAGGTTGTGATTCATAAGAAGCATGAGCTTTTCTTTTATCTGAGAAACAAATGCACTGTAGAGCAAATAAGTGTCGACTTGWGCATTTTTAACATCTAAAATATTCAAGTAACCCAACCTTTTTCTTATTAAATATTAATATAACTGTGAATTGTTTTTAACAATAAAGTCAACTTACAGCACTTAAAATTTCAGATAACCAAGTGCATTTACTAGCTATCTAYCCAAGAAATGGGAGACCTTTTCCTTCTAGTTGCTTACTTTGACAACTCCTCCCTTTCTACAAACTTTCAGAGCAAAATTTGCCTTCAGCTYTCTAGCTTACAAATCTATCCTGCCTTGGCAGCCACTCTTAAAAGCTCCCACTTACAAGCCCTGTACATATTCATGCCAACTGAAGCAACACTTGAATTTACTTGGCCAATACAGTCCTGAGTGCAGGCAGGCTTTAAGATGTCTGCACGAGCCAATCCTGGAAGGAAAAGCACAATGTAAACAGAACAAAGATGCGTGCAGAACAAATCTTGCTGTGAAACCCTCTCAAGAACACTCACAAAAGCCCCATAAAACACAGGCTTCTGAGCTCAGTGCTCCAGCACACCTGATCACTTGATCATTCTCTCAGAAACTAAGAAACACATACTTGGCATTAAAAAACAATTTAAAAACATTAGAATAAAAAAAAGGAGAGAGARAAAAAAGGAAGAAATACAACACCAAGTTTAAGACTGATGACAGGTCAGTAATGCAGAGTGCCTCAATGTTAATGTCATGGTGTTTGAGCAGGGCTGTCAATTTTCTTTTCCCCTTTACTCATTTATGAAGGCTCTTACTAGAAGTATTAAGCTAAAAATCCCTACAATTCTACCTGATCAATCTGGCACAAAGCACATCTCAATTGGTCAATGTAGCCTTTCCTGTTATTAGATTTTTTGAAGACTAAGATCTCTGCAACGTTGAGGAAAGAAAGAAACGYTAAAGACAAACAAAAACCCTCCCAGAATAGTACACAATAGTACGAGTTATACAATCACTACAGTTATAAACTACACTTATCAAAGAAACAATCAAAACAGCCATATTGTGAGAAAACATTTGTCACCACCTATACATGACTCTTGTGCTCAAGCCCTATGATTAGCATTCACAACTAATTTCACCACGTATTATTTCACGTAGTATCAAGTAAAATTGAGAAATTTGCACAAATCATTATGGCGTTATAAATTCTGAAGCATTTTCTTGACATCATGACATAGAAGATAAGAACACTGTATCAATTGACAGCAAGGCTGAAAACTAAAAAAATATCTGACTCAAATATAACCCAGTCCCTTGGAGCTACAATTTGAAGCTGTTACAGAACCAAATACAAATGGCATGATATTTAGAGCTTGCAGGACAATGAGGATATTGTACTGTCAGGCACACCAAACGCCTCCCCATACTCCTGAGCAGCACAAGACCTTTAAATTCTGTGCTTTAACTGTTACAGTAAAAACTCTGAACACCACACACTGCTCAACAAATTCATGTTTAGCCTGGAAAGCTTAAGACTCAAATTGTTTAACACCTTGACTCATAATTTGCTAGTAATGTTCAATATTCAATATTCAAGCTTACTCTGAAAATACTTAGAATTCTGAAATGCAGCCACAGAAAACAGACAAAGCTTTTARTCAATAAAAAAAATTGTCTCTAATATTTAATTATCGAAACATGGCATTACCTTCATGGCATGGATTTCTTCTATTAATCTCTCAACTCGTTTTTGGTTCTTTAATTTCAAGTCTTCTGAACCCCTGCAAGTGAAGTCTATTTTTATTAAGAACATCTCAGCTTAGTTACTTTATTATTTCCTCTCTGGCAATACTAAATAGTAAAATTAAAAAAATCAGGAGATGGTGCATAAACACAATCGCTTACTGGCAAATTAACATTTTAGCAAAGAGATGAACATAGCCTAATGCTTTTGCTATACTGAACAGCAGAGGAAACACTGAGGATTTAGCAGAACAATGTGAAAAACAAATGTTACTGTATTAGAAAATACTAAGCCACAATTCGTATCAAGAATAGGTGACATCAATGTCTCAAACATAATTATATTTTAAGATCTGCAATATTTAAATATGGAAGTCCATTGGGCTTGCATCTTTTTTTGGACAACTTGCTAAAATTGTGAGAGTATGCTCAATTTACACTATGAACACAATAACAGATGTATCTCACACCGTCTTAAGAGACGGTGTGAGATACATCTGTTAAATTGTTAGGCCAGTAATCTTTAAAAACATAATCTACAAAATATTGCTTAAACTATTCATGTAAGAATTAAGTAATAGTAATTACTAAAAAACAAGTATGACCTGTATATCTATGCAAACAAAGAATTTTTCTTACACAATACTGAAGACAACTACAGTGAGAAAACTTGGTGCAACTTAAATTCAACAGCAGGATAACCTAAAAGACGAAATCTGACACTTTCAGACATGCTGTAGAAGTTTTTGTAACTGATTCAGATTACCTTCCAATACACTAAATCCCATTTTAAAAAGTCATCCCATTTCTGCTTTATTTAAATCCTTTTAGTTAGTATTTTTAGTCTAAAAATTATGTAAAAGTAAGACAAATAGAATTTATTTGTTTTAGCGCCTTAAGTTTTAGGAGCAGTGCATTTTTCTCCCATTTTTCCATTTTTGTGAAAACAATTAAAATACTGCCCCATTTTTAAACCACAAAAAACCAATTATTTAAAACTGACTTTTTCGACTTTAATTTCCCGATGTGYCTGGTTAGTCTGCGAATAGTGAGGACTCTGGCCTTCTTCACATCTTTTCTCATCTTCACAACCTGTGAGAAATATGGAAGACATTATAAAGTGTTTTCCTTGATTACGTTCCATATACAATACATTCATTACATTGAGTTAAATTTCAGAAATTAGTTCAAAGAGAACTATTTTGAAAAGAGTGCATTTCCATGYTAACCAAATCCCATTTCAAATGAATTCAGATTTCCATTAAAATCAAACTGCTTCCATAAACATAAGAGGAAGAACAACCAACAGTCTAAAAATGCGTCTGAGGTCTAAACACAAGACAAGACATTCCTAACTAGACATACTTTAATATTACTCTTAGAGCTAGGCTGAGCTAGAGATTTGAAAAGTCTCACCTTTTACCTTCACTTTGCTTATTTTTGCCCCAGTGAAACACCAGCAGTATATTAAGTGCATTGGTGCATAATACATTAAAGCATTTTCATTATGAAACATCATGAAGCTTCAAGGAAAGACTCTCAAAATTAACATTATTTATAACGGAACACAATTTGAAATAYTAAATTGTTGCCAGATGGACACGAAAGAACCACAATCACACCATCAGGTTTTGAGAGCAAAAAAAGAACGTTTATTTGGGATTAAGTTTTAAATAGTTTTTGGGGTTTGATCAGYGGCTGGACCATGAGGCCCACTTTCTGACCCCACTGGTCAAACTAGAAGTCCATCACAGAGAGGAATGCGAAAACATCCACTTGTTTATGTTACAATCTGTGAGAAAACTCCAATTCAAAAATGTAAACATCAGAAGGCTGAAAAAATCAGGGCGACAYTAAATTTTTTTATATATTTGAATTTGTTTTTCTTGAAAACAAAAATCCAAGTGATTTCTAATTCGCTATAGTCTGTCTCAATTTGCCATCCTACCCAGGACCCTGCTCCCAAATTCAATGCAGGCAGTTTTAAAGAAAATTTGGCAATGATGTTTTGGYCTTAATTCTCGCCCCTCTTATTTAATAAGAGAATTCAACTTCCCCCTTATTTATTCATATATATCTTACTGCATCTATCAAGATTTTGTATTTAACAGTTTAACTTAGAATTAACAGTAAATACTAAAACAAACAGAAAAATCAATCTTCYTGACAAAAGCCGAATTTATCATAAATTTATCCAGTGGGATAACTTTCAAAATAAGTGGGCACCTCTTTCTCAATAAAGTTSTTTATATCAGACTTCTATTCTAATTTCTCAGAGATAACATCAAAATGACAGACTGATGATGACTGCACCACCTAGTGACATCAATGAGGAATATTAGTACTATAAAGCTATACTAAGCTTGAACAAAAAAAAAAACCAAAAAAACCCC
>QVAJ01000222.1:999714-1037466 GCA_003546035.1 Mixornis gularis | reverse complement strand
CCCCCCCCAAAAAAAAAAAACTTCAAAGCTCATAGAGCAGTACTTCACACCCCTGATGGGGAGTCTGGCTAGTAAATAAACACCCTGTGCAGAGACCATAAAAATGATGCTCAAAACAAACCAACCAACCAACCAACCAACCAACCAAACAAACTCAAAAAACCAAAAAACTGCAGAACACATACTTTGCATAACTGATTATGTTTGTAGCTTAGGTGACTGATTCAATCAAGTTCTTAAGCCCTGAATGGTATTCATCAGTGGCTTAGCTGAAGGCTGAAGRAGAGCAAAACAATTTCCAGAGAGGAGCATGAGCTAATTGTCAGCCTTACCTYTGCCAGGCAAGTGAAGGAATACGTGAAGCAGCGCTCCTCTAAGAAGCAAGGGAGGGGAATTGTATGGGGGGGCAGCATTAGTCACTTGCACCATAGGAACTAAAAAGGTAAAGAAGGTTTTTGGGACAAAACCAACTGACCTAAAAGTGGTCTCCTGTTCCAAAAATTGTTGTAGCAAAGGTCAGCACATACCTCAGTTACCCTAGTAAAAGTAACTGTACACACAGGTCTACCTACAAAAGCATTTCTACTTCAGTTAACAGGAGAAACCCCATGCCAAAAAGCACTAASTGCCAAGTTCCTGCTACACAGCAGCACCGCTCAAATCTTGAACATGCTAAGGAAGAAACCCGTAATATCACCATCTGCCATCAAGGCATGCAGGCATTTCTYTTTTATAAGACACTGAATGAGATTATCATAGGTCCCTATAGTGCATCTTCTTCTAAAAGGAAGAAAGAAAATAATGCAGCTTCTGGCTGAACACCTCTTTGATACTAYGTGCATTCAACGAGTTTGGAATGTCAGATGCAAATTGGATATGCCTTCTTAGAAGGTCTGAGGACAGGAGGTTGTCTTGAGTTTACGTTTTTTTATTCTCTATTTTTTTTTAATAACTACTAAAAATATCCACAAGCTAGAAACATACTGGAATTTAAGTAACTCATACTTTACGTATTAGTTACTGTGTATGCAAACATGAAGTATATTTAACTTTCTCTCAAAAGTATTTTGTCAGGTATTTTTAAACAGAAATATCAATGCATACACAGCATGTTTCCAGGGCCTACAAGAGCCAAACTTCAGCCTCCTCTGCTGCCAGCCAATGAAGGCTGTATACTATAGACATGACAGCAGGAATGAGGGAAGGTATTCACTCTTTGGCAGACTAGGAATATCAATTTATGTAATCCGGTCACTTCTTTCACACGGGACAGTATGCCTCAACTCTCTTCTTGSAAGTACTCAAAACGTTCTCAAGAAAGCAGTCAGCTCTTTGGGAAAGAAATCAAAAAAGTTAAGCTTCAGATTTTCAGTGTGCCTGAAACAATGGGGCTTAGACCACCAGGGTAGGCTCTGGTGTTACAAAGTGAGAGAGGCAACTTTGCTACCAGTAGGAAAAAAAAATCAACTACACCAAACCACCACCACCACCAACAACAACAAAAAAACACAACAAAAAAACTACCCAACAAGAATAGTCAGGATTTTCAAAAAATAATAACRAATATTTATTCATAATAAGGTATTTTTATAAATAGTTCAAGAAAAGACTGTAAGAAAAAGGAGAAGTCTTTGCACTGAAACATAAAAAGGCTAAATCTAAGTCAGGATCAGACTTAATGCTTTAAGACTAGGCAATAATGATTTTTAATCTACTCAGCAGTCACAGTAAGCACAAAAGAATAACTATAAACAAGCAAAACACAAACCAAACCATTTCTTCTATCAATAGGATCTAGGATTCCTGGAAATTAAGGAAGTCTGCAATTGTATGTGGAAATAACCACTTCAAGGATTTTTTTGAAAAAAGAACAAGAGATGCTTTCCTTTGTTGAAGACATTTTTTTATTTTGTTGGGAAATATTATTTATGAGACAGTTAAGCCATTCCTAGTCATTAATGCTACCAAATGTCTATGTTCATGAATTATTAATAATAATAGATAATATCAAAGTAAGATGAGATATAGATTATGTATCAGTTATTAAATACAAAAGAAATCATAAAAGAAATTAACTCACTTTTGAAAACAAGCCTAGGTAGTAACATATACTAGCATGAATGCACATAAGCATGTTTCAAAAGCTATGGTTATGAACAAAAATGATCCATTTGACACTGTGCTTTTTCACAGAATAATATATTTATATCACTACTGATGCTAAGCAAAGATGAAATCCAGAAAATTCCATGGCTGATGATATTCCACAAAGAGAGGCATCCACCAACCCAACAGCCTTCCACCTGCAGTAAGCACTGCCACAAACCATTTCCAGCCATAGGCAGATGGTAGTTGCTGCTGCCCTTTCAAAAAAGGCCAAAGAGCACAGCACGGGATCAGCAGATGACAAGCCAGACAAGAACTAGAAACTCTCAGCCAATTCACCCTTTCCAGGGAGTGCACATTACTGARGGAGATTGCAACAGGAATTGCTGGCTTCAGCACAGCCTGCATTAATGTGATACTTGGCACAATGCTCCCAAGTACTCATYTGGCAATGAAAACAGCCCCAGCTTTAATGGATGGGTACCACTGACACAGTACAAAGGCATCAGAGGGTACATACCAAAGAGGGTGATTTCTAGCAAATAATAAAGAACAAGTGTGTGTTTAAAGACATCACGAGAACTGTATTTAACCCAGAAYTCACAGCCCAGACTTTCTCCCTGAGAAAGGAGGAAACAAACAGCTTCACTCACTTTGCCTTTCTGCTTCAGGTTATACCTGGCTCCAAAGGGTTAATAGCCATTCCCAGAGATTTGTCTTTTTGTGTGGTAGTCCAATCAGACTATCCCAATCCTCAGCATGTCCAAGCCCCTCTCCTGCCCAGAAAGAAACTGACACAGGATTACTTTTGATCACAAAGTCCTCTCTAGGTCATTTTCATTAAATAGTTCCGTTTTGACATTGGGATGTAACTATGACACTCACAAATTCATTTAGACTAACAAAAGTCTTGGAAGGAGTTAATCAGTTCCTAAATCAGTGTTAGGCTGTCTGGAAAGGGCTTTTGATCACAGACATTATCCCTTTTAAATTAATAGGACATTGTTATTGTACATAAAACAAGACAAAACATATGTGCAATAGAACAGAAAGTTATTTTAAGAGCCTCTCACATAATTAAGCTGTTCCAAAAAAGTTTGTTTGAAATATTTCAAGTTTCTTTAAGAGAAATATAAGGCATTTTTAGATAAAACAACATCAAGAAGTCTAGTTTAGGTTCTGAAACTCGGTATTACAACAAAACAGTCCTCATATTAGGGATGGCACGAAAAATACAGCAAGGAACATGGATAAAATKATAATGTAGGTACAATTATACATTCAAATTCACATGACTAGTCAAAGATATCTGCCTTCACATTTTTAAGACAACAGCAGCAAAGTTCTCAAACGAACATTACATTAGAATAAAATGTTATACTTGGCCACTTCTGAAACTTGTTTTGAGGTCGGTACAAGCAGCATGACTCCAAACTAAGCTAGTGTTCAGCCAATTAGAAAAAAATAAAGGAAAGTGTGACTCAAGATCTGTAGATGTATAAAGAAAGGTATGTGTCTACTCTGAACTATAGTATCAACTGTACTTCACAAAAAATCACAAAACCAAACCATTATTAAAAAAAAAATCCAACGGATTAAGAGAAGTGCTAGTATGTTTCTGCCTATGACTTGTTTGAATGCATTTTATTCAAAAAAACACTGAAGTACTAGAACAACTGTGAAGGAAACAGGTTGTTTTTACACTACCACATATAAAAGTRAATACTGTACATAAAAATACCTGAAGGATCTAGAATGTCTTAAATTCTAAACTAAAGTTAATAGAAATTAACTTACACAGCCAGCCCCAGCTATCCAAAATGCAAGAAAGCCAATAAACRGATGGACATGTCCTTTTCTTCGGAGCAGTCTGAAGCACACACAACTGCTCTTCTTGGGCTTCAGCCCATGAGGTACTGAGTATTTTGGTCCTGACCCAATAATGCACTTAAATTATTAAATCCTTAAACAACCCAGCACTAGACAGACCAGAATTTCTTCATCCACTTCTACTTTATGCCAGCACACAGTCTAGTCTTGTACCAGTCTTCTAGTACCAGAACTGGGACAAGCAACCAGAAAAGCCAAATCATTCTGTTCTCTTCCAAGGAAGGACACGCCATCTAACCCCTAACCTCATCTAGGGGAAACAAAGGCCTAACTGGAAGAGTTTATAACACTTTGAAATATCCATGTTGAACAAACACACAGCCATTAAACAGAGGCCTCCAGCCTTCTCCCTCAACATGGTAAGTCTCTCCCCTAAATGAAAACTGTCTTCAACAAGACAATTTTGCAGACACAACTGCAAAACTATTTCTTTTACAATTTGAAAATGATGTTCCTAAAGCAGTGTTCTGTAATTTTACACAGACACATCCAAATTCACTGTGCAATATAAGGTCTCTTATGGCTTTTCTATCAGTTGATGGCTGGAAAAAAAGAGGGTAGTTCTGAGCTTGCTTTTTCATTTCAATTTCTTACTCTACTCTCCAGGCTAACAGGATTTATGTGACATGAGGGTCACATGTGAGAGTGGGATAAAAACAAGAAAACATCAAGAACCAAGGCTGTTAATTCTATCGCAGGAGGAGTCTATTTTAAATATTGCCTATCATATTGCTATTGACAATATTTACCATATACCAGGAAAAAGATGAAATTGCAGGTACAGGATATACTTCAATCCTCTGAAGTATACTCCTCCTCATAYATTCCCTTCATGTCAAGAGAACCCTAGGAGGTTGAAATGAGAGCCTCAACTAGTAGGATCAGAATGGCTCAATGCAAAAGGAAGAAATTATTTATATATCTCCATAGGTACACAATAGTTTTTAGATTTTAACGCAGTAAGAGATTTACTTTTGAATCAAGTTTAAACAGTGCTGCTACAGTAGAAAGGGAAGAAATCACTAAAAATACATCGAAATCACTTGTGTTTTCTACAGTGGCCTTTTTTATACATTTATACAAATTGCCTTAATTACACATCAACAAGTGCCAAAGCAAGAAATTCAGCTTAAAAAAACCAAGTAATAAAAAGAAAGTGAAATGTGTGTAAGTTGAATATTCAAGGTTTCTCCAACACCTACAAAAAAACATGGAACTCAATAATGTTTCAGTTCTCACTGATCTTTCCCCTCCTCATTTTAGGGCACATCAAAAGCATTGGTTTTACTTTATAGTTACTTAGCAGTCTTCTAACCAAGAAATTACCATGCCAACAGAGTATTCTCAACATTAAWTTTTTGGTGGTATTTGGCAACACAGTTTTAAAATTCAAAACACCTGCCATTGGATCACATATTAGCCAGAACTAACAATAGTATATAATCTTTTGAGTGAATAATCTAAGTGAAAAAATGTTTCTGGAATTTCATGATAAATATTTCTCTCTATTATCTGGAATGCCAGCTTTAAAGATCTAATGACTTCTAGATTCTTAGGAGAAGTTAGTGATTTCCAAGTTTCCTTTTTTCTTTTTTGTAAAAAGATCCGTGTATTACAGTATATATTTTATACATGTCAAAATACGTGGAAATAGGCAGAAAGACTTAATACAGCTTCATACATTTGCATTATAAAAACATATATAAGTAGAGTGGCAAAGGCAGCAAGAAACAACATAAACACATCTGTGTGAAGTATCAGTGTTCAGTTCCAGAACAGTTTTAAACAAATATATACCACAAGAAAGAATATATAAAAAAAMCAAAACAAGGTGAATTTTCAGCCAGATCAGTTTCCTGAACTGTTTTCCCTTATGGTCACATGAATGTTAGCTAGTTCCAGCACAGAAGAGCAAAGTAAGAACATACAGAAGACAGAAAGATGGACCACAACAAATCAGACTACAATAAATGAGCCATCCCTTTACATAATCTAAAGATCAAATCCCAACATAGAAAGGTTAAGGTGCTAAAGTTATTCACAGTTTTTCAGTTACTGTTTGTGCCATACCAGCGTGGTGTTAACATTGCCTTAGCCATCCGCAGCTACAAGAGAAGAGGTTTCAATCAAGTGAATTCAATTCTATCCCAATACAACAATCAAAGTGTACAAAAATTCTTGAAACGCAAGTTAAATTCTTCTGGATTAAAATATTGCATCCTGCTGTCCAAAGCAGGCAGAAATGCCACCACTTGAGAATCCAGAAATCAAAACACCTGCAGCTTCTCAGGCCTCTGGGTACTCACCCTGTCAGGTTTCCCAAGGGGTTTGCTAAGGATGAATGAAAAAAAACCACACCGCCCACTTGGCCAAAACTCCACCCTCCTTACAGGAAAAGTAATGCACACACCCCTTGTGAGTTACTGTCAAACCCTTCCTCCACAGTCTGCCCATGCTGCTTTCTCTGTATTTTCTCAACTGTAGCACTGAAACATGAGTTTCTTTATTCAATATAGYGCTGTATTTCCTTCTGCATGGAGAACAGTTGTCACTTCTAATGTAATTTCTCCAAGTGGAAACCACAGTGAGTACTTCAAAATGCTGGAAAAGATCATTTTCATCTAAAGGTTTAGAAAAGCAATTCCAAATATATAAGATAGTTGGGAGGAAATAAGGCTAGCCTGGAGTTACTTGA
This sequence comes from Mixornis gularis, assembly GCA_003546035.1. Lineage (NCBI taxonomy): Eukaryota > Metazoa > Chordata > Aves > Passeriformes > Timaliidae > Mixornis > Mixornis gularis. Next base: position 1,030,775 of record QVAJ01000222.1, on the reverse strand, counting down.
TCATTGCCAAAGACCAAACTTTAATGGATCTACTGCTTCAAAGTCAGTGTCTCACTGGAAGGAGTCAGAATCTATGCAGTACTTCAGAAAGCATTCAAGTCTCAACCAGGATCATGAGATGGCTAGACACATTTCTAAACTCTAAAACACATCAATAGTTGTAAACATCCAGATAAGAAGTAACTGTTATAAACTAGTCTCAAGATGCTATATTAGATGTATCACTGCATATATAACCACATGGAAGTAGAAACTATAAATGTTTTCCAAAACAGAGGACTACCTGAAGGTAATTTCTAACTCTGTATTTAATTGATCAGCTGAATGCAAGTTTGAAAACCCCCAGGTATCACTCTGCTAAAAATATTTCCATGGAATGTTGAAGGAGGAGGTGATCAAGGCATCCAATACACACAAGCTTAAATTAATGGGCTTCAATGTATAGGATTTCTTAATTAGACCAGAGCTCTAACTAGAAGTCACATGTGAATTTCATGCCTCCTTAACCTTTGACTTTACATGAAGACAGTAACAGCAGAAGGTGCAGAGAAGCTGTAAGAATTATGAGGGTGAACACATCTCAYAATAAATAAATAGTAAGAATGCTGAGGACTTTTACCCCTCTTCAAATGGTGAATCTTTTAAAAGCAGTTGGAAAAGAGCACTGATCACAAGGCAACATTACGAATGTCAACATTACTTGCATAATCTGAAGCATGATGCCACAACTTGACTGCAATGTCTGACAAACAATCTGTGTAATTTTTTTACATTAATTATACAGGTCACAAACATGATCCAAACCTGCAGAGTTGAACTGCCATCATGAAAAGAAAACTGCATCAAAATTGGGTAGGAACCTTTCTCTATAGCAAAYACAGAAACTGAACCACAGTGATTCCAGTATAAATTTGGAAATGTGTTTGGTGGTGTGACTACTTTGTCTCGGGATTAAGAGATGTTAATATAAATGGTGGTACAGCCCCCTAAGTCACCACAAAAAAACTTCAAGTCTTGACTGCTAAGACGTTGCAACTTTTCTCATCTATTGTGAAAGAGTGGAGTATCCAAACTGTGTATTCTGAAATTATATTTGTTAGCCTGGTTTCTGAGAACATTAGGTTTGTCAGCACACTGTCTGTCTGTCAGTATCCATATCTGGTAACTTTTGGGCTTAGTAAACTGAAATCATGGTTGACCAACCATCACAGGCCAGAGCTCCTACATGTTTTGTGAAAACTGGCAGCCATGTAAGAGTTGTGAACTAACATCAGCATGGCTAGCATGGAAGAAATACACAAGCAGAATTAAAGTCTTTTCCATTCTGGCTGAGAACAGTACATGTATACTCATTCTCCAGCACACGTGGCTCTGAAACAGCCACAGAACACCCTGTCCTGACTGTCTAGGCAGGCAACACAGGCCATAACCAGAGTTACCGAGAACACTCCAAAAGAGTAACACCAAGGATAACACACTGAAAACTAAAAGAGACAGAGCCTCTTTTTAGAGAGACTAACTGATGTTATCTATACGAAGTTTTACAGAACACTGGACTCAAAGCTGTAACATGCCAGGCATCACTGGTTTTCAACTTACGCACACAATACATTTTATTTTTATCACATTGTTTGTACTGATGATTTAATCTGGTGATTGAAACTTCAAGGGTAATCAGAACACTGATGACTTGCTGAATGGGATTGAAGAAGGAGAGCTTCTTCTGTGCAAGACACTTCATGAAAAAAGAGACACTTTTATAGTTACTTCAATTGCCCTCAGCTTGCACTAGTCTCAAGAGGCCAGGAAAAGAATGGGAAGCCTGTTCAACGTTACAGCACTTGTACAGTACAGTACAAGTATTTGACAAATACTCATATCTTAATATTACCAGGAAATGCATCATCATTATTATCTGTCATTCAACATAAACACTCATTTTGTAGTAAGACTCATCCATTTCAAAATTTATATTTCAATGTCACTATATAGTTGTGCAAGCAAATAATTAAGGAAAAATGGTTTCAAATTCATTAAACAAAACAGAACAGCACCAGAAGAGGAGTGATGAAGTTAGAGAAATATCTACTAAATTATTTTACATTTCTCCCTAAATCTGAATGATAAAAATCTAGCTAAATATCACAATTTTTAGATTGACCATAAATATATATTTAGCCTGCATTATAAAAGCAACTGATCTTACAATGAGAAAAAAATAACTTTTGTTTTAAAATTTAAACTATTTTTCTTCAAACTCCTCCTCTGTAAAGTTTGTCCTGTGTCAACACAAGTAAGAAGAGGCCCAAGTACTGGAAAAAGGCTGGAAGGCTATTTAGGTATGTGAAAATGCCCATTAAAAATGGGAATGATCAACTATCAACAAAACGAACATCTATCAACTTCTGCCCCTCATGCAGAAATCAGTGTTCTGGATAGAAGCAAACCAGGCCTCAAGTTACATCTTGCAACAGTTACAGCTAATTTTCATGATATGAGTAAGCATCACCAGTATTGATACATTTCRGAGGGATAAGAAGCTCTCTCTATTACACCCTCCTCACAACCTGRAGAAATTTCAGTCGTGCAAGTGTATTTTAAAATAACAATAAAAGCTTTTCATCTCTTATTTGCATCTTCCAAAACTGTGCTTTCTTGTCTGATGTTCTGATATGACATGTGTAACATTTAGAAAGACAAAGAAATCATCTGTATAAGTAGCATCACAAATCCAAAACCTTCATGCAGGAAGTAAGTAGAGTGGTATGTTATGGAATGGCATAATAAGAAAAGCATGGAATGATGTTACGTCCAAAACACTGGTCAAATCAAAATTAGTGAGTTGAGTTTCAGGAGGAAAAAAAAAAAAAAAAAAAAAAAGATCATAACCACTTTCTTCTTATGCCTGGGAAAAAAGCTATTGAGAAACAGATAATAAGGATTAAGTATCCACATTTTTAAAGGTAAAATCCTTTATTAAAAAAAGAAAGAAGAACAAGAAAATAGGGAAACAACAGAAAAGATGTGTTTGTGATATGTGACTTTCAAAGTATTTGCTACTTTTGCCTTTCTTCTTAAGAAAAGATCTGTCTTCTTATTCAARAAATGCTACCACCCCCAAATTTCTTTGAAGAAGCATGAGACTCCTTTTACTAACAGACTATCAAGTCTAACTTTTCATCTGTCTTATGGTGCCCCTAGCACAGACACCTGACATGCATATAAAAAGCAAGTATCAAAATGCATCCAGTGAGTACAAGTACAACCTCTGTTCAGACTTAGGGTATGCCAGTGACCAGCAAAAGCCATGGCCTCAGGAAACACACTCTGATAAAAACGTWATATAAGGGAAATCCGAATTCGCATCACAGATCTTTCTCACTTACACTTCCAAACAGGATGCATATTCAGCCAAAGACTATGAACATCACCACAATGTGAGGTAAATTTCCTCTGGCTTCAAACATGCTGAATATTATTGCCCTGACAAACTCTGAAATAATATCCTACTTCCCACAGAAAAACTGCTCATCCTTTAATGTGCTTTCTGCTACTGTATCTCTATGACTTACAGTTTTTATGGGAGCTTTCTCTCAGTCAGCAGTTATTGATTTATGCAAAAAAAAAAATCAAAAATAATTTTTTTAAGTGGCACTACCATATAAGCTGCTCTTCAATCTTTTTGGAAGGATGGGAAGAATTCTTGCTAGTGGAAATTGAGAATTACCTTGCTACACCAGTTAGTGTTCCTTATTCCCTCAGATCAGTTTAAAGAAAAACAATTTCATGATGAGAATTTCGCATAAAAGCAAACACATGGGAAAGTCAGTGGTTAAGAAAACCCCAAAAATCTAATAATCTGCATTCYTCCTAGAAGTTTCTTCATGGAATCAATAGAAACTGGGGAAAAGGACAAGTACAAAAAGTAGAAGGAATAAAGTGCTTAAAATATCCCTGCCAGATGTCTGACATCTATYCATTAATTTAAATACCTTTCCACAAGTTGTTCTTCATCAGTTGCCAAGCTACCAAATCTACAAGAAATTTGTACACAATTATCCCAGTACTACTTACTAACAACTTGGAGCAAAGCTTAAAGGTCCTTGCTAAAATCTTCTTTGTTGTGATAGAACAAGTACTCTCACCTGTCTGCCCAATGTTATGTTCACTGTCCAGACATTGACAACTTCTCTTCCACACCAAGTGCTGGTTCTGTTGGAAAATTTCCTTCTTCTGAAGCTTGCCACCTCCTTCAATCTCTAAGTTTTTCTTACCAAACTGATTTCCCTTTTCCCGTCCTTATAAGGTCTCCTCATTCCTAAATGYATTTCATCTTGTTCAACACACTTCATCACCTACCCATCATTTTTGTCTGTTTTAATACTTAAATACTTATGAGCTCCTTCCTTCATTCTTCCCTGCCCCATCCCTCCCCTGCATGAGCAAGCAATCACCTAAACTGCCCTTTTGTTTTATATTGTTCCGAATTCCTATCTTATCCATGTAAGGTATAACATGCTTAYGTTATACCCCTGTGCTATTCACAATCTCTGCAGCATTTCCTCTGAGACTTGCCTCTGGATGAAATCCACCATTCATTCCTTTGAACCAGCAGCTATTTAGAACAGTTCTAACCAGCCTCTCCTGCAACAGCTTTTATCTTATCTCTTCCTACATTAACATACCTGTACATGACCTTATGTTTTYTCATATGTGTCCTCATAAAACAGCAAAAAGAATTCACAGAATCATTTACATTGAAAAATACCTTTAAGATGATAAAGCCTAACCATAAACCAAACACTGCCAAGCTAACCACTGAACCATGCCCCTAAGTGCAACATCTACACGTCTTTAAATACTTCCAGGAATGATGACTCAACCACCACCCAGAGCATCCTGTTGCAGTGCTTGACAACCCCTTAGGTGAAGAAATCTTCCCTAACAGCCAATCTGGCACAACTTTATGCCATTTCCTCTTGTCCAGTTACTTCTGAAAAGAGACCAATCCTCATCTCACTACAACCTCTTTTCAGATAGTTGCAGAAAGCAATCCACCTCAGCTTCTTTTTCTATGCACAGTTTCATTTGGTATTAARTACCATATGAATAAACAGGTATTCACTGTGCAAAGGAAATACATATGGTAATTTTTATTCATATAAAATCACTGCAAGAATTTTATATCTCTTTACTTTATACGACTTGAAAAACATTCAAAAGAGTCACTGAATTTAGTAGTTGGCCACTTTACTTCATTAATTGCTCTTTACTACTGACCTCTCTGCAGCACAAGACAAACTGAAAAGAATTCTATCACTGCATGCCAATGAGCAATTTGCAATGAATTCACAATTGACTACTATTCTCATTCTAGGAACATCTCCTCCCCAAAGCCCCCAAATTCTATTATGAAAAAGTCTAACACCACAGCTTCCCTTCTACACCCATTTCAGCCTTGCTCCCTTCTTCATTTAGCAACAAGTTCCAGACCCTACAATGTAAAGGCTGCTGAAAGACCTCTGCAAGGAGAGCAGTAAGCAATTACGCACATTTACCGTAACAGAACTATTTTTAAATTGTGTTTTACTCGGCATATATAGCCATAAATTACATTTAATAGAAAAACTACACTGTGTACTGCAAGTACCTCACAGTTCCTTTAAAGTAAAAGTTACAAAGTTTCCCAAGGCCRTTTGCATGTTTTTTTCATTATTGTACACTACCACACCAAGGAACCACAGATGTTTTTGTTTTATGAGAGCATCTTACTAGCCTACGTGGCCTACCACACACACTTCATATAAACCACTTGAGCTAAGGAAAAGTTTTCATTACTGTCCCCAAGTACAGCAGTCTGATAACGGGTGTATACAATACTGTCAGAAATAAAACCTGCCTTGTTAGCCATGGCTAATTGCTTCAGTAAGCTGCTGAAAAAATCTGTGTGAAGAGCAAGATCAGAAACTTGCTGCTAATATTAGTAAAACTGATGATGTGGCAACTCTAAAAACTTTAGAAACAGCTGCTGGAATAGTTCCTAGGAAAAAAAAAAGCCACAATTCCTCAGAATTTTATCTCACAGAGTATAAGTTTGGAAATTTCATAACCTTTYGAAAGACTTTTTCCTTAGGACATTTACATGGTCTGCAAAAGAATGTCAGCAATTTAACACTTGAACTGTTTTAAGCAGGAATCAAGCCCTATGTAGCACAACTTTCTTCTTCAAGAAACTGTTGTGCCTACAATTATTTATTAGTAACACAACTAAGGCAAAAATTTTTACATGCATTTCCATAGAGCTAAAATGACTGCTGCCAAGTATTCCAGAGTTTAAAAAGAAAGCCGTGTTTGCTTTCCAACTTTGCATAGACTTGCAATATACAGAAAAAATGCAGTGATTTGCCAGTATACTAAGAAATGAACTGATGGAAAAGATTAGCTATTTAGTTTTGAATCATGCAGAAATTTATCTTTCCTCAGTTCTCATAATTTGTTCATCCAAGACTTTAGACTGACTTTAGTGACATTTAAGAGAATGCAGAACCAGCTTCAAGGAAGTATTTAAGACCATGTGCGAGCCAGGGATACACGGATCTTGGCAATGCCAATAGTCATCCATGGCTTCAATTTGACCACAAAGCATCCCACCCATACTTTTTCAGAAGTATCCAAGTGCTAGCCACTCTACCTTAAGAATAATTTTGAAGTGGTCACAGACGAACTTCAAGCCAGCTTAAGTTGACAAAGAGACAGAGACTCTGTGATGCATCTGGACYATACTGGCAGATAGCTCAGAAAAGCACAAGAACTGGTGTCTGCCACCTGAAAAACAGTCTAGATGCTGGGGCACATAACAGAAAAGAAAAACTTGGTATAGGAGTCTAAGGTAAATACTTCTACTTCAAGAAAACGGCTTGGCCAGCATACTGTATAGGTGCTGGATGAAATACAGCTCGTAAATCACAGAGAAAATAGTAAAAGAGAACTTATCTATGGACCAGCAAGAAGAATTTTCTCAGGAGTAAAGAAAGTCAGTTCTAGTTTTTCCTTTCAGGGAGCTCATGGATTTTATGCTAATTGTTGGATAAGCACCCCTTGGAGCACGGTCAAGGACTTTTGCTATGGAAATGCTCCCATTGGTGAAATACATCACCAGGCTCCCCTCACTCCACAAAATCAGCCTTCTTTGCCAGACAGTAGCCCAGAAACAGTATTTGTGATTAGTGCACTCTGCTGGTCATTGAGATTCACACGGTTCAACTCACCTCAGACTGAGGGAACCTATTTATCAGCTTTCTCAGTTACTGGAAAGTTTTRTAACAACTAAGCCCTTAAAACTAAAACTTTTCCCCCATCAGACGGCTTCATGCCTGAAAGGACAAGACCATATTTTGAATTATGAGCAGTAAGACATCCCACAACTCAGTCCAATACCAAGTAACTGGTCAGATGCCTCACTTCAAGTCTCACTTCCCCTTTATATAAAGTGAGCAGACACAAATATTGAATTGCCCTAAGGGATTCTTTGATTACCACATAGCCCAGGGGATAGCATAAAAACAGACCTTTGGGGGTAGGTGTTTTATTTCAGTGAGAAACAAAGCACTGCACTGGACTGGCTGCCCAGTATTTCTAACTTCCTTACACATACTAGTGTCTAYAGCACTCTGTCAGTGTTATTTTCAAAGTTTCTATCTAGGATTCTTTTCCATCACTGTAAGGAAGGCTTAGGAACATACTTTAAAATATCACAACATACCTTAGGTAATAGATGCCACTTGGACTGYTGGATCTAATGCACTAAAAATCTGAATGCTCACATCAGCTTGCCCAGGACAGTGAAAAGCATTTTTAAAGAAAGCCCATGAGGGCCCAAGTGTTAATTTCTTAATTACCACTGGAAATACAATTCAAATATTAAATTTTCCTCTACTTCTTACTGGACTGCAACTTACTCTTTTGCAACAGGTGAGAGACCATTCTTTTCCCCCGCAGTCACATTTCCCAAAAAATAAATATAAATTTAGTGACATATAAGAGACTGTATGACCAGGTTCAAGGAAATATTTAGGATCACAAATTGTCCAGGAGAAGCAGATCTTGGCAGTGCCAGTATCCAGTCATAGCTTCAATTCTGACCACAGAGCATCCTAGGCACCTGTATACCTAGACACCGCCGAAATTGTAAGATTCTTCTTTCAAGCTAATTTTTAGCTAATCTCCTATGAACTCATTATGCAAAGCTATCAAGATTAGACAAATATAAGGGCTCCTCTGGCTTGCCCTTTGAACTCTCTAACTCTCCTGCCTTCACAGCCTTGACCACTAGTTAACTTCTGTAACAGACACCTGCCAGACAACATAACTGTACACTATATATCACCCTATTTTAGGTTTTGTTGGTTCAATGCCCTCCCCAAATCCTATGTTTATTTCACAGAAAGCCACTACTTAAAGAGAAATAGAAATATGTAAGTGAAAACAGCGCAGCTCTATCAGCCAACCAAACAGCTCACTCACTGGTGGGGGGGAATAGTCCATTTCTCCACCTCTGTGCCCATCCCACTCATCTCAGGTCCCACATTCCTGCTGCTCCCCCTCACTTGTAAGACCCTGCTACCATCAACCTGTAGTAGAAAACTACTCTAGCAACAAACTTCTTATGATCACAGAAAAGAGAGGCAAGACCATGTGGCTGGAATGGCTGATTGAGAAGCCCCAAATTCAGAAGCACCAAGCCCAGATCCTCATGAAACCAGTCGGAGAACTCCTTCAGGGGCACATCTCATCTGTCTGAACAGCAAAGCAGTTCTCCATGAAAAGAGTTATATGAAAGGTGCTTCACTGTTAAAAACTCTCCCCGTTTCTATAGAATAAAATGTGTGCAAAAAACCAACAGACCATGAATAAACATGATTTTGAATTGTATGTCTAATTTAGCATCATCCTAAGCCAACAAAAACACAGAGAGATACATCACATCTGAGTGACAATCCAGTCATACATAATGCTGAAGAAGGCTGAAAATAARAAGGATCTTAACTAACTGCAAATAAATACCTCAGTGAAGTCTTAAACTCACTTTGTTCAGAATGCTTCTTGCAAAAATGGTGACCATTCAAAGACTAAAAAACTTTAAGTTAATTTTATTTTCCATTAATTCAAAAATATTTATACAAGCATGCTGGATGCATTGTATAAAACCTGGAAATATATAATACACTAAGGACTAGCATGAGTAAATACACAGATCTTTCACATTTAGTGTACCTTACAAAAATCATGAGGCATTTCTTGGTTATAGAAATCAATTCAGCTTCAGGAAGAATGAATGACCCACTCAAATTTCCCACTCCCTAATCGTTCTTGATATTCCATTCAGAGCACCTTCTCCTTATTGCTATATAGAAACTTTGGTGACCAAAAATTATTTACTTATAAAAGGATGTACTTGAATTTTCTTCCATTTGTGAATGAACACATGTAAAATGCAATTTCAATAGCTCTTTCCTTTTAGTTTTTTATCTTAGTTGTGCCTGAATACCTAAGGACAAACACAACACCTACCCATGCAACATCAAGACAGCTGAAGTCTTTATATAAGCATTTCCAAATATAGACTTACTTCTGTTTGCACTGTGATAAAAGATTAAATAATTACAGCTATAGTTCTGTATAATTACTGAACTACAGCTAAAACTCAAGAATACAGTTTCAGACTTTCAGAGACCGTATGTCAGCCCTTCTCCCTAAGTTAAGGTTATTCCCCATAACCTTTTTGTCTGATATTTTTTATTATCAGCCACGCTATTTATACTTGACTTTCCCATATACCAATCTAAATTCTTAATTCACATGTCCAGACTGCTTTCTAATGATGCCATTACCTAAACTGCTGCCCACCTAAATCTGAGGCCAAGATGTCAGCCTTAAATCTAAAGAGTAACAGAGCTGAGTGTTGCCACGAATACCATCACAATACAAAGTGCTGGGACCCAAAATACTATGAATGGAATTCATCACCCTGAGCTTCATTACTAAGCTCCCTACAAAACACTTTTAATTCTGGACTTTGCTTGGAAGGCTGAAAAATATGKGTGCACACAAATAACTCTCAAGATATGGTTTTATTTTGATCCTACCTTTTAGGAAAAAAAAAAGAACAATTCTATCATGGATGACAAGCATTATGCAGACATCTGCTTTTATTATCTAAAAGCTGTAGCTTTGTAAATACAGAGAAAAATTACTTTGTCTGCATGTGATTAATYATTACAAATTTAAGAGAAAAAATTCACCTGATACCCAAGCTTCAATATTCAATCAAGTTTGGAAAATTTGATTCACATGTYCCATAGATAGAAACAACCCTCAACTCTAAGAATTTGCTTTATATAATATGATGCCTTACTAACATTCAACTTCAGCCATTACAGTATTCATGAAGGCACACAATAGAACACCTATTTTTAAAACACTGTATACAGATTTCATTTGCATTAGCTTCATGCACTTTCTGCAGCATAGCTCTTTGAGGTAGCTGCAAACAGAATATCATTCAAAAAAAAAAAAGGATGGAAAGGCTAGAAAGATAACTGTATTTGTTGCACTAATACAATATTGATAGGAGAATAGAACAAATAGAACAAAATAATTTAAGAAGCATAGGTTCTGAAAAAAACCCTAGAAATCTAGGGCTCCCATTCAACAGCTTCTGTTTCATACTATTATGTATTGCTGATCAACAAGGATAATTTTTCACACTAAACATGAGCTATCTCCCTTTAAACTTGCCCTTAGCCATGGTAGTTGATGATTATGTGCTGCCATCTAGCAAATGTTTCCAGAAAAGCTTAACTTTGGAAGCTATTCTGTGGTAAGATACCTGAAATTTCTTAAAAAGCTTTTTAAAATAAGAAACATATTCAAGACAGCAACAGGTTTTCAAAACGATTCCTTCAGCCTGCATGCTTGTAAGAGTAAGCACAACTGGAGAATGCAATTAGGCTTAATACAGACAAACCCTTCAAAAGTAAGGCCATACACAGTGCATATGGAACTGCAAAACTGAAATTTTCATTGTATGACTTAGCTTTCCTTTGTTTCAATGAATTCAACAAGTAGAAAATGGTAAGGAATACTGCATTTTSTTCTTTCCCAAAAACTCTAGTCTTCACTGTTTCACTTTGTTCCAATTTTCTATGTTTTCTATCCCTCTGCACCCACCSTCCCTCCTTCGCCCCAACCAATTCTTCCTTCAACAGAAATCAAAATGCAGCAATCCCATACAGTATAGGATGCCCARTTACAAAAGAATTTTGTTTCTTAAGCCTTTTCAATCTCAATTTTTCAGTTATGCAGTCACACTGAAACTGTACCATGCTATTCACTAGGAGCAAGATGGCTTCCTAAAATTACTGGACCTTGCTGACTGTGGGTTCTGCCAAGAACTTGCTTTTTTTCTGTTACTATCTAGGTATATATTCAATTAGAGAAAAATGAAGAAAACATTTACACACTTTTGGCACAAGTCCTACTTGTTAACATGGAAATAGTGCGATGTTTTGAAGGATTTACRCTGCTATAAACAACTTTTCATGAAAAGAAAGATTAATGAAATGTCTAAACCAATTATTTGTGTATTATTATGATTATTTGATATGATAATTGATTATGATCAGTTTCTTACTATTTTCTGTTTTCTTTCAACTCATCACAACAATTGCAATTTCCTCTTTCCACCGTGGGTCCTTAACATTGTAGAGCTACCTTAAATCTCTCATTCACACAGTAGTCCCCTAAACAGTACAACATCTTCATTCTTTGCTCCTTATAGATCAGAACATTTGGGAGAATATTGCTCCATGGAGGTACTATTCTTTAACCAAATTATAATTAAAAAAAAYCCAAAGCCCAACAACTTTTGAAGTCTCCACTCCTTTTCAATTTCCCTGAAATTAGCCAATGAGTTCAAAAGCTCTCAGAACAGACACAGGCATCACAGTCCACTACTTGCCTCATTTCCCTAGAGGATTTTCTTCATCATCATCATCATTCAATTGTCACGCAATCAAATGTCCTCTAGTTTCAAAGCACACATACAACTGATGTAGTAGACACCACAGAACAATTAAGTTTTTTGACACTTATAACTATTTTGTAGCTACTAATATCAAACAAACTGGTAAATAATTAAATTAAAGGCYAATTAACATTAAGTGTAAGTGCTAGTTTATATCACTGAAAAACACAGGTCTTAAGAATATTTGTTCTTCCTGTAAACAAAATGCGAATTGGTAAAAAAAAAAAAATCTAAATCTATCATCCTAGAATTCCTTAAGACTCCACCATTAAGAAGGACATGATATTTTATGTTAATTATGAGCAGAAGTCTTTCTTTGCTAGAATTAAAACTGAAATATGTAAGTATAATATCACAGAATTTCATAGAATGGTTTGGGTTGAGAGGGGCCTCAAAGACCACCTGGTTCCAACCTTGCTGCAATGAGCAGGGACAACTCCCACTGGACCTGGCTGCTCAAAGTGCATCCAACCTGGCCTTACACACCTCCAGAGACAGGGCATATCCACAGGCCAACACATGCCAGTGCCCCATCACCCCCACAACACAGAACTTCTTCCTAATATCTAAATCTACTGTCTTTCAATTTAAGGCCATTCCCTCTTGCACTATCTCTACATGCCTTTGAGAAAAGTCTCTCTCCAGYCTTCTTGGAGACTCCCTTCAGATACTGGACTCCTGAAAATCCAGCAAAGACAAGCAAGTTTATCAGCTATATAAGCGTCACAAGGTTGTCTCTGCAACAGATACCATCATGCCTACTGCATATGGCCCAATGGGGAAAACCCTGTRTGATCCCTAGTATTGTCTGAGTACTAAAAGCTGAAGGTGCGCAGAATAGAGCTGCCGTCATTTGTTTTCATTCTTCCAGTGAATTGGAAGAATGCACAAGAAATATTTAATAGATTGCATTTTCAACAATTAATCCATTAGACGTGGTCCCAATAAAATTCCTCCACTTCATCTCTTATTAGAGGAAGATGTGATTTTTACTCTTAAAATACTTTCTTACAAGGGCATCTCTGTAACAAATACACAGAGAGCATCTGTCGCAGAGATATGAAATAACCAGGTATTGGTAAATAATTAATTTCACATTTTATAACTAAACATTGATTAATACAGCTCTGACACTTACAAAAGGACATATGCATAGAAACAGAAAACATTTTTTAATCTATTCATGCTAGRTCTCCATCCTACTCTTAGCCAGACTGACTTCTGTCCCCCTTGAAGAGATGGCATCCAGGATTTCAGTCTCTATCCTACCTTACATCTCAGATGGACCTATTATTACTGAGTGTCTTCTTTTTCTACAGATTGGYAAAAGCTACCTCCTTCAGAACTTTTAGTTTCCTCTTAGGAGAAGGTTATGTTTGAAGAATAAGATGAAATTACATCTTATACCAGTGCCCTTAATGAAATCTTTCAATCTTTTGTACAGAAACTTATTGTACTCTTTTTCTGAAGAAYTCCTCAGTCAAAAAATGTTTCTGTTTTTATCCCTTGTTATATTAGCGTTTTTGTAGTGAAAGACTATGAAACATCGACCCAACACAAAAAGTTCACACTACACCAATGAATGAAATACCCTCTTCTTGGTGATTTACAGGTACATTTCAATGTCAAACCACTAATTTCTGACCTTATACTCGCTGGCAGCAAGAACCAAAAATTACTGAGTAAATATCTCGATTTTATGTACTATCAAGCATTTTTCCTGATGAAGAGGATACATGTCACTAAATTCTTGACCACGAAATCAACTTGCAAATCAACCCCTCTCCAAGTTACCATATGTCTAAAACAAAGTAATTTTTGTTCTGCTGATAACTGTAATCAAGCTGTTAATTATGTTGGAATTCTGGAAGTGTATAAGTGCCAAGTGCAGGTGCTCAAACACACATGCTCAGCAGAACAGCCAGCTACTCTAAACTGATGGTGCAACACCTTGGAAGAGGTTACTTTAGTTGTGTCAGCTYATTGGGCACAATGATTTGCAAATATGTAACCGAAACCCACCAGAAGTGAAACACACATAACCGAATTCACACTATAAAGAAGGAARAAAACCAAAATACTGAAATAAATATGAAACACCAAACTTTTTACAGAACAGGAAGAAGTTAGCTGTAACCCATTAATTTTTTATTTTCAGTCCCTCCATGTCCAAGAAAATAAGGCAATATCTTTGCCATCCAGGAGACAGGCAGCTCGGGCCTTGGTGGGTCCGCTAGATCAYCTGCAAAACGTCAGTGTGAACACAAACACAGCACGATAGACGTGATGAAACGATACTCAAGGACAGGACGTCGCACCGGGGCACATGTATCGAAATCGCCTGATGCTGCCCTACAAGTAGCTCAACATCACCGGAGGTATGTTTGTTTTCATCACACTAAGCTCCAGCACGATGGGATGCGTTTTCCCACGCCGAGGGCCGGCGGCAGCCACCTCGGGCCTTCCCTTACCGCTCCAGGCAGCCACGCCGGCTGCGGGGAGAGTGGGCCCCGAGCCGGCTGGCTCGCAGGTCGACTCGCACGCAGGTCGATCCGCCGCCGCTGACCGCCGCCCCGGCCCTTTCCCCGGCCGCCGCCGGGACCTCCCCGCCCCGAGTCCCCCGGCCCGCCGCCGCGGCCCGCCCCCCCCCGGCGCCCCGAGGCCGCGGGTGTCTCACCTCGTTGTTGAGGTTGAGCACGGGAGCCATGGCGCCGCCGCACAGCCCGCAAGCCCCGCCGTGCCCGGGCCGCGCCGAGCGCTCCCCACGCCGCCGCACGAACCGAAACCGCGCGCAGGCGCCGAGAGGCCGCTCCCGCCCCGGAGCCTTCGTTCAAAAATGGGGTTAAAGAGCTTTGATTGGGTTTTTTTTTTTTTTTTTTYTGGTGCTCGCACGTGATGAGCGGCGTGGGCAGGGGGCGGATCCCGAGCCCGGCCCACCCGAGGTGCCGGAGCTATTCTTGAAGAGCTCCTTTCGCGCGGGGTGAAACGTGAAGCGTCGGAGTGCGGTGCCGTGCCCTGCGCTGCGGCGTGAATGGCATCGTGGGCTGGCTGGCTGAGTCCAAAGCCGCAGAGCATGTACGCTTGTAAATCCTTAAACTGAAGTGGCCTCTGCTCACACGACTAGTTTATAATCGTAGAAATAATTGGGGTTCTTTCTTTTCCCTCCTAATTGCTGCTGAATGGAATGCGTTGCAGGAGTAAACTGACCGCTGCCGTACCTCTAGACCTTGCCCCCTCCATGACAAAACAGCCTCCATTTTCGAAGTGCTCTACAGTTTTCAGATTGAGGTTTCATTTGTGCAGAAGGAAGATTTAGGGTCGTGTGTGAAACTATATGTCCTGGAGCTTTGGTTGTGTGAATTTTTTTTACAGATAATTCATTTTAAACAGCTATGGTGCAGTGTGGCTGAGCATGTGTTTTGGAYTTAGTGATGTCTCAGTCTGGAAAATTCGGCAGTTTCATCAGAACTTTCCTCATCATTGCCAGTTTATTGTGCTAGAAGGATTTGCTGATTTAAATTGCTACAAATATTCTTCTATTGAAACTTTTGCAAAACCCTGGCTTAAATGCAAGCAAAGCTTAGTATGTCTAGAGAATGAATCAAGTTTGTTTGGTCTTTTTTTTTCACATTGCTGTTTATGTGCTGAAATATTCAAGAGAACTGAGGTCATATTTGAAAATATGTGGTGAAATCGTTTTAAACAAACCGAGTTCCGTTGACACAAAAACAAAGCTACAAAACCACCAAAAAAGAAAGAAAAAAAACAAACCACCCCCCCAAACCAAAACAAAAAAAACCCCAAAAACAAACAAACAAACCAAAAAAAACAACAAAGAAAAAAACCCCACCCAACTCTCCCTCTTAAAAAAAAAAACAAAACCAAAAAGCAAAAACACACCACACAACACCTCCCCCCCCAAAAAAACCAAACAAACAAACAAAAAAAAACCCACCAAAACCCCCCACGTTTCAGAAAATCCTTTATACTTTTCCCAGCACTTAGTTGGCCCCTGGATGGCACTGTTGTGCCTAAAATTCTGCTTTGAAGTCTGAATTTTTATACACGACTGTTGTCAGCTATCTCTGTAGTACATTTTATCTGCAGGACCTAGCATTTGGATCGTGTTATATTTTAATGCTTGATTTCTAACTAGTGCTTAGGCATCTCCTGTGAGTGAACTGCAACAAAATCACCCTTGACTGCAATTTATCAAGCCTTACATGCGAGTGAGGTTAGGCAAAGCTGGTACTTTCAAAGTATTACTTTTGAGTTCCATTTAGGATGTTTCTGGAGGTGGTGCTGGATGTTCAGTAGCAGCCTAGGTTTCATCTGGATCAGTAAAGAGCCAACTGAAAATATTTTGAACTCATCCCTTCATCTTGTAGTAAAGGAATTTTGTTCCAACAGGAGCTGAATTTTATTTAAAGCATATGTTTGCTGAAAGTGCTTTAAGTGTCACTGCAGATGGGGGGGTGTTTGCCACAGTTGCTGCTTTATAAAAATTCTGACTTGGACAGTTATATCCAGTTTAGCAAGACTCAGTCAACCATCATAGAATGAACTTTTCTGTGTAGTACCACCAAAGTCAGGCAGCTATAGTGATCTACACGAGGAGGAGCTGAATTTGACTATCTCAGAGTATAGGTTAGTATTGGATATGATACACACAATGCCATCAATATATGTTTAAGAATTACTRGATATAATATCACATCTACATTGTATTTGTTTGCAGTGAGTGTAAAATTGGGTGCAAAAAAATCCAGAAGGAAAGGTGTTCCAAGGAAAATAAAGAGCTCCTTCCTTTTGTCTTGCTATTTCATGCAAAACTAATCTCTACATATGCCAGTCTTAAGTTCCATTGTACATCTTAGCAAAGAGAAGAACAAARGCAGGAGCAGGGAGCCAGCTGCAGTCCCGTGAATCCAACCAGTGCCAGCCTGGCCTCACATCAGTTAGAATTGTTCCGTCTGTGTAGCCTACTGGGTCATAACTTCCATTTTCCTTTCCATTTCTTCTGAACACTGAAATAACTTGCTTTGAAAGTTTCTTGCAGGCACCGATGACATACTTCTGGCCCTTCTTCATCCAACAATTGTGTTTTCTTCTCACTTAGTCATTGCTGAAAATAAGTGGTTTATTTCTTTCTCCCTTTTTAATCCTCAGTGGCCTTCCAGAGTTAAGAATCTTTGTGCCTCATAGCTTCCTTGTTGGCCCTTTGTCATACTATTTTTTGACTTATATTCATTCTAAGTCAAGATTTTCTTGTCATCTTGTCACAATCAGGATGCTTTGAGGCATTGCCCCATATAACGCTTTTCTACTTTGATGCTTTGTTCTGGCATTTTCTCCTGTCGTGTCAGTATTTCTCTCCCAATATTTTGGCAYGTATTCTCAGTGTTGGAATGCATTTTTCTGAACTATTTTCTCTCCTTTGAGAACAATGTCTGTGTGTGCACGTTGCAGGGCAGCATATATTTATGGGCTGTGAAGGTGGTTGAAGGGCCTAGAGGGGGAAGCCATACGGGGAGCAGTTGAGGTCATTTGGTCTGTTCAGCCTGGAGAAAAGGAGACTGAGGAGAGACCTCACTGCAGTTACAGCTTCCCTGCGAGGGGAAGGGAAGGGGCAAGCACTGATCTCTTCTCTGCGGTGACCAGTGACAGGACATGAGGGAATGGCCTGAAGTTGTGTCAGGGGAGGTTTAGATTGGACATTAGAAAAGGGTTTTTCACCCAGAGGGTGTCTGAACAGGGTCTCCAGGGAAATGGTCACAGCACCAATCCTGACAGAGATCAAGTGTTTGCACAGTGCTCTAAGGCATGTGGTGTGATTCCTGGGGTGTCCTGTGCAAGGCCAGGAGTTGAATTTGAGTGATYCTGATGGGTCCCTTCCAACTCAGGGTATTCTACAATTCTATGCATCTGTTTGTAGGATGTAAGATGTTACAGAACAATACAGAGGAGTTGAAATGGAAAACTATTTAAAGAAAGAGGGAGGTATGGCTGGGTTCTCTTTCTCTCCCTTTATCTTGGCACTCTCCAGGTTCATGTGAGGTGGTAGCAGCTGTGTAGACCATCTTGTAGCTACAACTGGCRTTGATCCCAGAAGCCATGCATAAAAATTATATTTTTGGAATACTTACTGAAATATGTGTTTATTGCAGACTTGCATTTGTATGCTCAGTGCAAATGTAATGAAATATATATGAAGTTTGTTTTGTGTTGAAAATGATAAGTAAATTTTAGAAATTTCAATTAATCTTTCATGTTTTGTGAATCAAATATAAACTTTAAGAAGTTTCATAGAAAGAAGTGCCAGTAGTGTTAACCAGACACAGGACAACAAAAAAACCAGAAGGTTTTCTGCAACTTGTCGTTTCCTGCAGCTTGTGCTTTGACTTTTGCCAGAGGAGTTTCATTTTGCTGATACTTAGATATCTCTTCTGGGCTTGCTCCCTTTCTTTTTGTCATGGCAATTTAAAGATGTGGGCAGTCTAAAATGAGTTACCTCCCCCTAATCTTAACCAATCCCTTTCCATTTATAAGGAACAAATATTAATAGATATAAGTTAAAAAATAGTGGTTTACTAACATGCAAAACAGCAACAGGTRAAAACAAAACCCCAAAACAACCAGTGATTATTTACTTAATAATCACTTAATACAAAATTACTAAATCTTAGAACTCTATGGAAGCAACGAGACTCCCAAAATGGCGGGGACTGCCTCCCCCCAAGATGGTGATCCCTGCTGCCAATCTTGTGTAGGAAGACAAAAGGAAAATGGCATCAGCCTCTTCCCCAAGATCAGAATTCTTGTTTACGTAGGAAAATTATTGAAAAAAAATATACAGTAAAAAATTCCTTCATCCTYTATGAACATGTTCTATGAAATGAGTTGTTTTGACTTCTAAGATAGAATAGAAAAATTTCCTCTTATTATTGCAGATGTTTTCCTTATTACTTTCTTCACTTTTGAGTCTTCATACACACTTACATGTGTTACTGTCCTTATGTACACATGCAAACACACACATTGGTGAAACTCAATATATTTACATCATAAGTGATCATATTCCTCTGTTATTAAGAAAGAAGAATTAACATTGAGATTCTTTCCTACTCAGAATCCATTCAACATTCAGCAACACTTTGAGAATTTAAATTTTTTAAAAAATCTGAATTTAATAAGTATTTTAATGTATATGAAAACAGAGCTTAGAAAGAAGATTTTGTGGTGAACTTCAACCTGGGATATTAAGTTTAAATGTGTAAAGCACATTGTTTTCTTCTAAAATCCATCATAAATGCATCACTTATTAATTCCTATATCCTAAATTTTTCTTTTTTAAGAAGCAGTTCCAGTAGTTCAGCTGACTGTTTCCACTTGTTGTGCGAGGCCAAAATTTTGTCTGATTACACAGAGSTAAAGTGTTTAGTAAAAAATGAGATCCTAATTTCTGCTAGATTCCTTAAGTATTATTATAAATTTTTTAAAAAAATCCCATGAAAGTGTCATGGGTTACTCAAAACATTCCATATGCAAAAATTGTTACAACCTGGGCAGTGAGTTTGGAGCAGAAGAAAAAACACCTCTATGTTTCAGTCCAGAGATGACTGTTGAATTTATGATAGCAGAAAATACTGCTCAAAGGTAAGATTCCGGAGAGAAAAAGACGAAAGACCAAGCTCTCTCTGATCCCTTGCAGGAGACACACTTGAAAATAAGCTACAGAGGCACTTTCAAGAGATCCCATGAGCAGATGATAGACAGTGGGTTTTTGTCATGGTGCGCAAACAACAGATGTGCTGGGAAAGATGAGGATGAAGTGGATCTGATTCATTCACAGAGTGAGACTGTTGGAATTCATAGTAAAAGATGGAGTGGTGTCTACAGTTAGAGCTGTAGGATGAGTTCTCATATCAAGTCCCTGAAAAAGGAATTTGGAAGTGGGTGATGGAGCTTAGAAATGGATGGGGAAGGGGGTCTATAGAATAGTACTGGAGTGACTGATGGGTTTAATGGGACTGTCTGCTGCCTGTATTGTGAAGAAAAAGCTGCAGAGAATGAGTGGGCAAGAAAAGGATAAATTGTAGTAGGAAATTTTAGTAAGTGGTATCAGGAATAGCATGGAGAGGTGTGAGCAGATAAGTAGAGGAGAAAYTTCTTGGCTAAAATGGAAGAGAATTTTGCATCCATAGAATAATTTTAGTTACTTATGTGAAAATATGAAACAAAGCATTGTTTAATTTTACTCTGACAATTCAGAAATTATTTTGTTCCAGAATTTAGATTTAGTAAGCATAAATTTTCTGTATAGAAAATTCTGAAGGCCAAAGTTTGTCACACCGCATGTTAGGCTTTTAAACAGAATGTTTTATCAGGCAGGAGTCAAATCAGGATTATTTGTTACTTCTACTTACTTCAAAGGTAGACACAGGGATACTTCCAGAGAGCACTTAAGGCTTATCTAAGATCTTGTTGCTGAGGGTWACAGAAGTCTAGGGTGACTAGATCTTAACTTAAGTGCCTCAATTAAAAATTAATTAGGTAGGATGGATCTTGGCATGAGTGTGATGAAAATTCATTGTAGTTGTGATGAAAAACTCAGAAATACAGAGAGAGAACCTGGTAGTTACAGTCTAAGTCTGAATTCATCAACAGATTTGATATACTCCAGATACAACAAGGTAATTCTTGAGTGCTCCCTGCAGTAATTAAAAGCCTTTGAGTCAGTGTCATGTTTCATCMGGTTCATGTACAAAAGCAGCTGGGAAATTGAAGGCTCAGGGTGCATTCTAGTGAGCACCTGAATGATCAAGATTGCTCTCGATTTTCTTTTCCTTTAGGAACTGATCTAGGAGTAAAGTCTGAAGCCAAGAAGAATTTGGGTAGGCTTCCTCCCTCAGGAGTCCCATCCAAGGAACTCATCGAACTCCACAGATCAGAAGGTGATCTGTGAAGCTTCTTCACTTCTGAAACAAAGCTTTASTTTGGTAAATTAAATTATTAAAGTACAAAGAGTACTACTTTGGAAATTGCATATTTACGCAATACTGTCATGTGGTGATTAATGAGAATTATGGTTCAGTGTTGATACTAATAGTTTTGATATACAAGAAAGATAAAAGACATACAAAAACAAMTTTTAACGATGTTGTCTGAATTTCTTCCAGGCTACTAGTTATTTTTACCAGAATGTGCAAAGGATTGTGGCATTTTAACTTGAGATTTTTTTAAAGGCATTGTTTCCTCATATCTTATTCTTAAAGTAAACTGATTTTTTTTCTAGAAAATAATTCATGTTTTGTCTTAATGAAAATCAACAAAATGTAAACAGAAGTTTGGAATGCACTGTAAGTTTTCTTAAAGTAATTAGTTATGCGCAGTAGTTCTTGGAACACTCAAATTTTCTGTCACTGGTCTTCTGACTTTAAAGAAACAGGTGCTGTCACTTTGGTTAGAAGCATAATCGCAGAACTAATGGAAGTTCTAAAAAGTTTGTGTAGCCAAGAACATGAATAAATGTGGCAATATTAGGTGCATATTGCATTTTATGATCTCCTGTATATTTCAAAAACTGCCCTTATATATATTCATCTGACCATCTGTTACATCTTAGAATAGGAAAGTACATTACTGGCCAATTTCAAGATGCATATAATAGATTGTAGCAATTTGAGAGCAGAAAGTTCTGCATTCAAGTATGTGAGTCCAATCAATGGATACTCATTCGTAGTATCAAGTTTTCAAGGATAATGACATAATTTCTTTTATCAAAATGAGCAAAAAGTTAAAACAATTTTCAATAATTTCTCTTCAATGTGTGGTTTATGAAACAGGCTGATTTTTGTTATATACAGTTTATAGGAACAAAAAAGCTGGGAGGCTGTGTTTTAAAGTTAGACTATGTGTTTTTGGTTCTTTTTTTTGTGTGTGTGCTTTTGGCTTAGAACTAGTTTACAATTAGTCTTAGAATGCTAATGTTAATAAAGAAACATAATATTATGATGCAAATTTAAGRGTAAGAGTCTGTGGTGAAAATTCTGACTAATGAATCTGTAGCTCCATTCTGMCTAATGAATCTATTCTCTATTAGCAGAATTGCATTTAAAAGTTTTTGAAAGTGGAGTTGAAAAATACAGATAAAAAATAATAAGTCTTTTTAATTTACAAGGTTGTTAAATTTACAAAGAACTAGCACAAGCAGTAAAAAGTGTTTMATTTAAAAACACTCTGTGTCATTGCAAGAGAGTACATTATGTGATATACCCAGAGTTTATGTAACATGATTGATCCTTTGGCAAAGATTAAACATACTGAGCTTTCAAGCAACAAAATAATGGGGAAAATTTGGTGTCTTTCCAATGTCAAAGCTGTTGTTGAATGTTTGCTGTAAAACCACTAAAACAAAGATAATTTTCTGAATTCTAATAACTTGGGGSTGTCACACTGGAAAGCAACTCGGCAGGAAAACACCTTGGTGTCCTGGTGGACACTAGCTGACCATGAGCCGACACACCCTCGTAGCAAAGAAGACAGAAGTCTTCTGGGTTACATTAGGAATTACATTGCCTGCCAGTAGGTTGAGGGTAGTGTGCCTTCCCCTCCATCACATGTGAGACACATCTAAAGCTGTCAGTCCAGCTCCAGGCTTCCCAGTGCAAGAAGGATATGGACATCCTGGATCAAGTCAAGAGGASTATGACTACAGGACCATATCAAGGAGCATGCAAGACAGCTGGGACTGTTCAGTCTTCAGAAAGCTCASGGGGATCTTACCAATGATGATAGCTTTGTGATTATCATGGTGCCTACTTGATAGGAAAAGAGGCAGTGGGTGCAGACTGATAATAATGTCAAAACCCTGTGTATAAGTTTTTGGTGTTTATTATTCTATACTGAAACTGGTAAATGATGGGAAGAAGAGCATGCTGTTCCTAACGGATCAGTGTTTATAGCTCAGTTCTTTGGRTTTTTTGAGCAACTTTGTCATATCTTGAGGGAATGTGTCAGTGGTAGAATCTTGTATTTTGGTCAGAAGAACATTGCTAGAGAGATGAAAAGATGTTAGCCAACAGACTTGAATGATTTGAACAGAAGAGCACTCCTTCTTTTGATTTTTTTTTTTTTCCTGATGTGATTTTGTGGGAAGGCAGACTTTCTTTTTTGTAGTAAGCGAGTAATATGCTAGAACAYGTAAGATTCAAGCATGTTGTTACTGTGTAAATATATTAGGCACCTGCCATGGTTTTCTTCACAGTCTCCAAATTAGGCTTGGCTTCTCAGTCCATTGAAGACTATTCTGAATAGAKATTTCACCACAGAGATTGTCAGGGACTTCCCAATTTTTCTTCCTGTCTCTTTTTCAAATTGCCTGAATTATATACAACATATACATGTTCTTGTTTCTAACTTGGTCTAACTTCCATTTCTGTAATAAAAGCCTATCCTAGATGCCATAAGCTGTGAAACAATAGGAAAGTAATTATGTCTGTTGGCTTGGATTTTTTCATTTTTCTTGCATTTCATTGATGTTTCTAATAAGCACTCCAGCAATTTTATTAACCTCTGTATTTTAATTTTTTATAACTGTAGAAAGAATATTCTAATTTCTTCTTTCCTTTTCTTCTTGATTTTTTTCACTTTAGCAGATTTGTTAAGCTTGCTAATAAAACATTAGTAGGTATTTTTTCACTGCTTTGATATTGGTGTGTATGTATGTGCACGTGTACTGTGGATCTGTGACTATGCTTTGATACTGCATGAGAGAATAAATATAAAAGACTTTTGCACTACTGAGACAAATGTAGAGGAATTAATTCACAAGGCCTTCAGACTACTGCAGCAGCCTCTACATGGCTTAGTGCAGACACAGCTCTTCACAGTTTGCTCCTTTTGAAGCAAATAGAGTAGGAGAGGAGCTTAGTGAATAACCTGGTTTTTCTGTTGCATCCATTGCAACAGAAAACTCTCAATGGTGTTGACAGCAGTGTCAGGCGATCTTTCAGTCACAATATTKTTGGAGTTTATTAGTTTTTTGTAGGGGTGACTGGCTTGATATTGTAAGTAAGTTTGCATGCGAKTTCTTCTGAAAATGGTCACCAGAAATAAATATCTGTAAGTGGGACGCAGTTGGGGTGATTATCACTCTGAATGAATAGCGATTATTTTAGGAAGAAATGCATGTACAGAGAGAACTTTTCAAGTTCTCTGCCATTGTATATACAAAATCTCTACAACCCTTAATAATATCTTGATCAATACCTGGTAATTCTTCCATTCATAGCATCATGCCTGGAAAATGACAAGTGTATTCATGATGTTTCAATCAGAAAGCATGTTTAAAGTGCAATTTTTAAGTGAACATATGAGTAAGAAATTCTGTGAAATTATTTTTGTCATCTGATTTCTTGATATCCAGTGATGAATACCCACCTCCGGAAAAATTTTAGAGAGGACTTTCTCTCTCATAAAATACATGTTAAGAAGGTCTTTTAGGACTGCTCAGGCTTGGTTTGCTAAAAGTTCTTGCTCAAATTTCTATCAAGCAAGGAAATATATTTGGTTTATGCTCTTAGCTTTGTGGCCTATCTACTGCATTAGCAACATTTTAGGCTGTAAAGGGATCCAAGGGAAAGGTTATGTCACTCCTTTTGATTTCTCATTCATTTTGTTGATAGGTAAAAAAACTGACATTTGTGCAGTGCAATAATTTTGGAAGGCAGATAGAAAGTTGATAGCTCAGCCTCCATATGACTTCTCTGCATAACTTCTGGGGGTTAATTAATGGTAATGGATTCTGATTGTACTCCTCACCCTGACATAGGAACTCCTTGGGAAAGAAGCGAGGTCAGGATAGTCGTTAGCCACTGAATTCTTTTCTGCATTTGGTGGCAGCAGGCTATTAAGATGCTTAAATTTATGTGAAGGTCAAGAAAGCCAGTTGCAGGGCTGCTGGATGTTTGAAACTGATAAAAATTCCTTGCTGAGCRTAGCTCAACTGGGAACCAGAAAATCTGAAATCATATTGGAAATCTGCAGTGCAAAAGCACCTTTGTGCATAAGCACCATTCACAAATAAAAAGTTTGGCTTCAGCTAATGTAAATAATTCATCCACTTAGCCATATCTTTTTTTATATAAGTTAAGTTCAAGTATCTCATTAAAGCTCAAAAATAAAGATTACTCTAACGTCGAGCTGAGGGGTTTGGGATGGACACAGGGTTAGTCTCGTTATAATGATCTGACCGATGGGGATTTTTTCTAYGACCACAAGGAGATACTTTCAGAGATGATGAGCTCTTTTATGATACCATTAAAATGAAAAATTGGTGAAAAAGACCAGAAGCCAATTTCTACACTGCTTTTTGAATGTTTATATAGTCATTAAGGTAATACATGTGCATCCACAAGCAACAAGAGGAATGAAGACATTCACCTTGCACACATAGCCTGAAAAGCACTCTCTGAATAATTTATTTTTGTTCCCTGGTGTCAAACCAGAAACCTGAAGGAAAAGTACAAAATGACCAGGTTGTAAATTTAAAGTAATGGTTATTTGCACCAATTTTCCACTTATCATTTGAACCAGATTTCCTGTTGTGTAGAACGATGCTTGGGAGAACATCTAGAAACAAAAAATTTTCTTGCTACACCTTTCTTTGTATTATTGTCTGATGGTTTGTGGAAAAGATGATAAATTATTAATTTATAAGTTAATTATAATGTATAAGTTAGTTGTAAATTAACTTCTTTGTTCAAAAAAGTTTCTCTAMAGTCTTTGTTTAGCTGTATTTGTTTTGAAACAGATGTCTGAATGGGTAAAAATACCTATTTCTTCCATGTGTGATGCTTTGGATGATTCTGTTATTGACTCATAAGATGCGTGCTCCACCTGAGAACTCTGATTTGGCTTGTGTATGGTGGATTATACTTATAGCATAATTTTTAAGGGACAAATTCTAATTTTCTGATATTCTAAAAACTTAGATATTTTCAGCAAGTTTCTTTCTGCATCCTGAATATTAGAGAAAGACTATGTGTTCTTGATACACAAAAAGGTTCCACCTGACATGCATAGTTAATGACATTAATATTACAGTCATTTGAGTAATTTTAATGTCCTTGAATATTTTCCTCAACTCCGTTATACCAAATTTTAAGTGAAGAAATCTTAGTATGTTRTTGGCTATTTTAACTAGGAGGTCCCAAACCCACTAACATTTATTTACATGGATGTTCAGATGCATTTTGTAGCATACTCTTAGGTATATGTTAATCAAATGGATTTTCATTCTGCTTAAGTCATGAGAGAGAAAATAGTTTATAGAAATTTAATGTAATACTGACCAAATTCTATCCGTTTTATGAATACAAGTCCATGCAAGTGCTTGCTAAATTATAGTGAGCAGGTTTTAGGTAATTTGTCTGATTTGTGTAATTCCACATAATAGTCTGTGAATATAGTTAGACACATAAAACAGGTGGTGGGATGCACCACATGTATTGGAACAGGAGGTGTTTTCTTTCTCTAAGAAAGACTGAGAATGCAAAGCTCATGTTTGTAACTTTATGTCATGCAACTACTAATTAAGATGGATATGAAAGAAGTTCAGCTTTTAATATCACCGAGCAATGCCTTCAGACATCACTCAAAGTCAGATCTGATCATGTAATTTCAACTATTTTTACAAATTTTGCTCACTAATAAGCAGCCAGTCTTCTACCATCATAACCTAGAGGCACTCTTGAGAAGACGTTCACTGATTGAAGGAAACTTTCAAGTGTTTATAAACATGTGTCCTATCTTTTGTTCTATTGATACCAATATTCTTTGTAAGAAAGAAAAGTAAGACTACAGTTGAAGTTGTTAAAAGACGTTTCACTGCTAAAAGGGATAGCTTTCTAAAAGTTCACACTATTTTTTCTGAAAGTTCACACTGTTTTATGGAATTTTTTTTTGTTTGCTTGACAGCAGAGGCAATGTGCAGAGATGGTCACGTTGAGAGAGAGACCTTTTTCATGATTACAAAACTCTTAGCACATATGTATCATTAGCTGATTTTGCTGCCCTGGAGTTTTTTCTCTTAACTCTGTTTAATATCTGAGACCAGATAAGTAAGTTAAAAATTGATGAATAATTTTTTGAAATTTAAATTCAATCACAAAAYTCTTGATATTACTGGAAGCTATGAGAAAGTGGCCAGGATATTTTTCTTAGGTTAGAAGGAAGTACTATCTAATATTACAAGCTTATAACATTTATTGTCCCAAAATTTAAAGTCTGGTTTATTTAGAATATATATTATTTGCATATTATAAAATATGCACAGGTATAAAATGCATATATGCTTGCAGTGTAATACTTAGATATGATTTTGACTTAAGGATGTATTTCAAAGTTTTTATAAACAGCAAGGGACTTAGTGGTTAAACAGCTTTCTTACAGCATACTGTGGAGCTTTGTATGCTGGTAGAAATCAGTTTTGTACATACATCCTTAAATACTATGCTTTCCTTTTATTTACGGAATGTGCCAACATTTGCTTAAAGGTTACTTTAATTTTCACCTTCTTATAAGTAAAAATAAATTGTGGTTCAGAATATGATTTTTCAAAATATGTAAAATAAATCCTTCTATYTACAGCCACTGTTACTCAATATTAGATGCAAAGATCAGCTCATGTCTATAATCTCTAATTCTCAACAGAAGAGGAAATGTGAGGAGCAAAGTTGTACTGACAATAATATGGTTGTCRATTCATTCCAAATTGCTTGATACCAGGGTCATTATTGGAGGAGCTCTCTGTAGGAGGGCTGTCATTACTAACGCTTGTTGCYAGGATGGTTTGTGGCAGTGGCTGAAAGCAAAATTGCAGCATCAGTTTTCTCCAGCTGAAGTTAGAGGGTGGTGTTCTTCAAAGCCTCTTCAGTAYGGCATGAAAGGTGGCAAAACTCCAGATTTCAATATTTGAAGTAGTGGGATTCAGACTTTAATGCAACTCAGCCAGTGTAAGAAATACATGAATGTGTATATGAGGCAGTCAGATATATAATCAGATGCAGCTCAACCAAGGTAAGAAATATGTTTCTTCAGTTGTTCCTTTTCACTTTTTTATAAGGAGCACCACSAAGAAATTATGAGAAGTGGTAATCTTTTCAGGAAAATACAACTGGGCAGAATGTCCTTGAAAACACCTTAGCATAACAACTGCCCACAGCCACTTGGATGCAACTTATTATGATATAAACTTCTTGCAAGAGAAGAAGATGAAGGAGCAACAGTTCCATAAGGCATGTTCTCTTCTCAAACTCATATATTGTATGGAGTGGGAAGCATATATTATGGTGTGATAGAAAATTGGTATTGCCATACGTGCTCCTAACTGGAGACGTTTCTGTGTATATCTGTACATAGAAGTGGTGTATGAATGTCCTTACTAAGGTCAGTCTGCACTGCAACTTCTTTTCAGTCTTCACGGTCATAAACGAATTTATATTATGGTATTATACTTACTCTACAGGTACTAACTCCGTGATAATCACAAAAAATTCCTCTGGAGCTGCTGGAGAATTAACTTTTCCTTGCTAATTCTCATTTCAATAATGTTTTTTCCTTTGAATTTAATTTCAGAATATTTTGTTGTCTAATAATTTWAAAAAATATTTWAAAATTAATCATATTACCGAGCTCTGTATCGCTAGGTTAGAATTCAGTTATGTAAATCATAAATTAATTAGTTAATAAATTGTTTTAAAATATTAAATGCTGATTTCAGATACTTTTTACTTAGTGAGTTTACTTTGACAAGCTGAGGTGTTATTAGTTTCCATCACTGTACATTGTTTTTATATATTCTTATTATATTCCTAATTTCTATATATTCCTGTATTCCTCGGGTATTCAGGGTACTGAAGCAAATGGCTGTTCGGGCATTGAGTATTGTTTCAATGCTTGTTCCAAACATCTGTTTCTCATTTGAACTTTCTGTACTCCTTTATTTTCCTTCCCTGTCTGGGCCTCACTGTGAAACAGAGCTGCCAAAAGGAAAAATGAAAAAAAGAAGTTTCTGGTCCCTTGAAAGTCTGGTCAGGCAGCAATGTTCTGCRATGTTTTCTTTTTAGACCACAAGACATGAGAACATGTGCTCCATCTTATTCCACATTTTTTGTCGCAGGAAAAACTCTAGACAATTTTATGACAGAAGAAAAGAAGCAAGAAAGGCTGATACATGATTCGAGGTTCCAGAAGATGTTTTAGACATTGTGGTCTGCAAATAGATCTACCAGTCTATTGATCTGGACTACGTCATCTTTCAGAGGAAAATAACTTACCAGGACTCAGTGGGCAGCGCTTGAGAGCACTRCCTTGGAGAGCCAAGGTGTTCCAAAGACTTGCGTCATAAATGTGTTTTAGGGTTGCTTAAAGAATCACTGGCAAAGGTATTGGCAAAAGCAGGGTTGGTGTAAAAGCAGAAGCAATACAAACTTGTTCGCTCAGGTTCACCCTGCTACGTACTAGACGGTTAAAGCACACAGAGAAAAAGCAAASAAAAATCTAAACCCATTCAATCTGCAAACAAAATCAACCCAAAATAGCCTGTGAGAAGGYTTGGGGGCTGAGAGAGGGGGAGGGGGAGGAAAAGAAATGGTTGGAAAGGATAAGGATCAAAAGGAAAAAGGAATAAAGAAGGCCCTCCTGTTGACTCACAGGATTCAGAGTAGACCCCCTTGCTAAACGGAGCCTAGGAAATTTTTGGTCTAAGGTTTAAACCTAAACTTAACAGCAGTTAGTCTAYAGCTTAAGTTAAACAATTGAACAGTTCATACAAAATTTATGATAGCACAACAGTAACTCGCAGGCCTAACTTACTTGCAAATCTGAAATACTTAAGAATCCAGGAGAGCAACATTCTCAGTACATTTGCTATGGCAAATTCACATTAGCAGGCACACAGGTGTCAAGGAGTATATGTAAGATATATACCTTTGAAAAAATTTCCTTTCATTTCAGTGAAGTACTTGCATCAGATGCCTTTGCATCTTCTCAGGGGGTGGAGGACTGAGTCTGAAGGAGAAGGCGTATCACCGTCACTGATGTCCGACGATCCTCTGAGTACAGGAAACTTGAGAGTTTGTGAGCTCTGAGAGGCCTTGCTCAGAGGGAAGAGCTGGCCACAAAGCTACCCTCCAAGGGTCTCACTTTGGGCTGTGGTTTATAGGGTTGAAACAGAGTGAGCTATCATAACAATTTCTCATCCTGGCTGCAATTCAGGTAGGTGACTGTCTTCAAAAAGTGTTATTTCTCTTGGGCAGTTTTTCTGGCATGAAAAATAAACTTCCAACATTGTTTGTTGAAAACCAGTGGCTCATTGGGCAGTACTGTGGGAACGGTTTTTCTGATAAGCTCAAAAAAGGCTGAGCCCAGGTGCTGTTCATCAAGGCCAAGCCCTAATGAACATTTTGCAGATCATAGTTTGGCCTGAGTGGGGCAGCGGGTGTACCACTGCAAGTTGTCAGGACATGGCACTCTGCTTGTTTTGGGCCAGGCTTCACTGGACAAAAACTAGCAGTACTACCCAAGTCCCACTTCAACCAGTGTCTGGTAGAGACATTTTAGGAACATGTTAAGGAGGTTTAGGGAAACTGACATATCTTTGTATTTTCTTTTCTTTTTTAAAGTAGACAAGTATTTTCAGAAAATTCATTTATATATAGATGGGCTATGAGAATAAAATAGTATAGGATATTTTGGTATGGGAAAATTTTTGAAGGAAAAATTTTYTTAGAATTCTGAGAAGCTGAAATTTGTCTAGAGCACATTGGCACTCATGGGATGCAGCAAAAAAGGACTCTGACACAAACTTCCCTGTCACTAGGAATGCACTTAGGTGATAGCAAAGCTGGTGCATTTGCAGCATGGTTCAACAATGAAAGTGAAATATGGTAAAGGAAGCTTGGCAGAAGCTAAA
>QVAJ01000222.1:967090-999648 GCA_003546035.1 Mixornis gularis | reverse complement strand
TTTTTTTGTGAGTTAGTGTATGATGGCATTTCAGTGTTACAGTAGTTGACAAGGGAAGAAAAGAATGTGTTGTACCCATTATGCAATGCCTTTGTATCCATGGTCTTCTCTGCTTTCCAGTTCCTTCTATGATGAATTCAGATTTTTTAATCAGGTAGCACCAGCCAGGTCAAAGAGAGAGAAGTTCACATTGGATTGTGGGACATGGTATTTGAAGAGCCTTGGCTGAAATGGATGCCCGACATACAATTTCCATAATGCAGTATAGGGCCTTAAATGATAATTAACATTTTTATGTCAAAAGGATGTTTCCTTTTTGGTGCATTATAAAATATATGAGTCAGAGAGACTCACAATGAAATATTTTATTTTGACTTTACATAAGAAAATCAGTTTTCCTGTAGTAAATTCACAATGAGCTTTAGGATTAATATTAGTTCAGCAACTGTTTATTCACTAAACATGTGGAACTGTGCTAGCTCTAATAAATTCTTTTTTAATTTGTATCCAAGAGCCTTCAGGAAGACAAATATTTCAGTAGAAACTGGTGATCTAGCGTCAGTTCTTTCTAGTTAAAGTTAATAAGGAACTTACTTGTAAAGACTAGATAAAATTTCTGTCATAGATATGTTTATATTACAAGTATTGTGAGGAGTTGCACTGAATGGAAAAGAATTTCCCATGTCAACCATAATCATACAACCATAATCAATGAATCACAGACTTTCCTTTCCCCTCTGCTCACAGTCCCTACATACAGGATCCAGTTGCTCCAAGTTTTGATCTTGAAGCATTTGTAGACATAATTTCCTCAACAATTATTTAGTCTGGAAATGTTTTTAACTAGAAACTTATGTTTTCAGGCAATAATCCAATTCTGAGATGTTATTCAGTCAGTTCCATAGATGACATCTCCCTAGTTTCGTTCTCAAATGTGGATTGATTTATACACCTTCACACTTCACAACTTTGTTGTCACAATTCTGTCTTGCAAGCAAGACAATACTCCCTTGTGTAGAGGTATGCCAGTTGTATGTGAAAAGTCATCTACATAGTTTGAAAACAAGCAGACAAGGTTAAAGGATTTCAGTAGTCAATAATCCTGTTACTTCTGTAAAATAGAGAAAATGCTGTGGATAGCAGGTAGGGCCTTCTCAATTTCTGCTCAGAGAAGCAGGAAACTTAAGTGATACTTCAAAAAACTGTTAAAAATAGGAGAGGCCCAGGTATCAGACTTAAATCCTTGTAGACATGAACCAGGAAGGAAAAGTGACATMATAGTTCTTATAGTCTGTTCCACATGAAAGAACAATGTTGTGTATTCCATTTTTCATTGTCTTATGACAAACACTTCATTGGTCTTAATAACACTGGAGAATAAAGCACCACAAATACTTTTTGAGGCTGCTAGGTAGTTATTATCAGCATTTTCAAATGCAAAAATCATCCCAAGGTTATTAATGGCCTGAGACAGAGCTAGGGAAAGGACTCAAATTCCTGAATTCCAGTCCTTTGRCTTAACCAGATGACCTTTTCAAGACCATATCTCCTATTTCTAGGTGTTTTCTTAGTACACAGAAGAAGAAAGAAAAGTATTGATTTGGTGTACATGACTTCAGACTTTTCCTGTTAAGTCTGAATCTCCTGAAGCTGATGTGTGGGCTGACATGTTTATCCTGTGTTCCTGGATGAACGTCAGGAGAAAAACACAGGTGAAGAAATGGTAAAAAGACTTTTAAAAAGAACTTGCTTCAAAAGTTCATGTTTCAGTAGCTCTTGTGAATCAAAGTAGCAATGTGATCAAAGTCTGTGTGTTACCACACCACAGATTCTAAGCAAGTGGCATGTGCAATTGAGCCTCCTGTTATGTGTGCAGGAAATTCCTTGCTCAGTGCTGTAAGCATAATATTACAAGAYTTAGCACCTGGAAATTCTGAATTTTATTACTGCTTAATGAAGACTAGTAGTRTGTTCGCAGACCTCATAACTGGTTCAGCTAAGGCTGTTGTATGACAGCTCTCYGCATGGAATCGTAGAGTGGCTTGGGTTGAAAGAGACCTTAAAGACAATCTAGTTCCAGCCCCCCTGCCATGGGCAGGGACACCTTCAACTAGACCAAGCTGCTTTTAAAGTGCCATCCAACCTGGCCTTGAACCCTCCTACAGATGTAGCATGAGCAACTTCTCTGGTCAAGAAGTTCCAGTGCTTCACCATCCTCACACAAAATTTTTTTTCCTAAGTCTAAGCTAAACTTACTCTGAGTTTAAAGCCATTTCCCCATGTTCCGTCAACATACCCCTGTAAAAAGTATCTCTCTGTCTTTTTTGTAGGTTCCCTTCAGGTACTGGTGACACCTTGGAAAGCAACCTAGAACAGACGCTAGACAGTGTTAAAGGAATAAAGTAGGTGTTTATTAAAAAAGCCTTCAAAGGATAGACCTTGGGCAGTACAAGAGTCTGGCCAAGGCTATACCCAAGATGGASAATGGGTCACATGTTTTCACACTTTTATAAGTTTTGATCTGTTTACGTATTGGGGTCAATTGTCCAATTACAGCTTCAGGTTGTGGAGTTCATCCTCCCAATTTGCTGGCCTCAATTCACTGTTGTTTGTACTTTCTTGGGCTTGAAGATGCGATGCTGACCTTGGTTTTCAGGCTGCAGAAAGATTGTTTTGTCTAACTAAACTGTGAAGACAATTTACTAACACTCTATATGTAGTTCAGAGTTATGTACCAGTGCCGTACAGTATCTGAAAAATATGAGAGCTAAAACTTAAGGCATCACTGGAAGGCCTCAATTAGGTCACCCTGAAATTTCGTCTTTACTAAAACCATAAAATTCTTACACAGGATCTGAAACACAAATGAAGACTTTTCCTACTTAAGCATTTTTCATAAAAAGTGAAAAATGAATGAGGCAAAGAATGTAATTTTAAAATAAGATCTATGTTTCAAACCAAACTTTTGTGAGCTGTGGAATTAGGTTTAGCAGTATCACCTAGAATTTCTACTAGCCTTCCTCCGGTTGAAAAGCTGCTTTACTAGCTTTTGGAAGGAATTGAACTGGCACTCTGTAGAGTCTGGATGAAAAGGTTACTGCTGATGCTAGCCAAATGCAGTCTTTTATTCAAAGAACTTGGAGTTTGTGATTTATTATTAAGACAAATGAGTGTCAAAAGAAGGTTGCCCTCTCTTTGTTTAATGAAAACAGAAAATGCTATTGAAGCAATTATCTTTTACTTGGGTTAGATTATTGCATTTACCCAAAATAAACTCTTAAATGTTACATACTGTTACAGCTTCCTAATAACAAATTATAATTTTTCATATGTATCAAGGTATTTTAAGTGGTAATTTTCATAAAAAGCTGTTGAATTATAAAAAAATCTAGCACAGAACAAAGATGTATCTGTGCTCCCTGGGTTCTAAGTTTTCAAAGCAGATTTTTTTTTTTGGTCTCACTAATTTCCCTTAATACTTCATCATACATTGCTTGTGTTGGAGAGCTTCCAAATAAGATGAGGGCACTGAACTATTTCTTGAACAACAATAGCATATAGAGTCTGTCTTTGAAGACTTCCAAAGTGTTTACAGTAGTAAGGATTGTGACTACTGGTGAAGGAARAAACACTCTTCGCTTTCCCCTGCACTAGTACATAATGATCAAAGTTAGAAAACTGCCTTTTCTTTGGAAATCAGTTTTAAAAAAAGTGAAATGCAGTATGATCT
This sequence comes from Mixornis gularis, assembly GCA_003546035.1. NCBI lineage: Eukaryota > Metazoa > Chordata > Aves > Passeriformes > Timaliidae > Mixornis > Mixornis gularis. The sequence continues at coordinate 995,918 of QVAJ01000222.1, read as the reverse complement.
TGTAATTACTCTTAGGCTGCCTGGCTGTTCTCTTTTGCAAACCAAAAAATCCTTTCATCTATGAGGCATTAGTGTAAAGTTTAGGCAGGCATCTAGTGTTTCTTATGATGTGCCATTAGTAGCTTCAAGCAAGCATGTATTGAGTCAGCTTTAAAGCAATCCTAAACTCTTTTTCTCTCCCTTTCTCAGAGATGTATCAATATGCAGCAATAATAAAAAGTACAGATATCAAAACTTCATAAATTCCCAAACAAATAATAAATCAAAAGCCCCAAATTTAGAATAAGTACTTCTGAGGTGTTAAAGATTTCTGTTATTTCAAGGTAGCCAGGATATTATGCTAGAACACATCCATGCTTCAGCAAAAACTCTGCTATGTAACTGTGCATTGAGAGAAAAGTTTTCAAGTCAGTGTGGTCACAATAACTGTAAACAGTTATTAAACAGATGTAAACAGATGTAAACAGTATTTTATAACGAGTCTCCTCTAATGGTACAGATGGTATAGAAATTCTCATAGTAATACATTAGGAAAGCTGATACAGTTACAAAACATTAAAAGGGAGGAATACCCTTGAATATCCTTTTGAGACCACAAGGCAAATTTATTCTAATATGTTGAAGTGCTAAAGTAGAGCTGTGATACAAACTCTTCCCTGTCATAATATGTCACAATGAATGTCTTGTCAATTTTACCTAATTACCACTGCCACTAATCCCAGTAAGACATTATCTTAAAAATAGCTTATGATCTCTTGGGTACTGGAAAATTAAACTTCCCTGCTGCTATATCTATTTTTTTTCCATCTCTCTACATTCAATTTATAAGAAAAGTTTAAATTCCCATAAGTTCTCTAAAAAAATAATTGTAGTGTCTTAGTAATTTTATATTTCAGTTCTGGCTGATGAATTTGAATGTAAATTCATTCAGTCTTCTCTGAGTTGTTAGACTGAACATGCTGCATGGGATAAACAAAAGCAGGGGATGAGCTATTGGCTTTTGCTTATTTCAAACTGCTCAGTTCTGACTAATTGAAGAGATTTATTGCTGCTCTTTTCTGAGGGATGGATTCACTGTTTACTTTACTTTTGTTCTTGTGTAGAGGAACTAATGCGTACTCTTTGTTTTKAAAGAACACCTTTCCACAAAAGGTTAATCCACAAGTTGTTCCCCGTACACTTTAACTCATTTTGATTCTTTGCATTTTCTTATTAAATAAGAAGACTACTGTGAAAAGCAGACCTAAGAAACAAATAACCGTCAAACGTTATTTTGCATTAAAATGAAGATTTCTTGCTTTGGTTTGAAATAATAAAAAGAAAGACTGTTAAGTGGAGAAGAGTCTTCAGTAGCTGATGAGTAAAGAGACTCCAGAACATCAGCTATTTGCATTTATGTTGAAACCAAGTCAAGGAAATAATTACTAGATAAAGAGGACCTTGAAAAATACTAGACCATTTCAAAGTAAAACAAACAATAAAATAAGYGAAATAGATTAAGATTAATAAACAAATATATAAGTCAAGAAATGACATTGCATTGCCAATTTACCTTTATTTAAGTGAAAATGAGGGAAAGGAAGATGATGTTAGCAATTCAAGGTRAAATCTAAATTAAAATGAAGGTGATAGTAAAAAATTACATGGTTGCAGTATTAAATCTGATTTTCCCAAGAGGGAAGCTATGAGTAAGCCATACTGGTTTAATGGGTAATAAAGCATGGGTGATAAAGTATTAAAAGTGAAACAGAATAATATAATGACAGTAAATATTTTTTTTAATTGGTGGGTTTTTTTTAAATGAGTGTATACATGCAAGATTAATATTTTAGGCTTGCTTACTATGAKTTAGTAATGGACAATGGTTTTAAATTGAAAAAGAGTAGGTTTAGAATTGGATGTTGGAAGTTCTTTACTATGAGGGTTGTGAGGCACCAGAACGGGTTGTTCAGAGCAGCCATGGATGCCCCCATCCCTGGGAGGTTCAAGGCTGAGTTGGATGGAGCTTTGAGCAATATGGTCTAATTGAAGGTGTGCCCTGCCTATCGTGGCAAAGTTGGGACTAGATGATCATTTAGATCYCTTCTAACCCAAACCATTCTATGGTCCTAGGATTCTGTGATTCAGTTTCAGATGGTTAGAAGAAATGAATCATGGCAAGAATATCAACTAGRAACACATAAGACTGAATAACTTTTCCACTTGCGTAATGTTCATTCTGTATAAAAGACCATGCATTGGGAGCCAAATTAATTTTTTCTGAAAATTTACTGGTTTATGAATTGTTGACTTTTAGCAGTAGTTATAAAGGTTCAGATAGAAAAGGTGGGTTAGAAAAACAGCTTAATCTTTGGATATCTACAGCCAAGTCCTGAACAAAATGCTGATTAAAGTCAGGAAAGTGTAAAATTTTGCATTACAGCTCACTGCACATGAAATCAACCTGAAGATCTCACCTAATACCTTAGTAAATAACCATGACTAGCACATCTCTGCCCTATAAATGATAGTTTTGTCRACATGTGTAAAGTGTATGTTGCTTGTTCCAAGGATTTTGCAATTTCTACAAGGTACGAGAAATAGYTACATAACTCTCAATGACAATGACGAAAATGGGTATGTGCACTCCATTTCTAAGAAACAGAAGAACAAGATTAGTTCTCTAGGTGTTTGAAGCACAGATTTCTTGTCTGGCACACTTCTGATATGCAGAATGGTTTTAATGGCTTGTTCTCATGCACTAAAAATTATAGATCTTATATGTACTGCTGCAAACATTTGTCTAATGTGGCATTTTGAGTAGAGTAGGGCTGATGTTGGAAAGCATGAAGTCATAATCAGGCAAAGCTGTAACACTGAATTATTGGTAAGATGTTGAGGTTCCTGGGGAAAAAAAGAGAAATTAAGGAGGATAACAAATTTACAACAAATCAGAAATTGTATGACAAGAAGTCAGAGGTTGAAAAACAGATTAAAAAGGGAAATGTTCTGTGGTTTGTATGTGTGCAAGATAATTCTGACAGTGACTTTCTACACTGTAAAGAAATAAATGAAAGGTAATAATAACCTCAACAAAGGGCAGCAAAATTGCTATAGGAGAAAACCAAAGGGAATTTTAATCACTGGTATAACAAACCCCCTGGATTTTGAGGATGTTAAAAGCAAACAACAGAAGGCTGGATATGGTAGAGAAGAGACCAAAAAGACTGTGTTTAGGAATCTCTACGAAACAGCTTTATTAGCTGTTTGGACAGCTGAAGGGGATCTGATTAGGATAAAAAATTATAAACAACAAAATAAATGAGAACATCCAGCTATTGTGAAAGTAAATGTTTCCTGGGTTTAGCTGTCAAAATTGATAAAGCTGAACAGTCTCTTTATTACTTACATAGCTTCTTCTAATGCTTTAACAGTTCATGACAGGAGATAAAAATGAACTTCTTTTCCTATGAGTCACAGAAATTTTATTGCGTGACAGTGTAATACCATTTTGTGGTACACTGGTCAGTTAAATCTCTGTAAGATTATGATTGATAATAATCTCATTTGCATTTTTTGACCTTTATTGTGGAGGGTTTTTTCCCTACAAAGCTACTGCATTTAATTTCTTCTTCATCCAATATTCTAGCACCTGACCTAATTGTGACACCAYGATTTGAAAGTAGTTATTTATGCTTTGGGCAGCCAAGGTCCACAAGTGAAAGACTGWGTAACCTGAGAGAATGTGAAATACATGCATTAACTCTAGCCCATTATCATCTAGCACTTTGGAAAATATGGGGTTCTAGAATAGCCTAGTTGAACAAAACCATTCCTTGAATTAAAGGTTTATTTAAGTTTGACATAGAAAAGGCCCACAGTTTGCTTAAGAAAGTCCTGATCCTTTTTAAGGGTTTGAGTTCTTACTCAGTTCATCATAATGACATTATAGTGGAAGCAAAACCACAGTTAACCAAACAGGCTGACCTTCTGTAAGCCCTGAGTCTTTGATTCTTATACAGTGATATACTGGAGGCATGAAATTTTACACAATTTTTTCTGTTGACGACAGTCCTGTGTTTAATATTGCCATACAGAGATCAATTTAACTGCATGTGCTTTTGGCGTGTGATTTTGGACTTCATCCTAATCTGTCATATTGCTAAAAGTAATATGATGTACTGATTTGAAGTGTGAATTTAGATGTATATCTCAAGGAGGAATATGGAGTACAAATTGTTTCAGCTGAAATATGGACTGGTATATTTCTGTTTGTGGTTCTCACATGTTCACACATTCCACACTCAACAGGGACAAGGGTTGGATGTAGTGGTCTGAGGTCTTCTTTTGTCTTCAGCAGTCATAATTTCCATTGGGCATCRTACAGGACCCTGACCTGAATAAACCTGTGTGAAATAACAAGTTGCAACTTCGTAACTGATGTAGYGAAACTCCACACATAAGAACAAATAATTATTAGCTGCATTTTGAGTAGCCTAAAATATACTTTTCTTTTATAAACTAAGTAGAATCCTGATAAARCAATGATTTTATTATTACTATTATTATTTTCTCTGTGTGTTCCAAGCTTTGTTTCTTTACTTACAGAAATAAGGAGCAAAATAGTGCTAATGTTTGTTAAAAATTAATAGTGAAAATTGCAGAGAAATGTTCTGTAAATCAGTTTGTATTTCGTCTTAGGTTGTGAACAACTTTCAGTTGCAAAATGTTAACTTTGCCGCAAATCTCTTTTGCCTTTAAATGCAYCTCAGATAAGTTATATTAGTGCTGTTAATTAGAAAGAATGAAGTGGTAGTTTGCATTTGGAGAAACATAATAAAATAATATTTACATATTTCCTTTTCAGAACAGAACTGCATTTTAACTTTACCTTTACAATAATACCATTAATTTAGAATAAGAAAACAATTAAATAACTGGGATGAAATTTTCCTACATCTTGTAAGCAGCTGGCGGAACTAGTGCCTTCAGCTCAAATTTCTGCTCTTTAGATTCATTAGAAATGAATCCAGCTTGTCTGCTCTCATCTTGCAGAACAGTACAGTTTGTTCCCAAATTATAACTTACATGTGAAAATAATGGAAAAGCTTTTAGTCCTTGAGATACTGTAAACATTGTAAATTGGTGTGATTATCAGGGTCATGGATGCTCTATTTTACTCAAATAATTACAACTATGCTCCCTAGTATAAGTGCAGTGTCCTATCCCTGTTTTTTCTGAGGGTATACGTTCCCTCAAAAAGCCTTTCATACCATAAAACTGTGTTTATATTCTGGCATTGTTCTCTTTTCCAGCTRTGATGGAACTGCTATATTAGTGCAACTTGGATGTTGTACAAGTGGTGTTTCATGATTACTACTTTATGCAAACACTGAAAGTACGAGTATAGATTAACACCGCCCATTAGTGCATTTGCTGGCAAGGAACAGGCCAAAGCAGTTCTTCTGGACAGACAATATCAACTTTTCAACTACATGTTTCTGTTTATGGAGAGTAATGGGTTTTTCTGCATTTATCTATCTAATGTTTATGTTTGTAAACATTTTTTGTTGTATTGGAATCTAATTAGGTGCTGTATGTGTGCCAGTCTGGCAAAATTACTAGATCTGCATGAAGACATGGCTTCAGGAATAATCAGATCTCTAGATCGGAGTTGTTAAGAAACAAATATCCAAGATCAAGACATAGCTAAGTGCAGTCTGAGTAGAGAAATTTTGTTGCATTTTGTTCAACTACTTTGTTCCTCATAAATTGGCATACCAAAACCCTTCACAAAACCACCATCCTCCACTGGGGGCTTGATTGTTCCAATTATCTGCTAAAGCTGATTTTACATTCTAGTGATCTCAAGAGCTCTTTAATTCCGTATTTACACTAAGAGTATCATGTCAAGCCACCTTAATCTAGTGTTTCTGATAGCTGTTGAAGAGTTTTAACAGATAATTCTCMTTATAAGCCACCATGACTATTGACTTGTAAAGTCAAATTGTGTACAAATTTGTTAAGCACATTTTTTAAATGAGGGATTTCAGTAGAAAAAAATGCATCATCCTTTTTCATTCACACATAGGTAAATMTCTCTCAAACTTAGAGCAAGGCAAATTCCAATGTAATCTCTTTTTATGTATCAGAAATGAGGAAGCATAAAAATGTCTTGAAGAATGTTCTAGGGTGTATGTTCCTAAATATGTAGGCATTCCAGATTAGTGGTAAATAATTACCTTTTTTTCCATATAGAACACATAAATTTGGCTGCAACCATGATCAAAGCAAAAGGGGGAAACATTTAACACTCCGTACTTCATACCAACTGTTCCCACAACAACCATATCAGTATGGGCAACAAGGAGGCTGACATCTTGTGTTACCTTCCCACCAGAATGACCCTCATATTCTGTGCGTTTTGTTGTCTCTGGCAAAGTGCAAGGGCAGAGAAAAACAATGAGAAAGGTAAACTTTTAAACTGTATCATTGAAAGTTGCCAGAGATTATGAGTGAGGCATTTTAGGGAGAAGAGAGGGTGTGGACAGATCTGGCTAAGGTTATTGTGGTATTTGCAGTCAGTGTCCATAGCCCGTTTCCAAGAGGCATGCCTGCCTTCTTCCTGTACATTGTGGTGGCCATCAGCTTCAYCCTGTAAAATGCTAGGCTGCATCTTTGAACACCTTAAACTTCCACTGGCCTTATTGGAGGAGTTTTCATTACATCTGAAGCCTCGATATACTTTAAATATCAGAGATGAGAGAGTCTGAAAGTTTATTTTTTTCCCAAAGAGGACAGAATTTAGGAGGTGCGCGGCAAGATTTGTGTGGTGACATTTCCCAACCCATCAACTTTTGGTCCTTCTAAATAGCAATTAGAAATGTCGACATTCTCCTCTAACAATGTATGAGTAAAGAGAGTTACTTTTTCTAAAAGGTTGGAAGTGGTTTATACAGTCCTTGTAACTAGATCTTGGGCAGGATGGATCTTAYCATTGAAGACTTAAATGGAACTCGTGACTGATATTTCTAAATTATTCAGTATTCAATCATCCTAGCAGAGTTATGATGCTAGTAAGTATGTTCATTTGTTATGTACCTGACATTTTTCAAAAGCAAGTACGGATAACAAACATTTTGTTCATACAAAATTAGTGCTGGTTTTGAGGATATCTGAGCCTGTATTTGAATGCTGTGGGGATTTTGAGAACAGTAACCTGTTGGTCAGCTCTGACAAGTAAACAAAAATGTTTCCAGAATCATAACACTTTTGTGAAATAAAAAGCATAAATTAAACTTTTTTTTTTTACATAAATTGAAAAGAATCCTTATTTCTTTTAATACTGAAACTCTGTGACATATTTTGTGGAATATCCTTGCCTCACAGCAGTTATGTACTTTTCAGTATGAATGCTTGAATACAAAATACGGAGATATTTACATTCTGTTACCTTAACTCTTAGTTTAAATCCTGCCTGCTGTGATACAGTTGGATAGGCTTGGATTTTAAGGTGTCAAGAGCAACCATCAAATAAGAAATCAAATTGATTTAACTCAATCGAGGTAAATGTTATTGACCTGTCCAAAGTGTACTTTTTATTTCAGTGTGCTGAGGAAAGTAACACAAAAATGGGCTTTTCATTCTGGTAAATGCCACTTTGAAATAATTTAGTGAGTTACTCTTCTCTGAACTCCATTATTCATTCAGCTTTTGTTTAAAAATCTCATAAATGCTTACCAAAGAGAGTAACAATTTAGTGGTCAGGCATTGATTCATATTTCTCTAAAAGTACTTAGTATTGTATGTTGGTGACAAAATGCCTTCCCCCCACAGTCCCACCTCCTCTCCCTTGCAATTGTCTCTCATGTGCAATATGATTTGTCCTAAGATAAGAATACCAAGTGTGAACTGCAGGGTGGACTCAGGATGATCACATAATGAATTCATTTCAGAGACGAGGGAGCTGTGATGATTGCGACAGGCTTTGGTGCACGCTGGCCTGTAAAAGGGTACAAAATGCTGCTGGATACTGACCTGACCAGTCTCCTGAGATTGCAGGCAGCTTCCAGATGGATCTGTTCCCACCCACCCCATTCCCTTCATTTCCTCCTTCCTTCTCCCCCACCTCCAGGCAGGTATATCCAGCCATAACACTGGAAAGGCTCACTTTTGAATGGATAAGTGGAAGTGTTGAGATCCTGATTACCTACAGAGATAAAATATTATAGTTCCATGTACTTTGTAGCTTTGTAGCTGTTTGACACCTGTCCTTATTTGTATGCATTAATAAGATTAATCTCCTCATCTTCTTGACCTTGGAGGAAGAAATGCTTGACTAATAAACAGCTTTCTTAGGCCAATCTTCCCTCCAAGGCTTTATCCTAAGGCACTTTAGCGAACAGATCCCTGAAGAGGACAAATCAACTCTCCTTAATCCCAGGATAGTGAGCTTTCTGTGGATAATTTTCACTGCCCCAAAGATCTTGGACTCCATTTCATGGTCACTGCAGCCAAGGCTGCCCTTGAGCTTCATATCCCCACCAGCCTTTCCTTGTTGATGTGAACAAAATCCTGCACAACACCAATCCTTTTTCAACTCCTCTGGCACTTGGAGAAGGAAATTATCAAGATAAGAAACCTTCTGGTGGGTTGGTTCTACTTTCTTCGTAGAATTTTCCTACTTCATTTTCCTACTTCTTTCCTTTGCTTTTAAATTGTCTTAACACATTTATGGTCCTCCAATTCTCTTCCCTATCTTGCTGTAGGGATAAGTGAGTGAACAATGAGGTCAGGACTTACCTACCAGCAAGGCCCAACCCAGCACAATTTGTTGGTAAATATGAATACTGTTTTGAGAGTTGAAAAAACAGTAAAGTTAGATTCTTACTAGCTGCTGCATCCTTTACCGTAACATTCAGAACTTTATCAGATTTCACTTCACCCAATGAACATACATATCACTGACAGTTTTTAATTTGGGGGTTTTTTTTAGTGTCAATTGTTTGTCAAGGAAATACTGTAAAGGCAAAACTTTGTAACTTATCTAGCAAAGTATTTATACACATATTTCACTCCAAACTTAGCTAACATTGTCAAAAATAAGATAAGACTTAATGTTTGATTCAATGAGAGTCAGATTACACATGATGTTAAGAATGCATTTTAATATTTTTCTGGAGTAGTACCATGCAACATGTGTTCTATCCAATTTTTAGATCTACAAATAAGGAGACCACTTTAAAGTTCACATACTTACAGGAGTGAAAGGAAAATTTTTAAAAAACTAGATGTATTTAACCTTAATTTGATAAAAAGAATAAAAAGAAAATAAAAACATCTCTGTGCAGTAACATCCAGTTGGCTGGATTGCAAATGGCTGTCTGGCTGAGCTCCAAATCCCTTCTTATTTCAATTTCAGCACTGTGGGATAGTTAAAGAGTAGAGGAGAAACAGCCTGTGTTTAAAGTAATGTTGCTTATATTGCTGCTTAGCCAAGGAATTAATAGCTGGCCTCTGGGGAATGTGGTTGGCATCTGGTTCRTGGCATGATTGAAGGCGCTGCTACAGAAGCTAGAATACGAATACTAGTTATCTTATTAATAAGTTGCCCTCATGTTCATATTTATTACATACTGTATCTTCTGTCAGAACTATTCTTTGTATGCAGAGTCTTTATTTATGGTTCAAATTCCTTTTGCATTACTTATCTACAGTGACCAAAGATAAACACTGAAAGGTAGGTGTACCATATAAAAAAATGTTTGTCTGATTGACTGAGTGAATCAATATTCATATTTATATTGTATCTATCACCCAAAGCCCCCACAGGGCTTTCCTGTAATTACAAGAGTAATAAAATATTACCTTAAAGAGCCAACATAAATTCTAAATCCTGAATTTATTAGCCTGAGAACTCTGCATCAGCACKCTGCAATTTTAAAAGTGCCAAAGCAAAAAGTATTCATGTATCACAGGGATAGAAATAGCCAACAGGGATTTTTAAAAATCTAATGGAAAGATAGTTTGGAAAAAATAGATTTATAGAGAGAAAATGRTAATATGATTCCACTTCAGATTTTATTTGCTGCAAAAGGAGTATTTTTATGGCTTCATCTTCATTGCAATTCCCACTCCTGCCCATGCTGTCACAGCAAGTCACTGGATGTTGTTGCCATAGCAACAGCAAATAGGGGGGAAAATCTGCTTTTTGAAAAATTAAGCTTACATTGACAAGGATAATATCAAAATCATTGGTTTAATTCTAATGTAACTCCACCATTTGTAAATCAAGTTCAGTTTACCTGAAGCTAGTGAAGTTGTGCTGCTCAAAAATTAGTCAAAATCAGATCACAGAACCAGAAAYGAGATGATGTAAGGAGCAGAAGTAGACCCAGAAAAATAACGTGTAAGAGTTGAGCAGGTTTTAGCAATGAAAATGGATGCAAAATGATATCTTGAGTCAGTAGTTCAGGTTCAGACTCGCAGTTTGTGGTTGAGCATGTTTTTTTTCAGCGGATCTGCTGGATCTGGACACTGTCAGTCCCTATGGCTGAGCTGCCTCTCCAGTGCAACACCTGTCCTTGAGTCTCTGCTTTGTCATCTCAAGTACCAATTTCTTTAGAAGAACAGTTTATAAACAGTATAAAAGTATAAAAGKGTATAAAACAGTATAAAAGTGAGAATCTAAGATGGTTTTCTGGAGTAAGAATTGCAGATGAGGTTTTAAATAGCATACTTCAGACAGGTTGTTTCACTGACTGGCTGGAGAGCTTTTATATTATCAACAAGTGAAGTATTTGCTCAACTACTGTAACTGCAGGTTTATTTTATTTATCAGTGTAGTTGCCATCTTTTTTCTCAGCTCAAAATCTTGGAATCTCCTTTACATTAAACATTACTATCCTTACTCCTGACATTTATCCTGCCCAATACTGGTTTCATGATGTTTATTCTAGCTTTTTGTGTCATTGAAAATTGAGTACAGCTTTCGACACATTGTTTTGTGTTGCAGAAGCAGTGAGAGGAATGTTTGACTAGAATGAATAACCAGAAGTAGGAATGTACTRTGAGATGGCTCTCATAAGCATTTTTTTTTTACATGTACATCCCATCCTTTGAAACAGCCAAGCTGTGTCCAACATGCCTGCTGGGGCTTATGCAGCCCAATGGCATTGCATTTTTACCCAACAAATCACTGGATCTCCAATCAAAATGTCAAGTTGTATACAAACAATTTCAGAGAAGCAGGGAGCAATTGGGTCAAATATCATCTCAAACAGCTCAAATGTTGGCAGCAAAGGTGATAGAATCAAGGTCCAGTTTGCAAATTAATGAATTAATGAGCATGAGCACTCAGTGCTGAATATAAAAGCTGTTTGATGATCTGAGTTTTGCTGTGGGATTGAGCACCTTTCAAGAATTCTAAGTTTTAACTACATCCTAGCAGTGGGGAGTACATTTTATTGGGCATTCTGCCCCATACTTAATTTCTTATTCTTAGAKAAGAAGACAGTAAATCCTTGTAATTTTTCTTATCCATGGTAAACTAATAGCTGTTCCCATATCTTGAGTGACACCTAAATCTGGATATGAAGCTCCTGTATGTCTGCTGTTAAAGGTGTCATTCATGACAAGTGTTACACTGATAAGTAATAGTRAATTCATGAGGGTGTTACCAGTAGATTGGCACACAAATTTATTTTGGGATCCTTGAGAAAAATCAAAGTATTACAAATGATCTGGAACAAAGACAGTAGCAAATTTCCAAACTGTATGCAGTATTAAAATCATTGCGTGAAGACCTTGAAGATACATTTTTTTAAYGTCAGGACTTCAAGAACAATGTTATAGAACATATGCACAATGGCAGAGAATGGTGGTACAAATGAGGAATGGCATAACAGTGAAACTTCAAGTAACTTCATGTATGTGGGAGAATAAATGAATAATCACTTGCTGATGGTAAATATGTCACACTTRTAATGATCTCTTGGCCAGGAAATGGCTAGTAGGGACATGACTTATCTGTAACATTACTTCAGGTAACATCTGTAATTTCTTCAAAAAATGTTTATGCCTAAATGAATTGTCAGCAGTCTTCCATTAAGTATTAATTATTTTTTAATAATTTCTCTTGTGTAACCTGAAAAACACTGTAAAGGTTTGATGCCACTTTATTCCAAGACCTTATCCCCCTGAAGTAGCTGTATTATTTGCCATAAATTTCACTATAACCAGAAACCTGTCAAAATATGTCTTCCTGCTGTAGACACAGAACGGTATATAACCTGGTCTAGGACAATTTTTTTCCTCCTTTTTCTGTGATCAATAACCTCCTGCTTTTTATTATTCATGGCCAATGAATTTTTAAAATGCAGGAAAGAAACGCAAAATCAAACTTGCAAGTAATGAATAAGCAAGGAACAATAACAGTGAGATATCTTACAGCAAAATAAAAGATAAGCCAATTAATATCCAGAGAAAGGAGATAATATAATCCCTATTTATTATTTTCTACCCTCTGCAGAAGGTAGCCTTTTAATAATCAGGATGACTTTCTTATTACAATGCTTCAGCTTAAAATAGATTTTCCAGTTTTGATTTAGGATAACAAAAATGTGAAGCAAAATGTTTTTGTGCTGTTTTGACAAATATAAGAAATGCTTGAAAGTTCTGTCCTGGTTTAGGGCAAATTTGGGAGGAAAGTTCTAGACGAGTCCCTCTAGAAAGCAGATTGAAGCAACCCCTCCCCTAACCAGTTTGGGAAAAGAKTTCCTTGGAGAAAAATGGAAAAATCCTGATTATTTAGCAAGCCATGTGTTCACAAGCATACAAATTGCATAATATTAAACAATAGAACCTCTCCCTGTTCTGAAGAGATGGCAAATTCAGAAAGTCCTTGTTGTGGGGTGTAGCTCAGCYTGCTCAGTCTCTCATCAGCCCCTTCTGTGCTGGCAAATGCCACATCCCGGGCCCCGCTGGGGCATGGGTGTGTACTCCTGGTTCCTCTGGGTTTGCAGTCCAGAGCAGGGCCTATCAGTTCCAAGAAAAAGAAAAGGCACAGTCTGGGGAACTTCTCTGCCTCAGCTCGCTAAAAAAATTTACTAAAATCAAAGGAGAGCTCTCTCCCACTGTCAGTGCTGCTGACAACACAGACCGTGAGAAGGAATGTGGAGGAGTGATTTCAGTTTCTGAAAACAAACTGCGCTTTTTCTCCACCCTTCACTCTCAGAACCAGTCCTAAAGGTGCAGAACTTCATATCCAGCATGAACAGAACAGACAACCAGACATACAGGCGTCATAAAGTCACCCTACAGGACAGTTACAGAGGGGAAAAATGCAGTTTTCAAAAATATCAAAACCTTATTAACTTGAGTTATGAGAAGATTTTTAATAAAGAGATTCCAGTATGGTTTATTAAAATAAAGTTTTAATATTATTTGAAAGACATACAAACTAATGCATTTCAATGTACTTAACAAAAGCACAGAGATATTTCTGTATTGTTATTTGTACGTTTGAGTGGTTTTTAAAATTCACCCGTGCAATATTCCAGAACTTACCTTAGGTCAACAGGAATTTTGCTTTTGACTTAAATGTAAAAAAAAAAAAAGACACATAAAGCCTTGGGAGCTGAAATTTCTAAACATTTTATCTAAAAACTGCTAATATAGTTATACTCCCATCTCAATATTGAAAAGAAAATGGTCTTGGTAATTTTTTGTAGATTTGCACTTAAGAGCTGAAAAGTTAWATTTTTTATCAATATTAGATTGTGAAGAAAATTCTTCAAGATTAATATATTGACATTATGAACTCTTAAAGCAAAGRGATTAATTATTTAAAAAGAAGGATGAGAAGTGCTAATGGATTACATTTTTGTGACCTTATGCTTTAGGAGAATTGATCTTGTAAAATGGAAATGGATGATTTCTCTGCTTTAAAATGTACTATACTAATACTCTCTGACCTTTTTCAAAATTAAGGCTCAATGATTATAAATATACTTTCTAGATTAACCAGTAAGAGTTTTTTGAAGAACAAATAGGTGATCTATATCATGAAGGATCACAATAACCATAGCACAAACTCAGTAGTATAACATATAGATACATCTAGTTTTTGTGTTGTTTCTGTAACTGCTGTTTTATTTTGAATYGGATATTGATTTAATTGAAATTAAAACAAAAATTCAAAGAAAAACAGACCTACTGAAAATTAGAATGAATTAAGATGAAATTAAGTTAATTGAAATTCCTATTATAATATAGAAGTGGTTTAAAGAACTAAAGCCTCAAAAGATAAGCCAAATATTTTTCATAAAACTTCAGTTTATGATAYTAGACAAGATAAATGGACGGAGTGTGGCTCAAGTGCAGAATACCATYGTGGTACTACTCTGTTGTTTAAAATAGGCAAACCCGATCTTTTCTTCCTAGCACTGATGATATTCTGAGGAGAAATATGGATGTCATCATGCTACAATCATTCATTAAAAATTTAAGCTTATACTTACATATTAAGTTTTTTAAAAAAAWATTTTATACTTTAATTAAATTGCTTCACCCCATATAATTATTATGTGGCAAAGAGCACTGATAGTACACCTATACTGATAGAAGGGATGTGTGATCATGTTGTGCCCCATTGCTCTGCCACTATGATATTTGCAGCATTTTGATGGATCTTGTCTTAATCATAACTCCACAAAGTACATTCAAAACAGAGATTTATCTGTTCATCACCATGAAGTTCACTGCCCTGTTCATCACCATGTATTTTTAGTTATCTCAAAGTAGGTGTCAGAATTAGGAGAAGTCTTGKCATGTGTTACGGAATATTTCAGAGAAGTTGCAGTTAAATACCTAGTACCTGTGTCCTGCTGGGTGTCATTGTATGGATGTGTACGGAATGTGTGAGAGAGGTATTGACAAATACTTCAAATYCTGTTAATAGCAATAGGCAGAACTTTTCACATTTGAACTTCAACAGTTCACTGCCTCGAGCAGGAGCGAATTTATAGTTCTGAAACACAGAATTATACGGAATAATTTAGCATCTAGTGCTTCTAGTTGTGCCTATCAAGCTCAATTTTTGTCTTTTTTAATCAAATGTAAAACTTCCKATAAATGTCACTGCTGTCTTTGAATGTCCTTGATCTTTAGCAGCTTTGCTGTAGTTGTACAGAGTTGATCATGGAGTATTCTACTCACATTTGTAGGGACAGCACCAAAGGGGCATCTGAGCTGACAGTTTACCCAGTAAAAATTCCYTCTGACACATGCAGTGATAGAAACTGGAAAGGAATTTGGCCATGCCCTCAGCTCTGAATTGGCTCGGTTCCATCCCCATAAATGACTAGGCTGCATCAGTGTACAGAGAAGCTTTCTCAATAAACTAAACATAATCTTCCTCAAATCAAATGAAAAGGCCTAATGAAGGCTTGTGTTATGCATGTGCTGCAACCTCTTTTCCCATCTTTTTGCCTCTTTTCTCTGCCTGTAATGGCCCARCATCCACAGAGTTGATAGGGATGTTCCATCCTCCTCCAGCTTAGGTGCTAGATCAGTCAGACACCTTTGTATGCTCCTCTGCTGTRGTGCATTGAAAATCACGTATCAGATTACCTTAAATCTCTATGTTCCACCATGTGCTGAACTCCTCTCCTGTGCCACTTCATACAGGTATAATTTCCCTGATTTTGCCCTTGCTCTTCATATATGTATAAATGAGAATAAAGTGAGTCCCAGTGTCTCTGTAGCATACCTTTCTTTTTTAGCTGTCATATTTTCTGCTCTTAATTTTAAACATTTCGAATGATGGAAAAAGATTAATATGAGGCATATAAATTGGTAGCACAGCATTCTTTTATTCTTTCATTTAAGGAGCACTATACCAGTGCCAACTSATATTGGTTTATACTGGGGACATAGTAATCCTTTTATTTTGTATGGATGAGAAACAATGAATAATRTTGTTTTGAACATTCCTAAGATCTAGAAGACCGGTAGACAGAGTAACAAAACTTTCATCAATACTAYTGACTCTAAGTCTCTCCCAGACTGAGACTTCCCAGTATCTTAATTTTTTGTAAGAGGAACCACAAAAACATACACTTTATGGTAAATTAGGGGTGTTTTGTTTCAGTGATGTACCTATTATAAGCTGATGGAATTTTAAGTCATGTCTGTAGAAGCAGTCATCTGGTTGGTAGGGGAACACTAAGGTGTGAAAAACCWCTGATGCCTATTCTTATGTAGGTGAGGTTGAAGAGTTTTATTGCACTAATATGATGTACATTAGAAAGTCATACCACAAATGAGCATTGATTAGTATTAAAATAGTTTTAATCTGGGGTGAGAGAATGAGGTTGTATTTCTTTCTAGTCTTTTTCAAGTGGACAGTGATGAGAGGATTTCCTTAAGTTTTCCAGAAAATGTAACTATTTATCTCATTAATCGCAATTAAAAAGCTATAAACTAATATTCATTTGAACATGAATCAGCTGCAGACTAATGACCACTGAGAAGATCCAAACTTTCCGTCTTTTCAGTGTACAGCAAATAGGATCTGGCTTCCCTTCAGCATATTTAAAAGGCTTCTGTTTGAGTTCTGTATAAACAACCTCTTAGASGGTTCTGAAAAATTACAGCCAAAAATGAAAGATTAAATTTTCATTTATTCCCATCACTCCATATATTCTCTGGTGCGTGGCATGTGGAATTGCATGTGGTACAGTGCTAATCCAATGTTGGCAGCWCTTCCAGTTACTTAAACATATTTAGAAATGTTTCCTGGTGACTAAATTTGAACTTCTCAAACTCTTTTCCATTAATGGAAAATTATAGCTTGCAGCCTCATTTCACTTTATCGAGCATTATTCCTCCACAAGTATTTTAAACAGGGTGGGAAGAGACTTTTCAACTTCTTATTAAGAAGTGACCGTGGTGGTGGTGAAGTCACTGTCTTTTAGGAATCAGCATAGAGAAAAATGTGCCTTTGAACCCCACTGCTTTGTCTTTGTATAWGCCTACAGGTTAGGTTTGATATTTCTGTCTGGCATAGCCATTTGAAATCTGATATTCCATACTGCTGATGTTAAGTGTTCTATCTTTATCTATCTTTACTTATAGGTAAAATGACCTTAAAACTGATTTCAATCTCTTTAAGGTAATAAATTAGATTGGACTTTTACTTAAGTCAAGTCATGCCGCTGAAAGGATACAAAGATGAGTAGCAATGCAGTCAGTGTAGTCTGTATGTGTTTGATTAGCTCCATCTTTCTCTCTTCTCTGCAGTATATTCTATTTTGCGTTGTATGTATGATTCACTTTTTGACCCATGCCTCTCTGATAAGGAATGAGACATAAATGGTCTGTCATTCYGTATGAACTCTATTTTCAAATTTGAGCTGTGTATTTTTTTCAAATGCTCTCCTTCCTACCAACATGTTTTAGTTGTTGATTTTTCTCCTCTGTGGCCATTGACTTCATATAAAGAATTAAAAAAGGATCCATAATTTATACTAACTGCTGGGTTCCTTTTCCTTTTTCTTATTTTGTTCTGMAAGTTAAGTATTAGAAAGGTGAAGTATTACCATAGTTATGAGAGATGTAAACAAGGTGCATACGTTATAAAGGAAGACATTAGAATTTCAGTGCATGAGCATATCCTCTTCATACATAACATCAAGTAGACTATATGTCTGCTTTTATCAATAGTCTCATCGGCATTGTCAATCTCATACTGAATTAGTCCAGACCCAGCAAAGGAGATGGGTTTGGGTGTGACAGCAGCCACCAGAGCAGAGAACTCACAAATCCAAGGAGGGGGGTGCCTGTGGACACAGGTCAGAATGTCGGTAACCACCCTGAGGCAGGGCTGACACTTGGCCAGGCAGGCAGTMTGCAGGGAAGCACAGGTGGATGGCTGTGCACAGACAAGACTAGTCTAGACTATYGGAATATTCTCTGTTTATTTTAGACTACATGCTACCTGTTTCAGACAGTCCTGACACATACGTATCATGCTGGCATCAAAACCTTTGTTATCTCTTGTCAATACATCAAATAAATGCGATACATGATATTTCCYGTTTATTATTTTTATTTTTCTGAATAAATTCTTTACAAAGGCATTTTAACTCAAGAGTTCACACCATAAATTGCAATTCTCATTTGTTCTTCATTAAATTAGTTCCCTGTACAGCTTTTGCATTTTGWGTATGYATGTGTATATATGTGTTGGCAGATGACTAAGAAAATATAAGGTCTTCTACCAGCATAGCTACATTTCCTATGATATCTACAATAGATACAAAATATTAGAGGTGAATTTTTTMCCCCTTTCTTCATCACTGATCATCTTTGTTAATCTGGACAATATTGTCATTAATTTTTTTTTTTTTTAAAGTACCTTTAATAGTTTTCCTGATCACCCCGTCTTGTTCCTTCATTCCACTTCTGGATATGAGGTTTGTACTTGTGACAGGCAGCATTTGTTTAACAGCATTTTTTAAATGTGCATGTACCTACCAAGTAGAACTACTTGATTTGCAGATCTGTAAGTTTTCAGGAAACCTTTTGTCTACACAGAAGCTTGTGCAAAATTTTTCAATCACTTCTATGGCTGATCAGTGTTTTGAAGATCTCCAGTGGAGGAAGTTCTCTGGAGGARGTATTTGACCAGTTAGAAGGGCCCATATTGCTGCTGCTTACTGAGTATTTTTTTTAGGATAATCACTTTTCTTGTTTTATGTTACTACTACTTTACAAAGGTTTTGTTTATCAGTTTTGCTCTTTTGTTATGTGGAATTTCCAAAATTTTCATGTTAAAACCCAATGAAAGACATGAAAAGTCAGAAACAAGAAAACTCTCCAGGCCAACATGGAAAAGTGGTATATGGATGCTTTTTCTGTCTTCTGGAGCTCTTCTTAGTGTGCTGATTTCAAACATGTAGGTAAAATAAGCAGCCATAATGGGAAGACTGGTGTATACTGGCATGAATTATGCAAACCACTGCATTCTGATTTTTTCTTTTGCTCACAGCATTGATGAGTASCCTGGAAATGAATAAAAAATAGCCAGAAATTATATTATGGTTATGCAGATCAAGTTCTTTAAATCAGTAGATTACAGAAAAGCAAGTTTGCTTATAAAAATGCAAAGCATTTCTTTTCCTTTCTGAGGTAATTCCATTTAGGTATAATATAAAATTATTTTATTTAAAACTTTCTGATTAATATGGAAGACATTTGGGATACGAAAAATATTGAACATGAGTCCCTTGTTGAAATATTAATCACTGCAGTAAACCAGAACCAGACTGAACAATAAAATAATGCAGAAATGTTATCAGGATATAGTTTTTAAGACCCTGAAAAGTACTGGTTTGGGTTTTGGTGCAATTGTTTTGAAATACTCTTATTTGAGAAATTTTGCATAGTATTTATACTATGGATATCTGTAAATGGAATCCATTAGGATGTGGTGAATCAATTTGTAGTGAATCATTTAGGATATATATGTGTTGGCAGATGACTAAGAAAATATCAAAGTTCCACACTRTATTGTCTCAACCCACTTTTCCATATCCACACGCAAGAGACTCCATAAATTTTCTCATGCAACACTGATCTCTTCTCCAAGCTCAACAGATCTTCTTTGTACCAGAACCTCTTGTATTTCTCAATTACTTTCTGCTTTATCTTTTGAAGTGCTCACGATAGCGAAGTGTTCGGCTCACTAGTTTTGATCTGTTCATCCATTCACAGTGCAAGTTCCTAGCGATGAACAGACCTATGGGTATTTTAAAAATCTAAGTGAAAATGTTTAGTGCTTATACCTAGTTGCATAAGGTAAAATGGAAGAATGTCAGTGATGATGAGAAGCCTTGTGGTAACAAAGAAAAAATAAGGAGCAAGATCTGCCCAGAATACCAAGAAATAGGTGTAGTAATAAATTATTTTTTCCTTAGTGGATAAATTGAATATTTAGCAAAGTATATCTCATCAGTTCTGTCCATTCTCCAGTTAATAAACATTGTTCCTTGACCATAGCAGATTCTTGTCTGGGTCAAAATGGCACACTGACAAGATTTGGATGGTTTTGGTCAACATACTTCCCCTGATTTTTAAGCTTTAGCAAAACAAGTGATTACTTAAATGATAAATAATTGTTTTGGTGTGCACGATACTGTTAGGTTAAATCTTTTGATACCACGTCCCAATCCTTCATTTTACAAACTTTTGCTCAGTGTTTTCTAGGTGGGCAGATTATGCATTTTCCAACACTATGCTTTACTGCAGCTGTGCAGAAATTTAAAAGAATTACTTATTTGTCAACAAGTTGTGCCATGCTTCCATAACACAATTTAACTAAAGSCTTTTTTAACTCTCTTTGGACTTTAACTTCCCTCCTGCATTGGTATTCTTTCTCTTAGATGACAAAAAGCTGTCCTTCCCATATGTCAAAGCTGTGCTGGGTGCTGTAGAGCTTCCCTCATTGTTAGCTTCTTGTTGAACAGAAGTTGCCACAGTGACTGTTGTCATGTTATTGACACCTGTAAGAAGCTGTTTCCCAAAACATTACTAACATTATTCTTTTTCTCAAGGAAATTAAAAAAAATACTTCTATCTTTTCAGTGATACTCTGCAAACATTGACTCTTCTCCAGTGATTAATCTGGTTGGAAAGACCTCATTCATGTCTCTCCATGCCACTTCAGCACAGTGATACGGATTTAAAAGAGGCTTAAGAGGAGGCACTAGAAAAGCAGACTACGGTGCTGTGGTGCATGAAATAAAGTGGGGACTCTATTCACTACCATGTTCCCCTTTTCTTCAGAGGATGAGTAAGATGCAAGRAGGCACAGTTTCAATATAAGTGAATGAAGTGACAGTACCAGGTTCACTTCTGTGTGTGCAATAGGACTAAGGCTCTCAGACTGTTATTGAAGACAATTGGAGGCTGACAGAGTCCTTGCTGAAGTAGGCTGCTGAAAGCCTACTCTTCCATTTTGCAAGAAAATCTCCAGAAAAGAGAAGTATGTAATATATTCTTACCTCTCATGCCTTCCTCATGGAAACCATAGCTGTAGCTGTTGAGTACTGTAGATRCAGAGAGGCCAGAGAAATATCTAAGACTCAATCTGCTACATTATGGGAAGCAGGGGAAAACCAGAAATATTTGGGGCTGCATTGCTCTGAAACAGTTTAAAAAAAAATGGAGATCTTCTGTATAATGTTTAGAATTACTTAGATTTTCTGTAAAGGCACAAAAATTCTCACATTTAAAGGGTAATGTAATGCGCTATTCACTGTTTTCCTGAACCGGAAATTATTTATTAGTTTCTATTAACTCTGTAGTTTTATAACCATTCTGGGAAGCGGTATTGTAACTACAGTCAGTAAGCTGATAAGGTCTATTCAGTGGGTATTTAAAAGGATTTCCTGCTGCATTTTTTAGATTGTAATTATTCTGCACAGATTCACATAAGGAAGAAACTTCTCTCTGTTCCTGGCGATATTAATATATATATATATATAAAAACATATATACTAACTTTTTTATATAAGATTTTTCAGCAAATGCTACCTGCTACCTGCTATGTCTAGGATATGAGCCCACTACTAAATGCCCAGCTCTCCAGCCTGTTGAGATTCTTCTGAATGGCTTCCTAGCATTCTGGGAGATCAGCCATTCCTTCTTGGCCCCCTGGGATATTGCTGAGGACTGTCCTTGTCAGTGGCAATCTATTTGAAGAAGCCATTCACTAGCTCTGCCTTATCTGCATCCTCTGTCACCAGGGTTGCTGTTCCATTTAGTAATGGGCCCACAATTTCCTTAGTTTTACTTTTGTTATTAATGTATTTGAAGAAGCTCTTCTTGCTGTCCTTGACATCCTTGGCCAAGTTTAATCCSAGTTGTATCTTTGTTTTCCTCATCTCATTTCTTCATAATCTGACAGCATCTCAATATTCATTCCAAGTGGCTTGTCTATGATTCCACCTTCTGTGTGTCCTCTGCTTGTGCTTGAGTTTTGACAGAAGTTCACTGTTCACCCTCACAGGTGAACTCTCGCCCCCTTTGCCCGATTTCCTGCTAATTGAGATGAATTGTTCTTGCGATGTCACCGCATTGTCTCTAACTGCTTTGTCTAATGACTTTTTTCCCTTCTTCAGCTTATCAAAACATTCAATTTGCAGTTACAATGCCAGAAGCTAGAAATTACAAAGTTAAAGCACAGTAGAAATCCTCTCTTACTGTTCATTTGTCTCCTATTGTCTTGGGAGAGACTTGATTCTATTGTTACCGTACTATTCTCTTACACGGTTTGTGGTTCACTGAAAACACAGGACAGATGGTGCTCACATAAAAAGCAAATGTTTAATATTGCATTTTATCTTTGTTGTTCAGCAGGTATCAGAAAGAAGAATAATTCATTTCCTGAGGCTTTTCTGTATTGATTATGACTATAATATCAGGTTCACAAACATCAATTACATGAACCAACATCTCAGGAATCTGAGTGTTTATTCCCACTTCAGGAATGCATGATTTAAGGTTTTCTCATCATCACACTTGAAGGTCAGAAATTGCATAGTTCTTTCCAGTGACCCATTTTAAATGACTAGACATAATTTAGATTTTTTTTAAAGAAGTTACTAAAATTTTCAGTTGCAGTTGTTACCTGTTCATCCACTCTCAGAATCAGAACAAATAATTGACACACCAAAAGRAAGATTATATCTGATAACTTTTTTTGAGGTGATTTGTACAACAATACATAGGATATTGAAGGAGATCTCTCCAATCCTTTGGACAGTATTGACAGTCTTAATAATTTTGTACTTAGCCAGTTCATTAAAAGTCTTTTAAGTTTCTGTGAAAATTAAATCAATAAAACCCAGTTTTTATATCATCTTCACTCCGCAGCATGATTAATTCTAAAACCACTACCAATGCAAACAATCATTGTCAGAGTGAAGGCATAATAAGGTRAAACAGCTTTTGCAGATAAATATTTTGTTCTAATATTTTGTTCTTGAATTCTTGATTTGTGACTTCTAATTTATTATTCAAGAAGGAGAAAGAAGTTCTGTGGCACACTGTSACATCACTGTTATTTGGTAGAAGAATGAGAACGGACTCCACCCCTTGGTTTAACAAAATTAACTGATCTCCACTGTACTTCACCATTTGAATGTGGAGCAGCTGTAAAGACACCTTCAGTGTATTTTGCAAGTGCTTCCAGAAATGTATCCAGATATCAGAGGAACTGCGAGGAGTAAGAGTCCTATTTTCCCTTCAGACTCTGGACAACGTCGTGGCTCAGGGCACTTTCAGCTGCCATCCAGCTTGTGAACTCTTCCCATCTGATCCTGTCTTCTGGTTGCAGATGCACCCATGAAAAGGACTGAACATGCCCAGCTGCTCAATGTGTGAAGTCATGCACAGTCCATTTGTCATTAGGACGTAGACTCTGGAGATAGATGGGCAGTTAAATCTTCACTCGGAATGTACAGTGATCCCTTCTTCTCCAAAGAGGACTATTTGGGACAGGCTTTGACAGCCCCAGAAAGAGCCAGCACAGACAAAAAGTGTTCACAAACTGCAAATTTGTCAACAATGGAATTATGATGATCTTTCAATGGAACACTTGGGAAAACCAAAACCAGAAAATGCTACAAGCCCACCTATGARTGAGCATAGAAATGTTTGTTCTTTTTTGAAATTTTTAGAAATTTGGAATTCTTTGGAAAATTTTTAAGTGAATCACTTTAATTCTTATTTTGAGCTCTAGTCTTAGAAACTGAAAACAGTGATTCAATAACAAGCTAATCAGAGGTTACACTTCTTTCTCACATTACAAAGGAAAAGTGAAACACAAAACATTTTATTCTGGAATGAAAATAAATTTTTACCTATTTGTTTTCTTTGGAAAAAAAATCATTACCTGTTGATCTGAATGTTTTGTCTGCATATCTGTTTCGCCAACCAAATGAAGCAGTTTTAAATGTTTTGCTGTCTTTCCAAAAACATGGGTTTTYTTATACTTCATCCCAGGCTTAATTTCTTCTATCTGTGAAATGAGGYAAATTAAAATGCCAGCAAGTTATGAGGTAACTCTGTGAAGCAACCTTCTTTTTACTTTAAGATCTGTTGAGTAAGTATGCAGCAGAGCAGAATGAAAAATTGTCATAAAGGAAATATATTCAATTTCATTGTCTCTAGTTGCTTTTCTGTGTTTTTTGCCTTTTCTCTCTAATGCTGGCATTCTAAACTGCACTAAATAACACTATAGAACCACTATTTACTTCAGAATAGTTTTAATTTCAGTGTACTCAGGTTCTATTCCCTGTTTGATTTATGCATTCAGCCACATAATAATTAATCTATTTACCTTTTTGTGCTGGTTTCTAAAACAATCCAACTGATGGTACTGATTGATTCCTTTCCCAGTTTGACATCATCAACAGGTAAAATATCCCAGTGTTACCTCTCTGTTGGTGTTTTAAGCATATTCCTTAAAGATCTGATCTAGCCTCATAAAAAAAAAAAAAAAAAAAAGTCAGGCCTAAGTAATAAACCTGTAAGAGAAAGAAAGAAAAAAATCCTACTAAACCTTTTTTGTAATATTACAGAATGCAGCAAAGCACATTGGATTAAATTCTCTTCTATCACCAAATATCCAGTTACTTTATTACATAATAAATATCAGTTGATTTGTTGGTATTTGTAGAAGATGAAATGCAGCAAGCAACACAAAGATATGGACATGGAAGYTGTAAGTATTGATTCTTCTTTGTTTAAGATTTTTTTTATCCCTTCTGGTTTACAGTTTTGATTGATCTTCATTTTATCCAGAAGTAATAGCAGAGAATGCAAGGGAAGGGTTTCCAAGACAGCTACTCTCTAAAATACATAAACTATAGGGCTGTTGGAAGAGCATTTTGCTTAGATGGATTTTTCTTTACACAAATTTTAATGGGTGGTAAATGGAACAATTGATCTTATTTCCTTTGTCATTCCTAATATTTCATGTGAATTGCTTTCAGAAGGATAACAGAGAGGCTACAAAGGTCCATGTGAGTAGTGTGTGTATATTGCTTATGGCAGGTAATTACAGAACTGGGACCCTGAAATAGTTTTTCAAGTTCTTTGTGTTTCCCTGCAGAGTGAAGAGAGCAAAAAAGGCGGCTTACACCGAAATTAAGCTCAATAAGCTATACTCTGCACTGTTCTGGACCTTTTTGCTCCAGATATATTGCTGATAGTAACCTTTACATAATTTCAAATTGATTTTGCACTATTCTAACTTTATGTTGACTACACAGTCTCTCAAGGCAGTCTGTTCAAGTGCTTCACTGTCTTCATTGTGAAAAATTGTCATATAGAATGAAAATTCATGTATCTTGATGCACTAATCCAATACAGGATTGAAATAGCTTGAGACCTCCATTTTGGCATATGTGAGTTAGGATATCTCATATTCTCTTCAATATTTCTGGATGGTCCCTGCAAGGGAAACCAACCTAGAGGAATTCAAATCAAATAAAATCAAATTAGAACACTTTAAAGTGCCTTTAACTTACAATGGCAAAGAATGGGGTTATTGATCGTAGGTATATAAAAATGAAGAATATGAAAATCCTGAAACTTCCCCACACCTTCTGCTTAGCCTATACTTTTTTATTTCCCAGTGGTCTGAAATAAAATAGAAGTTTTTATGATTAATGCCTTGGAAGCACCACAGATCATGGAAGACATTTGGATTTCATGTCTATGTTACGAAGGACAACAACATTTTTGGTACCGAAGAACAATGGGCGCTTTCAAAGCTGGTATTTACTTTCCAATGAACACAAGAGCAGTCCAAGAAGCCAATCGTGGCTGTAATGAACCATGAAGGTATATTTATAGTGGATTAGGTAATTAGTTTGCTCTTTCTGGGGTTTTTGTATATGTTGTTTAGTATAATAAAGAGCTTAATATCTGTGATTTCTTCCAGACACAGTTTTAARTGTGTCTTAAGAAAGGTGTTTAACAATAACTAATTTTTCTTCCTGTGGGTACATCTTCTTTCACATTCAATGATTTAGCTCTTCACAAGCAGATTTGGAAAGGAGTCATGATGCATATAAAAGGGACATTTGCTGTGACTGTAAGCATTGGATGAATAAGAAGTAATCCTGTTGCTTCCAGCACTCAGAGCCTCTGCTGCCTGTTGCAGCAACACTCCCAATTAGACGAGTTATCCACGAGATGGTGTACTAACACAAACTACTGGCACTCATTTTTCAAGGAAAATCATTCTAAACTGAAGGAAAAAGAAAGAACCCTTTCTACTGATGGTGAAAAAAAATTCTTATGCACAGATTTTTATCAGTATGTATTCTGATGTCTCTCATGAAATGTTCACTCCCATTCATTTCCATCCATCTATGTAGCTGTTTGGTGATTTCAAATAGCTACAGTAAATATTAAAAATCTTTCTTTTGAATCCTGGAGCACTTTCTTATCTACTTAAAAATGATTAATGGCCCAAGGTGCCACGGAGAAACACCATTTTGTAACTGGTGAAAAATTCCTTCAGTAGTGAAGACATGATAGCCAGTTTTTCAGAAATACTTTTTCCTCGTACACCATATAGGGCACATCAGTACCTGATAGTAACAAAATTGGTTATATCCCAGGCCTTGTAATAATCCACAGGTGGATTGTAACAATTCTATAGCAGTGTATGGTAGTCCAAGGCACTCACTTTTCTGTTCCTGTCTTCTTTCAGAGTTTGTTCTGATAATAGACTGTGTCTGAGATTCTTAATTCTTAATTCCTGCAGAATAAGGCACCATATTAGATACTGGATGTCTTTAGAATATTGGTTTTTAAAAATCAATGGAAGCATCAGTTTATCAAGAAATTCTAAATATATGGGCCAGCAATTTTTGCAAATGCTTTTTATTTAACATCTCTAAAGAGGCTAAATATGAAAATTTTCTAAACCTGAAAAAAGATACATGCCTGCAAACCTAAAATATATTAAAAAATATAGATAACCGTAACTATTTTTTCTTATTTATGCTGTAGGCAATATCTGTGCACATCTGACTATGTGTATAGTATAACATAAAAATAAATGTATCCAAAATATCAGAGTCTGATCTAGTAAAAGTTTTATTAATATGTGTCATTTTTAGGTCTGAATCAGATGCATAACATTTAATTAAGTTGAAAATTTTTTGTGTTTTAAGACTTTAATGCTTTTTAAAACAATTTCCACTTTCACCTCTTCACTAATTTTGACTTAAAGTGTGAGACAAAGTGAAATTAAAGGCAAGCAGATCTAGAAAAAGTGGGTCTCAGAGCAGACTCTCCATATGTTTTTGTCTCCACTTAGAATGCTATTTCACATTAGTACAGTTCAGTGATTTGACTCTTCCTGGCAATATCTCAATTTGGTACCGTTTTCCGCGATTCTGGAAATGAACTAAAATCTTAGTGTCAAAAAGCTTTGGTTCGTTTTCAAATAATTTAGTGCTTTGAGAATACCATTTCCTTTTAGATTTAAGCATCAACCTTATATCCAGTTATCTGTTTCTAAAAGCATATGGATGGATTGACATTTTATTAAATTCAAGAGCAGTAATAGCCAAACCCCACCCCCCCCAAACAATCTTGTAAACTGGGAAATAAATGCCCTCATTAAACCTTATAATAATTCTGTATTCTGTACTTAAGTCTATAGAAGGCTTGAATACAGAAGGCAAAATACAATTCTGAATATACTCTTTTAAATTAAATATATTAAAGTATAGGAGAAGTAGAAATGTAAAATGTTGTAGTGGATGTAGTGAAACATAGGAGGAGTTTCTGTAAAACTTCCAGGTATGACAAACTTACAGACAAGAGAACTCTTTTTTGATGCCTAGGGAASTACATCTCCTTCTGGTGATGTACCAGAACATAGACACCTGGGTCACAGAGCAAACTGTACAGCTATCTTTTTTTTTCCCCAAAAACACATTCAAATTTTTAAACTCAGATTTCAAACTTTTATGATAACTACAGATTTCAATGTTCTTGTGGGGCAGAGATGTGAGATTTTTGCTATGCCTCTGCAGTCTTTCAGTCATGGAAGGATCTAAATTCACAGAAATGAAGCTATACATTAGAAATCAAGCTGCTTAATAATGTGGTGGTGAAGTCAACTTAGATTAATTGCACAATAAAGAATTGGTATTGACCAGGCATCAGATACAGCTGTCCAATTTAAAAAATGGTACTGGTTGCAGAGCTAGTTTAATTGAGCAAGTAAATATTTTTTGAGTGGAGAAAATATATTTTAAATTKTAATAAAGACATTATTTGTATATTTTTATTGCTTTCCTTGCATAGTAAAGCAGGATTGTTAGTTCAATTTTCATTATTATTTAAAATGGGGGCTGTTTTTCATCTTAGTGAGGTCACTTGCTGATGTTGTACTGGTGTGTCCTCCCTGATATCCAGCGAGAGAATATGTGCAAATCTTTCAAAGCTGTGCCAAGGGAGATTTTGACTGGACATTTCTTTACAAAGWAGGCTGTCAAAAATTATAACGCACTTCCGAGAGAGGTGTTCAATGGCCCAAGCTGGGCAGTATTTAACGTGCATTTGGACAATGTCCTTAATGATATCTTTTAAATTTTGGTCAGCCCAGAAATGGCCAGGCAGTTGGACTGGATTATTGCAGTAGGCCCCTTCCAGATGAACTATTCTATTCTATTCTATTCTATTCTATTCTATTCTATTCTATTCTATTCTATTCTATTCTATTCTATTCTATTCTATTCTATTCTATTCTATT
>QVAJ01000222.1:898218-967045 GCA_003546035.1 Mixornis gularis | reverse complement strand
ATTCTATTCTATCCTATCCTATCCTATCCTATCCTATCCTATCCTATCCTATCCTATCCTATCCTATCCTATCCTATCCTATCCTATCCTATCCTATCCTATGCCAACAACAGTTGTAATTGATTTCATTTATTTCAGTGGAATGGTTCTTCGTGTTCACAGGAACAAGAATAAATACTTCGGAGGGTAAAAATTGTCAGAATTTCAAATTGTAGTTGCATAGATTACATGAATCCTTCAATTGACATGCAATGTCAGTTTTTTGTCCTTCAGTGAAAATGGATACCTGACACTTAAACATCTTCCATTGACCTTAGAAAGAATAAACCAAATCCTTTTGCTTCAATAGGTCAGCTGCAGGTCCTAGCCTGTGAGAAAACCAGCTAGAAAACTAATCTCCAAATTTCCTTACATGAATGCTAAACCTCCCCTGAAAATCAGACCATGAAAACAGGTGTGGAAGCACACATGATGACAAGTTTACATGATGTGAAGTATCTTGGGAAGATATTAGAAGCCTTAATTTTTATGATCCCATTGAACTCTTACGGCACTTATGTCTCCTTTGATGAGGGACTTTAAAAATGCCTGGTTTGGAAGAGATGCTTATACTTTAAAGGAAGAGGTAGGTATAATGAGCTTTGAACTAGTGCCTTGCCTCTGGGGTAGCTGTTGCAGTATTGCATGACATGTCTTCCCTGTTGATTTCTGTTAATGGTAATTCTGAGTCAATTACTCAGTGGGCATTGATTTTATTGTAAGGAACTATAAATGTATAAACCTGTAGTGATCAACCTGCCTAGGTTGGCAATAGTTACCTCTCCTCTGGATGAGGGGCTCCTTTCTTGTTCAAGCTGGAAATAAAGAAGAGTTTACAGACTTCTACAGGAACAATGAACATCATCTGGAATGGAGTTTCCTCTTGCAATATTCTTAATGGCTTTTATACCTTTCTTGTTTTTCTTTTATTGGAATTTGCTGACTACTTATCCATCCCATTAAATAATGCTATTGCTGTGACCATGATTTATAGTTATTGCTTCTACTTTTACAGGGGACTTGCAAAAATGAATAAAGACATGAGAGTTGATTAATTTACCGCTCATGCTCACTGCAAATCAGAAACGAACAGAAACATTAGCAAAGGATGAAAGATGATAGCAGATTATTTCAAAATTAGGACTGGTAGCTAATTTTAAAAGATTTCTCTAATAGGTATCTTTAATTACTACCGTAGAAACTAATATTGTYAGTACTTGGAGTTGTTACATTTTGCATTTGATAACAATGCTTGAAATTCAAGTATTAATCAAAACTACTTTCTGTTTCATGTTTCAATTTTTTAGGTCAGATACCTGATTAATTTTCCAGATCTTGGCTATCTACTCAATCATGTTGATTCTGCTTGTACAATCCAGACATTTCAGTGAAATCAGACATCCTTCGAGGTATCCTACTTCTAAAATTTCTGTGTAGTCACCTTTCACTTTTTATGCTCTATGCTAGAGGACATGTAAATGCAAGTGCTAGGCAATAAAATATCTTAAATAGAAGACATGACATTTATGTTTTGTTGTCTCATAATACTTGCTTCAGGAAAGATTATTTCTACTTGTCTCATTAGTCATACTGGAGTAGACCATACAGAAATCCTAGGGACAGTATTTGGTATACCAACTTTTGTGAATGACAGAGGGTTTTTTTAGAATGGGTTTGCCTTGTCCTCTGCTGAATCAGTGCCACCTTGAGAAAATTACATATATCTTTATCTTTTGCATATGCACTTATATAATGTATAAGTATATTGTATACAAGTATGTATATTATATATGAGTGTACATATATATAAACACTATATATAGTATATATTTGCAATATATAAGTATATATATGTTATATAATATATAAAACATGATGTTTACTACTGAATATATGTTATGTAGTAGCACACTGAAAAGTGGATGGAGCTTCTTGAGCAACGTGTCTCTTTAGTGGATATAGATTTGGGTCTCCTGGCCTGGGAAGTTAACTTTCACACCATGATCAAAGCTTCCCCTTCAGGTAATGCATTGATTAGGCCGTCTTTCRTGTAGCACTCATTTCTCTATCTGAGAAAGTCTCTAGAAATAGAAAAGATGAATTAGTCTGAATAACAATAAAAAAATAAATCAGGACTTTTTAAAAATAAAAAGTCAGATATTTCTTCTCCTGATTCTCACTTTGTCTGTCTTTCCATTTATGTACTCATTAACCCAAAAAGTTCCTGTGCACCTATTTCTGGAACTTCTTTTTAGGAAAATTACTCAGCAATTTGTTGTGATTGCCTGTTTCTCTTTGACTGGGGAGGGAAAGGACCCACCCTGACTTTGCTCAGCAGATGGATTTCAGCTTGGGCTCAAAGCTCACCCTTAGTCTGCTTGTTCCCAACCTTGTGCCTTGCAGGACTCTATTCACTGGGGTGTGGTGAGGACACAAATGTTCTGACAGCCTCAGCTTCAGCTCCCACAGCTGGTTCCACTGGTCACTTCCAGGGTCTTCTCATGCCAGGTGGAACCACTCTGCTTTTTTTTCCAGAGCTCATTCATTGCTACAAGGGACAGTTTTGCAAAGTGCATGCAAGCCATAAAAGTTAGGCACTGACAACTCATCTCTCATTTTCATTATTCCTCCTTTACTGGAAATTTCCCTTCAACCTGTGGTGCAATACATTCAGTTATTCCTCTGAAGAATTAGAAGAAGTACTTTGAAATATCCTCAAATTTCTAAAATTACATGTACTTGCTTGACTTTGAAATGTTACTATTAAGTTTTAAGAGATAAGTTGTTAAAAACATTCATTCTATGAGATCTATCATGAACAGATTAGATGCTTCTCCAAGGGGATGCTGTTCTTTCAACTGAATTTCAGAAGCTCAGATTAAGAAGCGGATCCTAGGGAAAGTACTCGAAAGCTAAGGTTGATGTTTTCTTTTTCTGCTTTCTCCCAGCTGCTGTAAGCTGAACATTTCTCCATTTCTCTGGATAAATATATAGTATTGTGRAAAAGCCTGCACTTTCCCTTACATCTGTAAGTTATAAAGAACCCCTTTGCTTTGTGTTGGTAGAATTGCAGTTTTTCTGTGTGCCTTTAGAAAATGTCCCATCATTTATTAGATGCACCTTTTTTTTTTTTTTTTTTTTTTTCCATCTGCAGACTACAGACATGCTTCTTTGTGTGCAGGGAGCAGATTTCCTTCTAGTGGTTTAAGGCTGATAGGTCAGGAACAAGACCTTTCTAAAGCATGTTTTGCACTGCACTTTATCATTACAGAAACTACTAACCTGTGATCCGTGTGTTTCCTCCTTTATTTGTATGTGGCTATAATGTATTCTCAACYGATTTTTGTCTGGTTTTTAAAATATCTACAAAACTTTATAGGAAATGTCCTCAAAATGTTGTTTGAGTTTTTTTTTTAAATCTACAACCCATATCATAAACTATATTGACAAAGATATCTCTGCAATAAAAARGATGAAATTCATAGATCATTGCTTTCTTGAAAAACATCAAACAATAAACATGGAAGCCCAATAACCTTTAAAATAATTGTTGTCATCTTTATGCATAAGTGTGTGTGTGTCAGAAAATTTCATTTAGAATTTTTAAATTCTATTAATTTCTTTCAGTCTAATTTATTAGTTGATTATTATTCATTAACATTTATTCTAAAGAGTAGAAATAACTAGGATTAGAAAACTGCAGAAATTAAACTGCATTTAAAATATTTCTAAATTTAATTACAGGAGTAAGTCAATTGGGTTTTTTTTTTTCCACCAGGGGTCTGATTTTGTGAGCTGTTGATAGCCTCTTATGTCCTCAAATTAAATTTATAGCAGCAGGTAGTTTTTTGAGATGCAGGTTGGGAATAAATGTTCTGAAAAATGTATCTTGGCTGTGAAACATTCTGGGTGTTCAGAAGGACTGAAGCACCTACGTGTGGGAACTATATTGTGGTAATCAGTTCTCAGTGCTCTGGGAATCTGGCAAGTGGATCATTTTTGAAACTTTTAGCTAAACCAACTTGCTCCTTCTGCTTCCTGTTTTCATATATATAAATATTTATAATTATTGAATTCCCTAGAAATAGAAAACAGCAACAATAAATAATGTAAAAGTTGTCAGCTACTTCACTCCTGCTTTAAAACCCACAAACTCAGTGCTAAATATGAATTAAAAACTACTGTCACCGCGTTCAGGAGGTACTATGGGTAAGGAACAAAAAAATCTATTCTGACTGCTTTGAAAAATGTAAARACAGGGTGTTAAGAGCTCTGCACATACTGGTGTCAGGGAAGGAAGCTGCTTTGGACTGCTGTACAAGCAGGAGAGCAAACAAATTTGCACATGCTTGCATGAAGAGAGGTTGCTGCCTGTGGAAGACAAGACACTACGAGACCTTCTGCACGTGTACCAGGAGATCAAGAATGTTTTGCTCTGCATGAAGGATAATATCCATAGCTCAGGAGATGTGAGCAAAGGTGTAAAATGAGTGAATCCTTGACAATGTTTGTGACTGTCAGGGCAAGTGTGTCGCTGGGGAATACAGAACCAGAAGACAAATGCTGAAGAGCATGGAAAAGTTGAAGAAGCCTTAAAGATGAAAAGGATAAAAGAGAAAAACAAAATAATAAGACCAGCATGGATATGTTTTTTAATGTAAGACTAAAGAATGTTGCATGTGCTGCTTTAGAGGATGCCAAGCATTTGACTAACATACTTTCTCTGCTTGCATTATGAAATACAAGTTTTCAAAACAAAGACTTTAACCATTGTATTCTAAAGCCTACTAAAATCCATTAAGAAAAAAATTAAATTCTTATAAAGTTCTTATAAAGTTCTAAAATTCTTTTTAGTTCTTATAAAGATGAAGTTCTTTGAACATTCAGATTTAGGATGGTGAAATAATAAAAAAAAAAAAATATATATATATAAATATATATATACGGACAACGTGGAGCAACTGATCGAAATTAAGCTTTTAGTGCTCCATTAAGTGCCCTTGGTAAGAAGCCAGTATACTTCAAAAGAAAATCAGGTGTTTTATATTAAATTTTGGCTGTATAAAAAAACCACAAAACCTCAAAACAACAACTCTAATCTAAATTTTGGTTTACAGTGTAGGTATATATTAGGAGCAGGAGATAAGAAAGTAACACAGCAGGCTCTGCAAGTAGAATATTCCTATTATTGCCCTTCAGCAAAGAAATACGCTATTACCTCCAGGCTGTTTTCACATTTTGATTTATGCATTTTATGTTAATGTTATTTGTTCTGGACTGTCATGGAAATTGCAATACTGCCCTTAGACAGAGGTCTTGTGCCTTTCATTGCACAATTCATGTGCTACTCAGTGTCCAGGGTTGAAGCACTGAACACCAAGACTACTCAAACAGTTTGCTGGAAATAGAGAGAGCTGCAACTGAGCACACAGGTTTGAAAACCTRTATTAGTTCTTGAATGCACTTTAAAGGCGTCTTTAAATGAGGAAAAAAGCATCCAATTATTTATGAGACAGCTGAGCCATTTGTCTCTGTAAGTGCGGCATATTATAATTTCCATTACTTTTAATTGCTGTAAAATGCTCAGTACCTTTAAAAATGAAGTTTTGGAGACAAACAGTGGACTGATGTTACCCAGCAAAGAGTCTGTTATCCTCTCCTTTATCTCCTTTAGTTCATGTTCCCTCTGGGCTGTGCTACTTCTTGGCTGCTTTCTTTATGAACTTTCTTCGGTGCCTTTAGAGACGTATAGCCTAGATGTCAAGAGCAAATGCCCAGTAAGTGGAATTTAAAATTTAAGATCTTCAGATTTCCTCTAAGATGTTATAAGATAAATACGGTAAATTGTGATTGAAGGCTTTATAATGCACTTTTACAAAAATAAACAAACCCAAAGTCCTCAATAGAACTTTCCACAATGTTAAAATATACTGTCCTTAAMTTGTGAGAAGTATGGACRTGCAGTCAGATACCAGTAATGTCTYATCCTGCTTGTTTGACAGCAGACTCRGAATTCTACCTCATTCATCTTTCTTAAGCGTGAAGTGACCTGCTGTGATACCAGAAACAGCTTGGTTTTGTAAAATTGATAACAATGACATAATTTTTTTTCCTTTGGGTATGTATCACAATAAAGTGTTGTCTCTTCAGTTTAATTCTGTATGCTTGAGATTTCGTAGGAGTACCAAACAGAAAAAAGTAGTGTATATCACACTAACTAAAAACCTTAATTACAGCTTGGAGATGCTCTTGGGGTTTTTCTAGTTCATCTGCCAATGCTGAGTCAGTGAAGCATGTTATTTATTTCTTCTGTTGTATTCTTGGCACATGCTTATGATGAATGTGAAAAGTTGTCTTCCTCTTTTTAAATAAATAGGAGTCCACTGTAAGGAGCGAGTGGGCAGATTATAGAATATATATTAGGGGGTTATATCTGTTCATGGGAACAACAACATAGAATCATAAGCAGACCTCATTTTTTGATACACTGTTTCACAACCAGATTTTGGTATTATGCAATCCAGGAAAAGAAAAGAATGGAATTACCCTCCAATGTGCACAAGGATAGGAGACAGAAAAAGCCTAGGAGATGAAAAACAAAAAAAACAGGCTATCAAAAGGGCTAAACTGCAGTTTATGCCTGTCAGGGAAGAGAGTTGCAAGATGAGTGTCAACAGTCCTAGCCCATCACAACCCCATTTTATTCAAGAGGACAGAATTTTCTCCTGAATTTGAAGTAAAACAAATGATTGTGGGTAAGGGAGATATTAATAATGAAGTACATTTATTGGTCCAGAAAACCAGGAAAGAACTTGAATATTTTATCGCCTTCTTCTTTTCTTTATTTGGTGAACTCTAAAACAAGAAAAAGAACCCCATGAAAATATTACACTTTAATTATGATATCAAACCTACAAGGGAAAAAAAGGCAAGTGAATTGTTGAAAGAATTAAATTTTTTTCTGCCACATTATAATCCACATAAATAAATATTGTAAACATTCTGAAAAGCAGTGAAATTAAAATCATGAAAATAATTACAATAAACAGTCAAGGAGCACAGATGTTGAGTGAGGAAGAAAATCTGATGCCAATTAAATTAGCATTGGTATAATCCTTCTTTCTCCCCTTGCCTAATATGAAGGATAAAAATATTTCTCTTTCTTTGGAGCAGAAAACTGGTTAAGAGGTGTAAAAGACATCCTAATCATAACTTGTGCCTGAATTCAATGAATTCAACACAGAGAATGTCTACAGGACTAGAAAATATTTTTTTAAGACTATAATGTGAACATACTGAATGAGAATCCTCATCCTGGCAAGACATGACCTCTATGAATTTTTTTTTATTTTATTTTATTTTTTTTTTTGCTTCTTACAGTGGTTTAAGAGAATGATGAAAGTACTGACTCTGTTTATGCATACAATGGTCAGCGTGACAGGGGAATGTCATCAATATCTCCTAAAATGGCAGTCAAAGGTAGATCATGTGAACTACCAAAAATTATTTTTATTCTTATTTTGCTGACCAGTGAATTATGAAAAATAGATATGCCACCTCAACTCCTGCATACAATTCTGATTAATCTCTCAAAAAAAAATTGTATAAATATTTTGGGGCTCATCAGCAGTGTGGTAGGGTGTAGAATCATCCCTTTATTGAGTCGAGTGTACAACTATGACATAGACTGYAAGTTGCTATCTCACTTACGTATTTACAATTGCTTAGAAAATAAAATGCAGCTTTTAAGCTTTTTCTGGCTTTCAGAGCCATTACATTCAAGAAATACTCAAAGCATCAGCTAAAACATAAATCAAGTTGACATCAATGAGACATGAAAACATAAATCAAACTGACATGACTTAAATTACAGTATATACACATGAAGCCTTAGACTGATTATAATTCTGAAATGGTTTCTTTTCTAAATAAAATGAATTAAGGAGACATGATATATAAAATTTCAGTAGGCAGGAGACTGTAAGGCACATACYGGATATGTACCTATATCTATTTTCACAGGTACCTTTTTTTTTCCTGTTGGCTCATGGCACCTCCAAATCTTTGTATCATAGAATGGTTTGAATTGGAAAGACTCTTTAGATGTCTAGTCCAACCYCCTTGCAAGAGCAGGGGCATCTTCCTGATCAGGAAGGATCCAGATCAGATTGCTCAGTGCCCTGTCCAACCTGGCCTTGAATATTTYCTGGGATGGSCATCCATGATTTCTCTGGGCAAGCCATGCCAGTATTTCACCATCCTTATTGCAAAAAACTACTTCCTTATATATAGTCTCCATCTACTCTCCTTTAGTTCAAAACTATTACCCCTTGTCCTATCACAACAGATCCTACAAGCTTTCTCCCTGTCCTTCTTTTGAGCCATTTATAAGTATGAAAGACCAMCATAAGGTCTCCCTGGAATCTTCTCGTTTCCTGATGAGAAGGCTAACTAACCCCAACTTTTTTGCCCTTTCCACAGAGGTGTTTCACCCCTCTGATTATTTTTGTGGCCCTCCTCTGGGCCTGCTGCAACAGGTCTGTGTCTTCCCTGTACTGAAGGCTTCAGAGACAAATACYTCATTCAGGTTCTCACCAGTAAAGAGAAGAGGGCTCCCTTGACTGAATGATAAATGCATCCATAGGAACACAGGTTTGATAATTTTTTAAAGGAGAACCTGTCACTCGCAGTTTATATCATGAGAATCCTTTTTAATTCCCTAGAGTTAGATTCAGTTGGGTTTTACCTCTCATTTAGAAAGGGAAAATTCTATCAATTTCACTCAGATTATATCTACTTATAATGGTGATAGTAGTTCAAGTAAAAAATTCTCAAAAAATCCCCTCCAAAGTAAAATCCCCACTCAATAAAACCCTCTTGTGACAAATTGTGTTTTTCCATGGCATAATATTTTTGATGATTCAACCTAAACAATCCATTGTAAGGAAGCATTGATATGTCTAAAGTTGTGGAGATACATGGGGTCTTACTAATGCCGTATCACTGGGCTTTGAAAAGGTTTTCTCTTGTAATGCATCACTTTAATGTTGRAAGACCTAGTACTTAAAATGATTTTAGACAATCCAGTGGTAAGTGATAAGAGTGCTCAGAACACTTGGCTTTCAGTGTCGTCTTTGTTTCTCTTTTGAGATAATTAATTTCGGCTCATKTCACAGTGTTGCTGCCCTGCTTAGTTATATTATAAAATCTCTGGTGTGAAGATTGTCTCTTAGTGGGCCTAATTTTCTCTGAAGTTACAAAATTATATGGCAAAATCAGATTTTTGGCCAGGATATCAATGGTCCGATTSAAATGGATGGTGTGCGAGTACTAGTTAAAATGAGATTTTAGGAGAATCATGAGTGCGATGGGACTGTGGCCTCATTAATTTTGTATGTTTGCATAAAAGACCAAATCATACAGGTGTTCTTTTGCTGCAGCCTGTCTCTTGTAAAATTTTCTAAATTCCACTAAGGGTTCATTCACTTAATTGAGCAATGTTTTTGTTCTCAAACACATTTTTGAAAGTGGCAGGGAAGAAGGTTTTTTTCCAGAATTTGCTTTGTGAACAAGGTACATATCTTGAAATAAGTTTATYTACGACAGAGGTGATTTTACTAGATTTATGACTAGGTATTCTCTTATTCTTTCATTAAAATCAACATCTATTCACCCTGAAATTCTTTGGTTTTAGGCAGCCTTCTAAGCTGCAATATCTAGGCAAGRCAGATATTTCTGAGAACTGAGGGAAACTGACAAAATACATGTAAAACAGTATCTCAGATATTTTTTTCTTACAAGGACCTCTCACACTACATAATGCCTTCCATTTTAAAACTCAGTTTGGGAGAGAGTATATGCAGTAAGGACGTAACATGACCTAGATAAGGGTGCACTGCAGGTGTATTTTGTTATTTTTGATGTAGAAATTACAGTACAGAAAAATAACAAAAACAATTAAAAAGAACATCTGTCACGTACAAAGCATGAATTATTTTGTGTAGTAGATAAATCATGTACATAATAAATGTGAGGCTTATTGTAATGCTGTGCCATCTGGAATCCAGCCATTTCTATCTGAATGTTTATTTCCACGTGCTTTTAGTTTGGTTCACTTTGCACTCTCCTTCCTCAAAGAAATTAATCAAAATTACACTCTCTAAACTTCAGAACATTGAAAATCTGTCATGTCTTAAAATATTTGATTGCTGTTCCAAATCTAGCCTGTAACCTAGGTTAAAGTGCCCTGGGGTTTGGTAGAATGTTTACTGGGATATGGGGGTGTGATTGCTGAGAAAAGTGGCAGGTACAATATTAAAAGATGCAATTTACTCTGACTTCAGGTTGGTACTTATACRAAGCATCAGCCTGCACATGTCCTTTGAGATTTCTATAAGCTTTGAGTTTTCTGGCACAGAAATTCAATTTAGCTGGTAACAGTCATTACAGTTACTTATTTCCTTGCAGAAATGAGTACTCACATAAAAGCCAAGGCCTTAATGGCATGTTTTTGAAGTGGAAAGGGGGAGAATGTATCTTTAGTGATGAAAGTATCTTTACTCTAAGTTCAACTCTGTCAAATTCAGTTTACCACATTGCAGTTTTTCTGCATGTTAATATGACACTGGATGTACAATAAATATAAATCAAACTTAAATGCATAACCTTGTGTGAGGAGAGGTAGGAATGTTTGAATACTGATTAAAAGGTTCTGCTGGAAGACCTCTGGTCCTTCTGAGAGTTAATACCACATAATATTAGTGCTAATTCATGCTACTGATATAAATTCTCTCCAGAATTTAAAACAAGGGAGAGCCACGCATTGCTTGGCCTTCTGTCTTAAATTTTATCCATTCTTTGTAAAACCAACTCATTCTTTCTTTAAGAAAAATGTTATTCATGGGGTAAGAATATGGCTGGATTTCACCTCATAATAATGCAGAATTACCTGTATTAATTTTACCGGCCAGATAATAGTTAGGCAAAAGTTTTTGTTTTCCAGAAATTTTCAAACCATGGTCACTTTTAATATATGATGCTTTGGTATTTTATATCTAGATTTTATTCTGTTGTCTGGTAATAAAAATATAGAAGAGGAACAAAATAATTTTAAAATGTATTTTCAGTTGAAATCAAGGTCATCATCCAGACTATAAATCATCTGGACTATAAATCATCTGTGCTCTGCTTTTCTTTTTAGACATGTCATGTTCCTGACAAATGAACTGGTTCATTGACTTTAATTGATCTGCAAATGAACAAAGATCCAACTTCATAACCTACCTTATAAGGGTTATAAAAGTCTTTCCAAATTTTTTTTTTTTTTAATTACAGAACATTACATTTTCACTTCATTCACTTATTTTTTAAGTTCACTCACTCTTATCCCTTTCCCTTTGGACAAGATCCCAACCAGCAAAATGCCAATTCTTGTTTRACCCTTAATGTATTGTCTTTCATGTCGATAATTAGCATGATTGAAGTCTACCCTCTTCTGCAACTTCTTAGTAACTGCTTGCTGTTGTAGTTGTAGTTGTGTTCTGTCGATTCACGGAAGTCAAGTGCTGCATAAAAAGGGCTTTTCTGTTTTGTACTGTTTCTTAATTCCTCCAAGTTTCTCCACAAATAACATTATTTTCAGTTCCCGGTGGCACAAACTGTCTTTAAGCAGTCCATTCAACTGTGTATCACTTCCAGCTGTGGCCAAATCACCTAATGTGTGATAGTTCATCATTAATATGCACTTTGAATTGTAATCCTTGCTTTTAAATTCAGTACAAGTCTCCATATAATTTATCCACAATATTGTCATCTAGTTTGTCTGTCTGTGAGTGAAGAAGGGGCCTCAGCTGGTTCCACAACATGCTCCATCTGTTCTCCTGGAGAAAGCAAATGGCTTCAAACTTGAAGATCAGCTGTGGTCCAGCTGTCAACTTCTGCCGCTTGTGGTGTCCATGCACAGGAGGGTCCTGGCAGATCAATCAATGTTTGCAGTGATCTCTGTAGCTACCCCATGAATACCAAAATCTATGTGCACTCTGGTTATATTTGGTAAGCCATTAGAAGGTCAAGCACAAAACTAACAACTATTTGGTTTCCAGTGTTCCAGTGTCTCAGCCATCTGAGTAATTAAGCTTTCTGTTGCCATCACTAATTTAGTACTGCCAAAATTCACTTAGCCTCGACACCAAGAAGTTTTCCTCACAGGAGTGACCAAATAGATGAACACAATCCTAGCAGAGTAGAACCCATACACCTGGAACACATAGCTGGGATAGATCCAATCTTTGAAAATTACTGAAGTTCAACTATGGCTTTGTGATTTCTCCTATCCTAGACTAATACTTGAAGGATGATTGCAGTTCCATTCATGATTATAGCTGATATTGACTCTTGACTTGCTGCATATGTCAAGCTTCCTTCTGTCCATGTTAAAGTAATTTTTATTAAAATTATTATTTCACCACTGTGGGATTAATTACAATTACTTCAGCAGCACAAGGTTGAGCTCTGAACTGCTAAATGGATTATTTTGCTAATTCTTTGCTTAATTTAATCTATTTGCTTTGTAATCAAGTGATAATGCTTTACACTTCAACATTAATAACATTCCATTAACTCCATAATCTTCAAGCTGTATTATTAATGCTACTTATCTGCCCTTTAAATTTTTTTTTAAATTTTATTACCCCAGTATAAGGACTGGAAACTGAAAAATAAATGAAGTGGTGGGGAATGGAAAATTACCTAAAGGAGATGATCCTTTACAGAAAGCATCACCAAGCTGTGAAATCCCTGTACTTAACCTCTCTTCTGTTATTGGCAAAGCAGCCAGAAGTCTGGAAACCTGTTTAACTAAWACTTGGCTCCCCTCTGAACACCTCTCCT
Organism: Mixornis gularis; assembly: GCA_003546035.1. NCBI lineage: Eukaryota > Metazoa > Chordata > Aves > Passeriformes > Timaliidae > Mixornis > Mixornis gularis. The sequence continues at coordinate 954,118 of QVAJ01000222.1, read as the reverse complement.
TCCCTTCTGGTTTCCAATCCTCTAAAGAACAGGTCCTAAAAGGCAGCACGTGATGATGCAATCTTTACTTGGCTTTTGTGTGGTTGTTAGTTGTGAAGACACTCAGTCGGTGAGGAGATTGACTTTCTGAACTGAGGTTATGGGAAGCATAAAGACACAGATGAGACACTTGGCAGAAAAGTGTAYTGCTGTGCTGTATGCACATGTCATCTTAGGGATAGTCTCAGCACCCCAATCAACCTCTTAACTGTTTTTCCCTAAACTGTTATAGGAGCTTAGCTGTGTTTGCTATAACTTTTCATTTCTGTGTGCTTTGAACACCTGTATTCAGTCACTGGTAGATTCACTTGTCACAGTTAGAGAAAATAAACTCATGAATTTTCATTCATACAAACCCATTCCTTAGAAACATGTTTCTGGCCAGAATATGAGGTTCTGTGTCTCTTATATGTAAAGAAATTATTTACTGCTCTTCTTTTCTATCTGTTGCTTTTGTATATATATTACTGAGAGGATGAAACCAACTAAAAAGCTTTCTGTAGTACATTTTTTTTTGCTGGGATGGAAACTTGGAGTATTAAATTTTTTAGACTCCAAGCTCTGTACAGATGAATATGATAGTACATTTTTTTTTGCTGGGACGGAAACTTGGAGTATTAAATTTTTTAGACTCCGCGCTCTGTACAGATGAATATGACTCATAAACAGTGCCTGGCTTCCCTTCAGAGGAGCTGTGCACCCACAAATAGTCTGAGCTCAGACTACACAGTTTGTGTAAGTGTCTAGCTGTGTCTGCAAAACAGCAGACATTGCTGATCATCAGTAGTGGGGCTTTGAGAGGGTAAGATCAGTGCAGGAGCACTGAGGTTTGTGTTGCTCTTGCCTTGCTGCTTTTGTGTATCCCGTGGGCATAAACCCCAGAGACCTCTAATAAATGTATAATGCTGTGCAGATTATTTTGGTGCTACCAAGATTATTGTACTAATAACTCTCAAACTTTAGGAGGAAATATTTTTCCTACAGTACTGCTGCTTAGCTGCTATTTTTTGAAGGCTGTTATGTATTATTTTCCTCATTCTCAAATATACACAGAGGTTTCTAAACCTTCCCATCCTGAACAAGGTCTTTCCTTCTCTTCATGAAAATATTCAATAATGATAAAAATGTTCATAATACAAGCTCAGCAATTTTGCGCATAACTTTCTCTCAGAAAAGGAAGCTYTGTATATCTACAATATTAACTGCTGACTCATTTTATATAGAAGTAAACTAAACCATTGATTRGAAATAACTGCTTTGTAAAAGTGGGTTTAACAGTCATCTAAATAAAACAGCATTGCTCTGAGATCTCTTAATAAAAAACATAATACTTTTATCTGTAGTTTTATACAGTTATGCTCATCTTTCAGAGGTAATGGCCTTTTGAGCTAGACTTCTGCCCCTTAATATTTTGTTCTTTTCCAATTTCTGGACTTTGAACATGCAGTTTGGAMGTACTCTATTGTTTATGGGAAACAGGCAGTTGAATTTCTTGCCATTTGAGAGTGTAATTTTTTACTGATCTGTTTGTTGCATTGCTAAGCTGAATCTTGAAAACAAAATTATGCAGTAGAAAGCTAAAGGTTTCTAAGTGGTTTGRATTCAAATTACATTCATATTAGTAATTATAATGAAACAATAGAGTTTTCAATTCTTGATGAAGTAAGGGAGGGATTGGATTTCAGGAGTGTGGATTTTGTCCTGTTCAGGGCACTGGTTCAGACAGACCCCTGAAAACAGTCCTTGATAACAAAGGGATCCAGAAATGCTGGACATTATGAAGGAAATCCTACAGACACAGGAAGGGGCTGTYCCCCTGTGCCAAATGAAGTGCTACTGAGGAAGAAGACTGGCCTACCTGAACAGGGAGCTTTCACACCAACTCAGGAATGAAAAAGTGAGTTTTTGACCTCATCCTGGTTCTGGCCAGAATAGGCTTAACTTTTGCAGCAGCTGGGAGGGGCAAGGCCAGGACCCTGGGCTMTTCTGTGCCCCCTGAAGCCACGTGCAGGGGAGTCATGTCTTTCTTCTGGTTTGCCAGTAAGTGCAGTTGAGTGGCACCAGTTTCCACATGATGAGCGCACTCATGTGAATTGTTTGCCTRTCTCTTTGGTTTCACACTTTGGTTTTTGGTTTTACACTTTGGTTTTGGTATTGTTGTCACAGTTCTTATTTCATTGCTGTTTCCAGTAAACTGTTATTTCAACCTGTGATCTTTACCTTTTTGTGTCTCCAATTCTGGTCTTCATCCCATCACAAGGCGAGGGGAAGTGTGAGCCAGTGGCAAGTGGTCTATGGTGTTTTCACTGGGAACACTAAGTTGGGGAGTACCATTCTTAAATCATGACAGAACTTTGGAAGAAGAGCAGGCAACTCAGGAATAGTACAAGGATGCTGTTAGGTTTTCATGGAAAGAGACTTCAAKCTGTCCACTCATATAAATGACAATAAAAGAGTCTTGTATAAATAGACCAACAAAAAAAGCAGGAGCAAGGAAAATCTCCATCCTTTGTTGGATGCAGAAGAGAACATTGTCACCAAGGAAGAGGGAAAGGCTGAAGTACTTAATGCTTTCTTTGTCTCAATCTTCAACACTAGGAATGGTCATTGTGAGGGCAGCCAGTCCTCTGAGTTGGTAGACAAGGACTGGGACCAGACTAGAMCCTCTGTAATCCAGGAGGAGAAGGTAGGTAGTGACCTGCTGGGCTGTTACCACATGCAATAGTCTCTGGGAGTGAGTGGGATTCATCCAAAGGGACATGGCAGCAGGGCTGGCTAAACCACCCTCCATAATTTGTCATCAGTTCTGGCTCAGTGGGGAGGTCCCAGGTGACTGGAGGTTGGCCAGTGTGATACCCATCCACAGAAAGGGCAGAAGAGGGTCCAGGGAACTAGAGGCTTGACCTCAGGGCCCAGGAAGGTCACAGAAAAATCATCTTGAGTGTGATCACACAGYACATATGGGACAACCAAGGGGTCAGGCTTGTTGTTTTTTTTTTCCTGATCTTCTGTAAGTCATTTGAAATAAACAAAAAAAAATCTAATTTARGATTGTGGAAATACATGAACTCTTCAATGTTTTTATTGTGAGATAAAAAGGCTGCATGGAGGACCTGAGTGAAATTTTACATGGCCAAGCTCTTTTGTAAGAAAGCTCTCATATGTGTATTTAGAGTAAAGATTTATGTAGGTTTTCTTTCACCTAAACATGTTATGTCCAACATGATTTTAAAACGTTTTTGCAGGAGAGATAAAATAAAATTTTTGAGCTGTTGCCAGGAATTTGAATCTTTCACCAAATATGTTATATTGTGCTACTATTTTCATCTGAATTGAATACTTCTGGTATCTGTAGTGCACATATGGTATTGTTATGACAGAAAGCAGAAGCAGTTCTCAGAATAAAACTGAAATGCTTGCTCTCCTCTCTGCCTTCTCCCTCTCTTTTGTATCTCTTTTCTTTCTTCTCCTCTCCTTTGTAAGTAGCCAAAATTCACTAGAAGCAGGGTAGGCTGGAAGCCACCATGAAAAGTGAAGCAATTGCAGCTGTGGTGTGGAGGAAAAGGGTGCTGGGCAGCATCTGGCCCTAGAGTTTCCTCACTTCAGCAGGAAGGAATCTCTAAGGATTCTACAGTGGGTTCAGGTATATCTTGTTCCCTGGGCCCAAAGACTAACCATTAGGTGTTTGAAAAGTGTGGACAACCTGGAAAATGAAGACATAGTTACTAAATTATAAACAGTATTTCTACACTAGCAGTAGCAAGTCACTTTCTAACTTTCTTTCTGCAGTGTAAGACTGCATAGAAAGTTTAAAAAAGCACCTTTATTTCTGGATGAATATGGATGGAGAGATTTTCAGAGACTGGAACCTCTGTATTTATTATAAAGTCTAAGAAAACAGAGTATAGTCTTGACTGCCTTAATGGTTAAACTGACTGATGTCTGCAGTAACTCTCTCAAACTTGTCTTCCAATTGAGCACTTTTGTAGAATAAAAGTGCTTTACTTTTGTAAGTGGGTCCTATTTTTTTTCTACTGGTATTTGAAAGACCAGTGGTAAGTCCTCATGTCCAGATGTTTGTTAGATCAGCTTGATATAGCTAAAGTGTTTTGATGAATTTGTAAAAGATATAAGGTGTGTTCAGGATTTCAAGACTGTATTAACCCTCCAACAACATTTATAACGAAATTGTAGATAGAGGATGTTTCTCATGAGGARTGTAATGTCTATCACAAGCCCAAGATTTTCCAAGACAGTATTTCTAACATCCAGAGGCATACAAGTGATCCCTCTAAATGAATAGTAGAGATAATGGGCTCAGTATTTGCAAAAAAAAAAAAAATCCTCAGATTTTCTGCTTGAGCCTTTGTGACTCTCTGTGTTTCAACTGTACATTTTGAGTAGCCTGAAGATGTTCCACTATTTATGTGTCAAAGTATCACCATTCTCTTCCCCTGAAAGCCTTGATATTAAACAGTCCTCTCTTTTAACTTGGATATATGAGTTCATTGAGTGGAGAGAAATAAGAAAAGGAGAAGAGTTACCATCACAGCAGTGGATTTAAAATTGTATATGTGAATGAATTTCTGAGAATTAATAACATGAAATACATTAGGATGTTTTGTTATCCTTACTGTTATGAAAAGACAAGTAACCATCGAAGGTGAGATTGTCTAGTTTCCTCAATAAGAAGTATTATATATTGTAGCTTAGATTTGGTGTTCCCCTGAAAATYTTTGCTCACAGCAATTGTACTGAATATAGCATAAAGTGCCTCTTACTCTTCTTTTTGAACTTTACGTTTACTGAAACCCTGGAAAATCCTATGTGGTATTCTCATGCTCCTTCAAACAAGTATATCACAGTTCTATGTTAAGTCAATTAAGAAAATATTTGGAATTATTCTCAGGCACACATCTCTCAAAACAAATTTGAATCTGTTCATATCATTTCCAGCTGATCCTGGGCAAGGCCCTTCTGGCCCAAATGTGATAAAGAATGAAGTAATATTCCTTCAGATGGAAAGAAAATTTTATGAAGACAAATTTTCATCACTTACAAGGTCAACAAATTAAGTCAAAATAGCATGTAATTTATGGTTTAATTAACAAGTAAAGTGTGCTAATGAATTAAAGTAACAGCTTTTTGTATTGACATATAGAGAACAGTTGGTAACTTGTTCCTGTATTTCCTTTAAGAATCACATTAAAAAATATAGATTTTGGKAATTAATTTCCTGAGTGCAAAAATGTGCTTTAAAAAGTTAAATTTATAAAATTTATCTACATGTTATATAGATTTTGTATCAGTTACAAACATTAACTGCATAATAGTATACCATTGGATGCAATATGATAAGCAGGAAACTTTTCTGCTGTTAAAAACTTATTAAAATGATGCAGTGGCTTCTTTAATTGGTCTATCAGGTTAGATACATACTGAGAATGAGCATGGCCCAGAAACCTGAGAAGTGTCAGGAATGRTTTGATTTGAATATTATTGAGGATCTGAAAGTCATTCATACTCTTATCTTTAGATTATTGTACTTTGTGTTTTATGTTTTCTAGTTTTCAAATAATTCAAAGGATGTAATGATTATGTTTGAAAGAATATACTAATATTTTTTGTAAAATGCAGATCAACATGTAACACCACATTCCACTCTAGACTTTATTTTTTCAGGCTTTTCTTACCCTCCTGAATTCAGCTACATATGAAAAAAAATTCATTTTCACCTATATAAGTTTGGTATCTAGTCACAAAAATGGGTGTGTAAAAAAAATAAATGGGAATGAGTGACAGAAGATGGAGGTGCCGTGTGCTGSTTTAAAAAGCTCATGAGCCTATGGCCTGAGCTGCAAGGCTGCAGTTCATGATAAAATTTATTCAGTTTTACTTACATTTTGGCACAACTACTGTTGTGAAGATCTGTGAAGAAACTCTAGCAAAAATTTCTATGAAGGATTGATATTAGGAAGAATTGATATTATTGTAAACTATCTTTTACTGTATTGAAAGAATTATAATCACATACTGAGAGAAGAACAGCATCATGTGATGAATATGCAGAGTATTTTTGTTGTTTAATGGCTATTAATGCACTAGTGACCACCATTAAACAAAAAACTAAAGAGCTCACAAAGCAGGGGTTTTTTTAACATTTACAAATTAAAAATTATCTTTCAAAATATTTTGTGCTGTGTCTGMGTGACAGTTTTTTTTTGCTTTTAGAATAGGTTGGAAAAATAGATCTTCATAGTGTTGAAGTGCCTGAATGTCTGTCCATGTATTATGCCTTATCAACAAGGAGACCCTTATTTCCTTTGAGCTCTACCAGCTGCATTTACTTGATCAGGGCTTTCTATATAGTATTTGCAGCAATATCTTCTGTCAATGATAAATTATCGTATACTATCTGGATATGTTCACTATAATCAAATTCACATCCTAATTTTAACACAGAAATAACAAATTCCATCAGGAACAATTCTATAAAGAAAACAGAATTTCTACTCTGTCCTCCCCATAAGTTTGTGATTATTTTCAGTGTTTACTTTGAATTGAAAATAGTACAGAAGCTGACTTGTTTCTAATGACACTGCAAGCTATCAGAAAACAGAGAAGTGTTTTCAAGCATGTATCTGTTGGCAGAAAAAGGGACAGTGATATTAACTTAAAGAAAAATTGAGATTGGAGGAAAGAATCTGATACTCATTCACGAGTAAATTTTTCTTATGAAAAGACATCTCACTAAGTGGGAAAGATGGCCAGGACTGCAAGGGCCACGTGATTTGGTGTCAGATTATTATGAAATGTCTTAGATGAAAAAGATGACACCTCTGTCAGCTACAAATGGGGACTGTGGTAGGACCTGGGAGTTACCAAGAGGTGCATGAAGAGCGATGAAATCTCAAGAAGAAACAAGGTTATACAAATGACTGATAGGAGCTACTCATGGGATGGTTTCTGTCTGATATCTTCACAGATTATTGGTGCATTTTAAAAAGCAGCTCTGATTTAAACACGCATCTAAATAACTTCCTTGGGACYTGGTATTTTTCTTGTGCAATATGGTTAAGTCATGATCTGCCTTATACCTGAATAACAAATTAAAAATAAATTAAAAAAAATAGTAGAGAATCAAGTTTAACAACAGTAAGGGTTACTTGGCAGGTACCTTGTAGAAAAGTCTTCAGGTTTCTTCAGTAAAAGTTATAGTACAACTATCTATCTTTTAGAAGTTGTGGTTTGACCTGTTTTGTCATATGCTGTGGGTAAAAGTCACCATTTTAATCAGGAGGTTCACATGAGKTCTTCCAGGGATGGAAATATACAAGTTAGCAACATAGAACAAAACAGAACCTCAGTGGGATGCTGGTTTGGTGAACACGTAACATTTTTATGAAGAAAATTGCAACTTTTTGTTAAGAAATAATTTAAATAATCTTTCTTTTTCAGTGAAAGATGGTAATGATTTGGTTTTAAAATATTTGTTTTTAATCAAAAACATRCACTCTCTGGAGACAATGTACTTATTGTAGTCTTGTCATATATGAAGACATTTAATGAGATAAACAGCATTCCATAATTTTAATGATACACTGGGCCTAACATTGTACATGTATCTCAATGAAATTACGATTCTATAATTACATCAGAAGAGGAAGAAACTTTACATCAGAAGAGGAAGMAACTTTCTTCCAAAATTATGTTGAAGGTCAGCTGCTTAATAAGTTGGAAAGTCTTGTGACTGTAATGTTACTCCAAAGTAACTTGCTCCAAAGTTCGGGGCTCTCATTGTAGGGCGGTGGTGAACATGGGAATGCTCTGAAGATTCTTCCCTTTCAAATAGAAAACCTGTGGCTTTCCTCTCTATGAAGAGAGGACTTGTGATGGCTTCTTAGAACTTGTTAAAGTTAAGTAATGATCCTAATGTTCTGCAGATGAATGCAAGTTGAATGCTGTGATATTATCCTGAAATACCCTATGGCAACTTGCTCCGTGTTTGAGTTCTTGCTTTATTCCAGTGCAGACAGAGCTACATAGGGATGATGATGTTCCATGTACTATTTTTATGCCAAAGAAAGGCGTTTAATTTATATACGTGGGTAAGAAAGAACAAATGTTTTCAGCAAATTTCATAGACAGCTTTGTGGATTGTTTTGGGTGTTTTTTGAAGGCCAGGTGAAAAAGTGTAAAATAAGTTATGAGAATTTGTGTGTTTCTGACTAAATGGCATTTTATTTATGGTTTTCACATAGTCAACTTTTGCTTTTGTACACACAAATGCTCTTTATTATTTAGTTTGAAGCTCCTGGTAATAAAAAAACAATAGAACTGGCTATTAGGCTAGATGACTGAAAGTAAGTGCTTTGCGAAAGTCAATATTCAGCTCACAAGATGGCTACATGAAAAATTCTTTCTGTAGGCGTCTCAATTTTCCAAATAAGAGATCTCTCTCAGAAGAGTAAAGTAACTACCAAAAATGAATGCAATTTATCAGGGTAAACATATAATTACTTTAAAAACTGTAAAATTAGTGCTTCAACATTTGTAATTGCTGCTGATCTTACTCACAGAATAAATTGGACTTTTTTTMTCAAGGTAAATAATTCATTAAAGTATCCTAAATCATTAACTGAGGAGAAATACCTGGTCTTTATATATTATTTAATACTGTAATAAAGAAGACATTTCTCCCATGATTAATTTAATCTATGCATTAGATTATCTAAAGGATGTTTTTGCAGTTTTACAGCACACACACACCACACACACACATATATATATATATAAAATATAGTATACTGTGGTTACAATGGGTCACATTATTTCTGTGTTATTGTATTTTGGTGTTAGTAGAAAAGTCTGTGAAACAATGTACTTGAGGCTTTTGTATCTTTTACACACRAGACCCCTTATACCTTGCTTTGCCCACAACTCTGTGGATCAGATCCCAGCTCCAAGGATCAGGCTCTGAATGATAAACTTGTACCCAATACATGTATGAAATTGAAACTTTGCTTAGCTGAGAAAAAAATCTAAAGAAATATCTGGAAAAAAATCTAAAGAAATATCTGGAAAATGTTGATATTTCTTGTGTTTGAATTGTAATGTTGATATTTACTGATGCATGTTTTCTGCAAGACAGGCAGAGAAAGTAATTTCTTATTACTGAGGTGGAGAGCTTTTCCTCTTTTATTTTGCCTCTACTCTGTGAAACAAATCTATTTATTCACTATTTTTTGCTCTTTGTCCAGTGCTGAAATGAACTGGTGTATTATCTTCTCTGTGCTATGACTGATTCTTGCTCTTGATCTAATCCCTGGTTTTTCAATTTTGAAGAGATCTTAACAATAAAATCTGCTTCTTTACTCAATATTACCTTTAATTTGGCAGAGAGGTGAAATCAGCTATATAAATTATAATTAATTATAAATTGTAATATAAATTATATGTTTATATAAATACTCTAAAGCTAGAAAATATCTCCTAACCATGTATTAAGTGTTCTTTGCAAGTACCTTTAGGGGTATGTTATTTTAAATATGTCCTTTGGCTCAAATTTGTGTTTGAAAAGCCATGTATTAAAATGAACTAGCAAAGAAAATTGAGTCTGGATTCCATGTTGGAAATACACTCTCCAGCAGAGTTGTCAAGACTGAATTATATGGGGTGGACATCTGGCAGGGAAACTTTTACAAAAGGTAAAAGGRCATAGCAGTTAGAGAATTACAGAAGATTTACCCCGTAGTGTACAAGGGGRGATGGTATGTCTCTTGTACACTTCTACGTGCCTCTATTTCAGACTCAATGCTTTGCCTGACATTAAATTTTGGACCTGGGCTGTTCGCTATTTAGTGATAATGCAATATGTTGCCCAGTGTGGTATATATTTATATAAAGCCACTAATTTTCTATATTTTGGGTATGCAATGGTAAAATCTGTATTGAGGCATGTGATTATTTGGGTATACAAATGTTTAAAGATTATTTCAGTTGGAACCATTTGAGACAAAATTTTAGTATTAATGCTGCCATGTTTACAGAATTGTAACAAACCTGTTTTAGGAAATCTCATTACAATGTAAAAAGAAAAAAAAATACTAGGTTTTAGTACTTGTAATATTGATAATTCAATATTTAAAGTCTGGTGGAAAGCGATATTCCTCAGGAGTTGGTGGCAACCAATGCTGTTAAACATCTTTGTCAGTGACATGGACAGAGGAGCTGAGGGCACTCTTAGGTTTGCAGAAGACACCCAGTTGAATTGTGCAGGTGACATGTTGGAGGGAAAGGACGTCATCCAGAGGGACCATGACGGGCTGGAGGGGTGTGGCCATATGAAGAACATGAAGTACAGGCTGGATGGAGAATGGATTGAGTGGACTTGTGGGAGTTTGGTAATTGAGAGGCTGGACATAGACCTGCAATATGTGCTCACATCCCAGAAAGCCAAAMGTGTCCTGGGCTGCATCCAAAGCAGCGTGGCCAGCAGGGGAGGAGGTCCGGCACATCTGCTCTGCTGCGACCTCCCCTGCAATGCTGTGTTCCCAGTGCAGGAAAGACATCATCCTGCTGGAATTAGTCCAGAGGAAGGTGATGAAGATGAGCAGGGCTGGAGCACATCTCCAGGTGGAGAGTTGGAACAGAGGTTGAGTAAGTTAGGTTTTTCAGCCTGGAGAAGTGCATAGGGAAACCACACAGCCCTTCAGTACCTAACAGGGGCATAGAAGAGAGTTGAAGAGGGTTTTTATACAAGGACATGTAGAGATAGGACAAGGAGGAATGACTTTAAACAGAAAGAGAGTAGGTTTAAATTAAACATGGGAAATAAATACTTTACWGTGATGGTGGTGAGATCTTGGAATAGGTTGCTCAGAAAAGTTGTGGATGTCCCATCCCTGGAAGTGTTTGAGACCAGGCTRGATGTGGCTTTSATCAACTTGATTTCAAGATGATCAAAGCCCCATCCAGGGTCCCTGCCCATGGGAGGTGGGTTGGACAGAAGTCCCTTCCAACCAGAACTATTCTATGGTTCTGTGGCATTTCAGACTGTGACATCTACCAGACTTAATGGCTATTTATTGRAATACAACCAGTTACTTACAGAGTCCAAAAACCCCTGCAAAATCTGGATTAGGTCTTTACTTGAGAAATAACAGGCTTGATTTTAGAGGTTTTCGAAACATATAGTTAGTTCCCCTTGAAGTCAGTGAGCAGTTTGTCTGCATCTCAGAATAATTTGTCAACCTGGTCACAGCGTCTCAATCCACTGAAATATGATACATGATTTACTTTGATTTTACAATAATTGCTTCTTGAATGGAAGGATATTTTTTATTTTTATTTTCAAACAAATTTGTAAAAATAAAATGTCCCATCTTTCTAAAAAATACATGATTAGGAACTCCATCCATTGGAGATCTATATTTCTTTTGCAGTCTCTAAAGGGTCATCTGTAGTATGGTCACAGAACTCAGCCTTTTGGCAGAGAAAATTGTCTTTCATTGAAAGACGTGCAGCTGTTGTAGGAATTTTAGCATATATATCCTTTCTTAAGATGTATTTTCTAAATGCTACATTTAATATATGATAAATGAATAGTATAAGTTAAAAACATGAATATAATTTTGAGTCCTTAATACAGTAAATTCTCTATAACAATTGATTATTTTTCAGTTAAACAGTTAATTCAGAAAAATTAGCATTTATTTTGTCTTTAAAAATTCTCACAAGAAAACACTATTGTTAATTGTGTTATTGTGTTGATAGTTTGGGATATCCATAGTGACTCCAGAACATGTATGTAGTCTCTCCCAGGGACAGATTTTAGAAGGGTGAAAGAGGACCATTGTTAACTCATGAGTGTGTCAAACAGCCAGTTGAACCCATCAACTATCAAAGATATCAGGCCAAATAAAATCAAAGTGGTTGTTGAAGCTACAGTGCTCCTCAGGAATATGGTTTGAGAAACAGTTATGGTGATAGTTGAATAGGAATAGGATGGTTTATCATCTAAAGTCGGAGAAATAATATGTGATAGAAAATAAAGCCCTTACACTACTTCAAAATGGGGGAAGTTTCATCTTCTATTGCTACTCTTCTGTTTAGAAGAAATGATGGTTTGGATAAAAATTTGGATTCATGTGAGCTCTTGTGATGATGGGGGAATGAGTCACTCATGTGAACAGATGGAAAGAATGAAAGGGGAAAAAAGGATCCTCTGGGAAGGCATGCCAACAATTAAATGCTGTGTGATGGACTGGAAATTTCTTGATTTTTGTGTAGTTAATATATTTTGGTTGATGAAGCTGTATCTTAATCAAATCTCACAAAATCCTTAAAAGCTAGAATAAAAATAAGACAGCATGGTCTCTGCTGTTTAACTAAGAAGTTGAATTAGACTCATAACTACAGGACAAACTTGGGTAGAAACATAAGCTATTCGGATTTCTCAGGTATTTATAACCCTTGATGGCTCAGTGAACTACTTGTTGGTRACTGTTTTGTACAGCTTTGCTGCTGTGGGGCTTTGCTTCTCCTCAGAACTTTATCTTTTTATTGAAGAAGTATGTACTAAAAGGTGCAGTAGGTGGAGTACAATTGAACAGAAAGAGTCAGATACTGCTTTGTGTTCGGGGGAAAAAAAGGGCTGCTTGAAGGCAGAGGTAGAAAGGTGTTCAGAAAACTAAAATTACTCCTGTAWGTCCTCTTTTTCCAGTGAGATGAATGAAAATTAAGTGGCCTCAGAGATTATCCTTCCCCTCTGGCTSTCCCTCCTGCTTTTCTCTCAAGTAGTCCAAGTTGAGATGTTGGCACAGCAGCTGTTGAAAGATGACATATCAATAATAAAGCTGTTTCTGCCCTGCAGTGTGGAAACGGGTGCAGGAGAGACACACTAGCTGCCTTTTCACTTGATGTGATAGTGAGGAGGGGTTGGGCAGCTGTAGCTGCTCTTTTTTCTGTTTGCTTCTCTTTGTGAATCAGAGAGYGTTGGTTGAGCTGAGTCACATTTGGTGTTGCACTGCAATTAAGCTCAGGAACATGAGTTTGCCTGCTCCTTTGGCCAGAAAATGGGTCCTTTTGTGGTTAACTTCTAATGTCTATACAGGTATCAGTGTTCTTAGAACATGGTATTTTCTAAATTTCAACTCCAGAATTGCTCTTAATTTTATTCAAGATATGTGTAACGTTATATAATGCTATGTAGGATAAAGTAAAAGATCCACTCTCACATCCCATTTCTTTATATTTTTAGGCCAATTCAATTCTTCAGGGTGAGGTAGTCTCTTAGGTGTTTTAAGGTGACTACAGTAACAAACTGAAATATAACTCTTTGAGTCAAATGTTCACATTATACCAGTAGCAACTGAACAGCTTATAAATAAACAGCTGACTTGCAACCAGCTTGCTGCTCGTTTGATAGGTGAGATAGTGGGTTATGCTTTTAAACAAGCAGGGCTGCAAGTCTACACTGTCCCAAGACTATATCTCACAGTTTAAGCTASCATGCTGTCCTCTGCTTTAGTTAGCTGCTGAACTGAAGCTGCTGGGCATAGACATRTGTTCTCCTGTGCCAGTGTGGCTTCAGGCAAACACTAAACTGGTGAAGAAAACAGCAGAACTGTGCATTTTAGTACCAAAATTTGCTATTAGCCCACAGGATGGTGTTCTAAATTATTTTGCTGTAATATGATCCTCTTCTAACAATAAGAAAATTCCCTTGGGTTGTTGTAGGTCTTCCCGGATCCTGCAAAGAGCTGCTATTCCTCACCAAGGAATGAGTSTGAGAACCTCTGTGATGGAGCCTGGGTGTATATAGGTGTATGCAGTATGCAGACTGCTTGATGTGCAGTAGGCTTTCCTCAYAAACTTGCTAAAAGTTCTGATCCTTAGCAAAGGGTTCATTTCACAGAAAAGCTTGYTCTGTGTACAGCCTTAGACCTAAGAAGTAAAGAAGAGCTACCCATTAATGTCATAAGCTGTGCTGCAAATACAATACTCATGGCACACAGGAATTAAGTTAGACTACTTGAGTGATTGGCAGATGGCAAGACTAAAAAGATCTTTTTAGCTGCTCCACCTGAAGCCTTTGTGCAGTTCCTGAGAAAATATTCAGTAAACCCACCAAGAGATGGATGTGATAATCAAGTTTGATATTTGCATAGGTTCTGTGGCTACTTACTTTGTTCAACAAAAACTGTGACTTTACTTAGTTGATCTTTATCAATCCATTCAAAGATTACTGCTGGAATTGCAATGGATAAAAAAGAGGGTGCTCTCATTCCAAGATGAAGATGTAGATGTGATAAATTAAAAGGGTGTTGATTGAGCTTGTTGTGCAGTTTTGCTATACTTTCAAATTTATAGACAGCTAGGTGGATTTCCATACATAAGTATGTAATCAACAACATCGTGTGTTTTCTTTCATTTGTGCCTTTCCACTGAATGGTCTAGCCTACATTTGATCCTTTATGTTGATAGATACATAACCACTTTGARGTGGTGGATATCTTTGCATATTGCTGGTATATATATGCTAATCCACTCCTTTCAGGAGGCGTTTAACACACAGCTTGTGAAGCCAATGAACTGAACGAGATAAATATTATATCAAAGGAACACTTGACCAGTAATGCTAGAAAAAATATTGGACCTCAGTACTGTAAACATGTTTATGCATTCCAAAAAATGTTTGGAATGAAAATATGCAGACCTAAAGCCTTCATTCAACAACTCCTGGAAGACCAAGAAACCATTTTGCCTTCGGTACATATCACTAGATATGCACAGAAGATGTAGATTTAGCAGTCACTAGTATTCTTGACTAGCTAGGAGGCCAAGCTAGGGGCTTTTCTACATATGTAGATATGGGTAATGCTTGTAGTGGTTTGGCCGTGCCTGGTACAATATCTCCCTTTTATCTGGGACTTCACCTGGCTGCCATGACTTTTCAAATATCATAGAGACTGTCTTGGCCACTGCCTCCAGCCAATTCTCTCAGGACTCTGGGATGCAYACCATTGGGTCTTATACACCTATGTGCATCTATGATCACCTTTCTGGGCTGCAATCAGACATTTCTAGCTCATTTTGGGCTCTTCAGCCTCTAATATCTCCACGTAGGGCTGTTCTCAGTATGTTCACCCTGCAGTCTTTATTGAAACTGGGGATTGACCTGACTAAGGTGTAGGAWCTTGCAATTGTTCTTCTTGAACATCTTGAGGTCAGCAGGGTCATCTTGAGCTCTCCAGTCATCAACTCTATGAAGATCCATCTGGGACTGTGGGATACCCTTATGCTCAATATTAATTTTCTACTTTTTTGTTGACAAAAGAAATTTATTTATTCAGTAATATGATTGTGGATTCTTCAGTAATGCAGAATGCAACTGAGTGCATAACTTCCTRTAAAAAACGAATAAAGATGGGATATTAATTTTGCACTGGCTCTGAGGCAAAAATACTGAAACAATTGGTAGTGGTGTTTGAACTTAGAGATTAAATGTGCTCATTTGGAAAAACTATGGAAGAAGAGGTAATAATTATATGCCTAGGAAATGCATGTCAATGTTCAAGAAACACTGGGGAACTCATGAAAAGGTCAATGGTTGACAGACGTGTACAGCCCAAAAAAATCCCTGCCAAAATGCAACTTGGAAAATGCTGTTGCCTTTTAGGTAGTTGTAGCTCAAGAGAAGGCCAATGAATGTGAAGAGAAGGCCATGGAAGAGCCCTTTCCAGCACTGCATAGTTGCTGTTATACCAAAACAACAAGGTGTAGCACAAGAAGAGGGCAGGGGTAGTAAAGATTGCCAAGTACTGTGTGGTCTGGAAATTCTGGTATCTATGATGGTGTGATAAACTCACATTGCACTGAAACTCCTTGTCCTGGAGTGACTATGGTGCCTGTATCCCCAGTCAGCTGTTCTGTGTGTGCTGTGTGTTCAGTTCCTTTAAGACTGGTTCTGAGAGTGAGCAGGGAAAGAAGCGCAGTTTGTTTTGAAGAAAACGTGTTCACTCCTCTGCACCTGCTCTTCATCCTTGGGTGTTCGTCGGATGCACGGACAGCGGCGAGAGGGAGGTTTTTTTTCCTTTTAGTTAGTCTAGCTAGCTGAGGCAAAGAAGCTTCCTGGACTGTTTTTTTTTCCTTTCTTCTTGGGACTGTTTCCTTTCTGCTCTGGACTGAAAAAACCCAGAGGAGCACCAGGAGCTGCACCTGTGGCCCACCGGGCCTGGACCTTGGCATTTTCCAGCGCCGAAGGGACTGGGACTGATAAGAGACTGAGAGAGCTGAGCTGGCTCATGGCAAGGACTTCTCTCAGTTTTGCCATCTCTCTTTGGACCAGTGAGAGGTTTTATTGTTTCATATTATTCATTCCTTATGCTTGTGGGCKGTTTGTTTGTTAAATAAATAGTTTTTTCCACTTTTCTCTGAGGAATTTCTTTTCCTGGAGCAACTGGGGGGAGGGGCCATTTGGGTTTGCTCTCCAGAGGAACCCCATTTGCAGGTTTCCTCCCAAATTTGCCCTAAACCAGAATACTCCTTAAACATACAGTAACACCTAAACCAATGCCATTGGGCAATCCTGATCTTGTTGTGATGACTGAAGGATTTTAAGGATGTCCATAGAAAATCTATGAAGGGATGCAGAACATGTGACCCTTTTAGCTCAGAACCAAGGTCTACCTACCTTCCTCCTCCAGGTCRATTTATGGCACCTAGGGAGAAAGCTTGTGCTTAGAAATTGTAACCATAAATTTGTATTACACTGCAATGTTAAGCTATTGCATTTTGGGACAGCAATGATACTCATTTCATATCCTTTCAAACACTGTATCTCTAGTGTGATCCCACTCTAATATGACTTCAGTTGTCATTCTCTTATCTCATTCTTGAAAAATAATATCCTCAGTRTAAAAATACAGCTTCTACAGTGAGAAACAGTCTTTTGATAATAGAAGTGTAGAAGGTAMACAGAGACCTTGTTGCAGTAATTTAACATTTTTATTTTTGTTTTGATATCTTTGTTTTTTCTGTGACTTTTAATTAATCACATTATTATCTCTTTTGACTTGTATGCTTTTAAAACCACTTTGGGGGTGGGCAGAAAAGTCATGCATCAAAGATGGCTTGGCAGTGAAAAGATGGCTTTTATAAACTGGTAATTGGGAATCAATGTGCTTTAAGCTGTGGGCAGAAAATGTAATAAACAATCTAGTCTAGAGGGACAAGATTATTTGTTAATAGTATTAAAAGGTCAGTGCTACAGTAATTAAATTAAACCTGCAAGGCATTCCAAGCCATACTTCTGAATTGTAAATACCAGAAAGAAAGAAGGTGCTTGACAAGAATTTTCTGTTGAATCTACCATGAGTCATGTCCTATATAAATGAACATGCTTAAATAGCTTTCTGTTTTAACACTTGATTTTAAACCTGCAATAATTGATATTCTATTATATTATACAATGTTGTAAAGGCCCAGCAGCCCAGAAGTGAAGAGAATGTGGTTCTGCATAGACCCAGGTTCAGGGCAGCCCATACTTCTGTAGCACATACTACATCCACCTGTATCTGTGAAGCCTTGCAGCAACTGTGCCTGTGAAGTATCACACCAGAAACTTGGTCTTTTGCACTCAAAAAAGCAAGGAATGTCATTTTGGTTGAACTGGTATCAACAGTTGCACCCAATAGATTTTCAGGATTGCTTCTGCTGGAATTAAACTCTGTGTGTTGTGCTGTTAAAACCAGAAAAATTAATATGAAATACTACTTAAGCACTTGAAACTGCTCTGTTCCTTGGCTATGTGTTAACTACTGATCTACATGTAACTTAATGAACTGTAACATGAATAGTTATGAGTGCATGATATTTTCTTTCTTCGTCCATTTAATGTAAAGTTTCAGATTTCTGCAGTTTATCTGTAGCAGTATTTGACTGCAGATCTGATTTTTTGAATCTTAAAAGAGCACCTCAGGAAACAGATATAATTAACCTTGGGATAAGGACTGTGTGAGAATACTGATTTACTTTTAATTAGAAATATTTTCTTAGTTTACTTTATTACTGCTGACAASTACTTTGTAGTAATGTAAGCTTTAATCAGAAAAATAAAATGGGGATGCATTATTTGGCCAGCTGGCCCCAAAAGATGGACAATTACTGAGGCATGCATAGCAATATCTGACATTATGTGTGTTGGATTTTTTTTCTGATGACAGCAGGACAACTCAGCTCTTGTCTCTATCATGGTATGATATACTATTACATAGTATGTTCTCTAGAATACTCCATTTTCTGAGAACTTCCCTGATCCAGCACCTGTGAAATAGCACCAGTTGCTGTTTTTTTCCTCTGTACACCTGGACTCATTGGTAGGGGGAATAGTCTAATAGACTAAGTCATATTTAGGCTTTGTGAGTTTTCTGAGACTTGGTGGTGAAAGGTGCTCTCAAGTTCCACACTAAAGAGCTATCATCTCAAGTGATTTTGTTTGGTTTTCTTTATGAACAATAGGAGTAAAAAATATTGCCTCACTTCTTATTAAGGATCAATGGATAGAGGACAGTGTGATGAAAAAGTGCTACATGAAAAGCAGATAGTTCAGCTATCAAACCTGACCTCTAATTTCTTTAATTTCCATCAAGCAAATGAGATCTCAATTGGTTGCATATAATCKGTGAATTTTGCAGTATGTTTTTGCACACARTTCAGAAATTTCCAGGGCCTGGATTTTAAAGGGGGAAGCTAACATCAAAGGGACTGGCCATTGTAATGAATAAAGTGTTGGGAGCTTTGGAATAAATAGCCAGTCTTCTCAACATGAACTGTCTGTAACTGGGGAGTAAAGAAATGCTGAGGATGTTGTATATGAGCTGTTTATAAGCTGGCCCAGTCAGGGACAGATTCAGAATTGTGGAGAAATCTCTTAGAAAACAGRTAATGGATTTTGAATTTTTGAAAGCAGACAGGTCTTCTGACTGCTGGGTAAGGGKTTTTTTTMTTTCTTTTTTTCTTTCTATTTCCCTAACTGTGTTTATTTGATATGCCTCTTATGATAAAGCCTCAATGTATTTCTCTGATAAAAGAGCTGTCTATATTCAAATCCATAGACTTCTGAGGTACAGGACTGAAGTGTAACAAGAATAATAACTGAAAATACATTAAAGCTTTTTCACCTATAAGTTAAGTAGGGTTTAAGTCCATGAGCACAAAAAGAAATTCGTAAGTTCAGAATATCAGAAATGTTTCACTTTGAAGGTTTTCCTTTTTTCTTGATTCATAATAATGGATTGGTTCCTGAATGTCAAACACCATGTAAATATTATAATCAAATGGGTTCAGTGCTTAGTTCAACTTCTGTTAATTTCTGGTTTTCTTTGTATAAGGGAAATGTTTGTAGATACAGGCTTTCCCTACTCTTTTGTCAGTCCTTGTTGATGGAAAACCATGAAAATTGTGGGATTGCATGTTTTCTATGGTTCATAGCACTGTGTGAGAACAGTAGCCATGACAGAATTGTGTGATACCAGAATAGTATTTCTGACTCAGTAGATAGCATAGTTAAAAGCAACAGAAGACCAAAAGATAATTAAGCTGGTGAATCTTATATACATGGCAGTTAGAGCTGTTGAAATTGAGGATGCAAAGTAATCTGTCCAGTTTAAGTTGCGAGGTACCTAACCTATAAATTACAATTGMTTAGTTTGCTTGGACAGTGTTTCAGGAGATTGCAGAAAAGAGGTTTCAGAACAATGTCATGTTTACAATATGCATTTGAAATGTCATAAGTGGACTGCAGTAGGAGATATTAACAGCACCAACCAAAAGTATGTGACCTTAGGTGTGCAGTAGCATGTGCTTTTGTGGGAATATGTTGTATATGAACCGGCAATGTGAGCTTTCAGCCTGGAAATCCATTTGTACCCTGGTCTGAAAAAAAATGARGCATGTCCAGCAGGTTGAAGGAAGTGATTCTACCCCTCTTCTCTGCTCTCCCACCTGGAGTGAAGCATCCGGCTTTGGTGCCTCTAGAACAAGAAAAACAGGGATGTGTTGAGGTCAGCCCTCAAGAGGAGGGATGTGAAAATCATTCAGGAGGTGGAACCACTTATTAAGGCAGGCTAAGAGTTGGGGTTTTTAATGCCTGGAGAAGACAAGGCTCCAGGGAGACAAGTTTTACAAACTTGTATTATACAAAGTGAATTTATAAGAGAGAGAGGCTTTTTGTCGATGCCTGCGGTGGCAGACAAGAGACAATGACTTCAAATTAGAATAGGTTGAGAATAGGTTTAGGTTGGACATATAGAACATATTTTTTACACTGAGAGATTGGTATCCCCAGGGATAAGGATRTCAAGTGTACAAAAATATTTGATGGTCTGGATGATCAGTGCGAAACAATGACAAGTAGAGGCAATGTGATTGTGCTTAGGAAGACTTCACTGCAGGCACTTCACTGTTACACCAGTCACTGGCATGTAATCATTAGAAGATATCAGCAAGTTAAACTCACAAGAAATTAATTCCTGAGTGTATTCTTTTCTCTGATTATTGTACCAAGACACTGAATAATGTGATGCATCTATTGAAACCTGATTTTCATAGTAAGAAATGGAAAGATTATTGCAAATATGGCTAGAAATTGTTGTGCAAACTACAAAAGCAATTGTAGTTGAACAKAAGCAATTGATTTGTAGCTTTATTAGATTTCATTCCTATTTTAGATCTTGTTTTATAGATTTGCTTTTTACAACTTACCAGCTCATTACTAGTTAAAAGACATGAGCATTGTCTTGAAAAATCAGCTGTTATATCATTGATGCTTTCTTATATCTTCTATATGAAAAAATGTCCTAGGGAGCATGSTAAGTGAAAATTATTTTTAAGCCATTTTCCGAATTTTTTAAGAGCTTTTGTTGTAGATTACTGACTGTTTCTAAAAGGTTTTTCTAGGGAGCAGAAGCTGCTCTTCCTCTCAGCTCCTCAATAAATAGTRTTTTTCTCTTGTCTCTCAATTCTTTCTTGCAGGTACTCATCTCCTTTTTATTTATTTACCTCCATTTTCTCATCCTGTGACAACTCTACAGAGGTAGATAATGTGTMATAGATGAAAAACTTTCTTGTTTTGAGACTGTAATGAGGTTGAAAGAGTCTATTATACTGCGAAGTTAGCCTGACTCTGCACTGATCACTTCGTATGTGGTAACACTCTGTGAGAAGCCACAKGCATGTACATCCTGTTTAATATTCAAGTTTAATATTCAAATTTACTTAAATGCATTCTAAAAAAAAGAAAAGCTTTTTCTTCTGATCCCTGACTTAAAGTGGCAACATGTATCTTATGGTAAATTAAAAACAATGTCCTGTCTCCACAAAGGTGAAGAAGAAGCTACAGTGGCTGAGTAGCAGCAATCCTTATATGTGAAGAGAATGCTGGAGCAAACTCTACTTTTTCTTGTCTTTATTTGTGTTTTTCATGGAGCTTGTTGTGCATATTTTGGGAATGTCCTTCTAGTGATTGTTAATGATTGTTGTGGGGGTTTTTTTGTGTCCTTTAAGGGACACAGTAGGAAGTCTTCTGCTACCACCCCAAATATTTAATCCCATGAGGCCCTACTTCACTAACAGAGTCTTGAAATACGCAGATGACCCTTGGTATTTCCCAAGCACACTGACTTGTTTAAAATAGGCCTAGGGTGTGCCATTACAAAGTAGCACTTCTCTCTTAAGTAAGAAGAGGGTTTTTCTAGTACTCACAAAAATGCAACAAATCTACATGGTTGGCATAGATTTTTATGGCTGGAGAACCAGGAAAGAGCAGGTTTATACCCCAGCCAATCCTAAACAATAAATATGCTGTTACTTGTTATTCTCTGGGGACCTGGGGGAGAACTTCTAACCCTTGACTTCAATTTCATGTTAAATCTCCTGATGCTGGATACAGTGAAGACCAAGAGAATTGSAAGCAACAATGAGCTAGGAAAAAGAAAAAAACAATAAAACCAGAAACAAACTTCTGCCTGAATATAACTTGTGAGAGTTAAGGTACCACCTGTAGAGAACTAGCAAGATGCCTGAAGCAAGGAAACTGGTAATACTTTCACTTTGGCTTATCCATGTACTTGTAGAAAGTCTGCAAATCTTAATTCAGAGGAAAATTCAAGCTTTTGAGCTCAAATAATGTCTAATTTTCTTCTGTTATTCAACTGTTGTTAATATTCAACCTAAATTTTTTTTAAGGGAGTGACAGTACCACAGGCCTCCTYAGAGGAATTGAAGTTGAAGTCAGATAGAACTCTGATTTAAGTGTGAATTTTGCACATTCAGTAATGAAAATTGTTTATTATTGAAACAAATATCTAGGACAGCATTTTTCAAATTACTGAGGTTAGCATAAAGCAAAACAAGTTGCTTCAAAGGGCTTTGAAATCATAGATGAATTAAGAGTGTCTCTTGATTTWGTGAAGCTCCACATTGTTCAATGGTATCATTACTGTTTGACTGGTATTCTGCCTTTTATCTTTACAAGATGTTCTCAGATAAAACAGGATTCAAAGTTGTCTGTAACCACTAGGCAAAGAGATCAAATGAATGCAGAATATTAATTTGTCCAAAGAGTCAAGCCAAATGCTTTTTCGATTTTCTTGATGGTGAGGCTTCTTGGACACATATTTGTAGTGATGTGTGAGGCAGGTTTGTGTTTTGTACTATATCACTGAACTGARTTGCATCACATCAAAAACTACAAAACATAGCAGCAAAGTCTCACCTCAAGAAAATAGGGAATATCAAATATACCAAGTTAAAGAGATGAATTTAGAATACTTATTTGACTAAGGAGTTAGAACAAACCCATATTCAAAGATATCTCCCTTCCTTTGTTTAATTTTTTTAGTTCTTGACTAAATTTACAATCCTTAAAATTTTCTTACTCAATTCCACTGTTATCACTTGAGTTTGTTGCTTGATAGTGAAAGGCATTTACAGGATATGCCACCCTTCACCTTTTCTGTTTCTGGATGCTTCAAATGAAACAACCGAATATTGAGGGCAGTAACATAAAACCAACTTAAATTTTGAAGTTAAGGCAGTCATTCTTCCTTATTTTTTTATTTTTCAAATTACTGATGCAATTATTCTCCAACTGCTCTGACCTTTGAAATTCCTCTCTATAGTTTGACAAGACACTATGACAGCTGGTTTAGTGAAGGGATAATTATTTTATAGAGTTGTAATACGAATTGCATGTTCAATTTTTTTCTGAGAAGACAACGTGACAGATAGATATAGTAGAAGAACCACTAATATGGAGTTATTAAAGTAGTGGCAAATGTGTAACAACTTAGAAGCTATTTTTCCAGGCTGTTCAGAGAGTGTGAAATTTACTCTTTAATGCATCAACATACTGTTGTTAAGTTAGTGATGTAAGTGTCTATCATTTATCAAAGAAAATTCCACAAAGATCACTCATGGTGATTGTTTCTAGACTTAAATTCTCACTTTTATTTAACATTAACATGAAACTTTTTGCTATGTTATTACTGTACTGTAAGATGTTAGAACTATTTCTTCTAACATCCTAAGACTTAAAAACTGAATATACACTTGATTTAGATGTGATAGATTAAATTTGATCAGGTCAGAGCTAAACTTTGACAAGTGTTATTTGCATCCTAGATGAAAACATGAAGGGTTTTAAATTAAATAGAATATTTCTAAAAATTGTTTTAAGTCCTGTCCTTGTGTCATTTTTCAATTTACATCCAGGCAGAAAGCTTAATTTGATGATAAACATTATTGATAATGCAGGCTTATGCAGGCTTCTTCAAACCATATTTGCTCTGATGTGTGAGGCCAGATAGCTGTCTTGTATAATATATCATAACACTTGGTAGAGTTGCATCACACAAAATTCAAAAACAGTTTCACCTCGAGAAAATAGGTTATTCATCATTTCAGGTAGACAGCTTGCTGTACAGTGTTCACCTAAAATAACTTTTCTTGAAATTGGCTAACAACCCCTCTAATTTACAGCATCTGAGACTAAGTAGTTTCTTCAACATCATATCCKTTAGCTGGTTCAATTTGCTTGCATGAAGCACTGATTCTTGGCAAGTAAACTTATTTACCAGCAGACAATTAGACAGAAATGCATTGAATGCACTGAATGAGTTTTTCAGCTACCATTCTTTTTGTCTATGCAGCAGCACTCCAACAAGAGTCACCTCAAATTTATGCTGCATCATGACATTGCAATATCCTTCACAAGCAGATGTGGTGCGCAGTAGTGGGGAATGAACAGAGAAGTAGTGGAAGCCTGGACTTCTGGCAGTTCACTATCTTTAACTGAAGCATGCTTACTTTCACTTCAAGTGCAYGCAAAATATATGGCCTATCAAAGGTATTTCATTCATGATACATAGGGGAAAAAAGATTCTTGTAAAATTTCATTATCTGAAGGGTCCATGGGGTAAACTTACCTAAGCTAGCCCGTCACTACTGGAAATGAAGCCTGTTCTTGGCCAAAGTATGTATGGCTT
The DNA here is from genome assembly GCA_003546035.1 of Mixornis gularis. Classification (NCBI taxonomy): domain Eukaryota; kingdom Metazoa; phylum Chordata; class Aves; order Passeriformes; family Timaliidae; genus Mixornis; species Mixornis gularis. The sequence goes on along the minus strand of QVAJ01000222.1, from coordinate 929,531 downwards.
ATAAAGATCTCGAAAGTAGTGTCCATGTCAAGACACTAAAGAAAAAGTAGCTCTTTTCTAAGAGGAATTACACTTAGCAGCTGGCATGGAAACTCCTCAGCATTTTGTAGAGCTCTCAGTTTCTTACCTCTCTTTTTCATTTATCTGTCTCCCTACAACATTCTACATTTGATTGTGACATTGACATGAACAGACAGGACAGATTGAATCCTGGGGGAGATATAAGTTTTCATGAAGACAACTTCATTCAAAACTAGAAATAATTAGATGAAATTCTTTCACCCTTCACTGTTGCAAGTGCTACTCAGTGGCCAGTCCTCTTTWTTCCAACATGGAGTTAGCTTCTCAGTGAGGATTAAATTATAGACTCCTACTACTCTAACAGTACTGACAGAAACTTTCAAATAAATATTGACTGTAAGTGATCATTTGTTAAAATTTAAGTTTACCTTTGGACAAATTGAGGAATAGTTCCCTTTCAAGTTATACTACACGCCTGCAAACCTGAAGAAAGTTATATATGTAACTTGTTCATCAATTAAAAAATCTCATAGCCGTATTAAACTTTGATTGTACCTGAAAATCTAAGTTTATAAATATTGGAATATGCTCTGAAAACCATTAAATTTGGTGTCTGGTGAGGTAAGGGAAATGTAATTAAAGTGCAAGTGGCAGATTTCATTATTTATGGTTTGGGATTTTTTTTAAAGCATCCTTTCAGAATCTTCCTTGCGTTTAATAAGCACATTAATTGATAAACTGTCACAAAGTCTTAGGAAGAGTTAGCAATTTTGCAGGTTGGAACTAACATCCTCAAGTTAACTGGGCCAGTACAGAGGAATAATGGGCTTTCTCTCTGAAATATTGCTTAATAACTGAGCAGCTGCCAACAACTTCTGTAGCACTTTTGGCTTCATTAATTTATGAAGTGAGACTTCAGACTATGGGCATTCAAAGGAGGGAGCACAGTTCAGTGCTGAGGGGTCAAAAGCATAAAAGGTCACRTCACAAAGGTCTTTGATGCAGCATAAGCTTTAAAAAATATATTGTTGCCTCTAGAATGAATATTCAACACTGTCATTCAGGGTGATTTTGCACAAAATGYGGCAGATGAATGCCCCTACAAGTACATATTAACATAGCCCCTTGTAGAATATATTTCTGTTCAATGATTCGTTCTCCAAAAAGTTACACTGATGTGAGCTGAGARTCAACCAGCTCTTCTCTGTCAGATCTCACCCATTCAGATTGCAGATTTTTTCACATTATTTTTCCACCAAACACAGCTTATTCTGCTAATTTGAGGTGTGTAAGATTCACATACATTTGACAATACATCCATCTTAAGTGTAGCCATAATTCCTGTTTAGATACAATGCAGATATCTATGTTGAATCCATGATTGGTTTTATTCTGAAGTATTTACTTCAAATAACTTCCTTTCTGCACAAAAGTTGAATAAGTGAGGTTTTGTCTGCCTGTAAAATAGCACAAGTATGTCCTCAGGATCTGACTCTCTAAATAGAACAGTAAACTTTCATCCTGTGAACTCATGGAAGTGTTCAGATAAACATGCTACTCTAGATTAATGCAAAGTCTAATATATAGTGTTTTCCTCTTCTCTTGATTCACTGTACTGTGATTAGTATGGAGTCTAGGTGCCATGTTTTGAATTCTATCTTATTTATTAAATTAAAAACAAAAACAACAAAAGGAAAAAAACCAAAAGTGTTTCAGTTGGTAATAAAGTTTGTTCCACAACTTGCATCAGTTCTAATGTCCTAGACAAAATCCACAATGTGGATTTAGGTATCTTGGTTATCACTGGCTTGACACATTTCCTACTGTGTTGCAATTTATGACATGAAAGAATGACACACACTTGGGCGGGTTGAAGTGAGGCAAAGAGGGAAGACAGTTATGCTTTGGGGTTTTTATAGGATTTGGAATTTGGTCAAGGATTGGTAGATGAGAYGAACACCTCTCTGACCCCAGTGGCCAGTTCAGAAGTCTATCACAGAGAGCTATGAAAACAATCAACTTGTTTATGGTACATGTGTGAGAAACTCTAGTTCAAGAATGTAAACAATCAAAATGTTTTTGAATCAAGGTGACGCTACTGGTACCTTTTGCCACATGCTGTGACTGGATGAAGAGTTATCATGGTTCTACCTACAGAAGCATAACTGCACTGATGTAATCTTTCATCATGCCACAGAAGACTCCTCTAGTGTAAAAATGTGTCTTTACACCAAGCAGAATTTCCTGTCTGTTATCATAAGTTATGATGGAAATGATATATTTATCCTGGAATAAATATTTACAGAAGACTTTATTGACTTAAAGATATTACTACACAGAGGGTAAGTTACTACGAGCTGAAATGTAGATAAAAACTTTTGCCTAATATTTTAAGTCATTGCTGTTGCTTAACAACATGAACTCAATCATCATTAGGATCAATATTTTTGGAGAGTTACTGTGATACTGTTTGCAAAATGCTTGTGACATTGCTGTGGTWAACTCCATTAGAGTTAGAGATTCTAACTCCACTTTTTATGAAGTGAAGCTAATTAAAAAATATTGCCATTACATTACTTGTTACTTTGTGAATACAGAAAGTTTCTAATATATTATGCAGTGTGAACAACTTCTCCATATCATATAAGTGGATGATTTTTAATACCTCTCTACTGTCATCACTATCCCACAGGTTTCCTGTATGTTCATTAACATTTTCATTAAATCTCTGTAGTATTTTGCCACCAAGCACATGACATCACATTTCCCCTTGCTTTCAAGGTCTTCATGTTCTAATATGGTGCTGAAGTCCTACTTCATTTTCAAGGGATAAAGTAAGGTTCAAAGATCTTTTTTATGCAAATGTAATGTGCTGAATTGCTCTTGCATCCAAAAATGACTTTTGGTTTTGCAGGTTGAATGTAAAGAGAGAGAACACTATTTCTTGTGGGTTTTGCTATACTCTGCCTGTTTTATTAAGTTTTGCTGTGTCCCATGCAGTCCATATTGGTCTTCTTAAAAAGTGTGGAACATTCTGGGTTGTGCAAGACTTGCTTATGCCRGCAATACCCCATAATACTAAACACCTAAACTCTAAGCTGTACACAGAGAATATTAGCAGTATATTAGTTATTTCTAACACCATTAAACAGTAAAAGAATCAGCCTTCTTTATGACAAACATTGTTGAATGAAATCTACTTAAAAAATATATTTTAGCATTCCATCACAGAAATTTAAGACTAAAATCTCTCAAAAGAAAATATCTAGGTAAAATTATTCAAGGTATGCAATATGAAATCAGAGCCTATTGAAGAAACTTAAAGGTTCAAAAGTTGAACCAGAAGAACAAGGTTCTCAGTTTTTCTCCAGAGTTTCTTCTGGCTCTTTTAAAAATGCATTTAACTCTCCAATGTAGAAAGAAAACCTTGAAAATTAGCGTAATTATGTAATTTACTGTCCGTTTGAATTTTTATGGAGTTTGAATACTTGTTCCAAAGGGGTGCAGTCAAAATTATTTTTTTATGACAAATATAGTCAGCATGGGTAGAGGTTTTCAACAGTCTGGTAGAAAAATTATGTGTCTTAACATCTGATRTGAATTTTAGTTAAGGAGCTTTATTTAAAGAAACCTCTAAAAAAACCAAAACTGTGTATCATTAGTGTCATGGTGCATCATTTTCACATGGSAAAATCAAGCTTATGCAAATGCACTGCTTCATGAATCATCCAGACTGCATTTCTCGTTGGGTGAGATGACTACATGTTCTCACTGACTGTCTCAAAACCAAATGCTTTCTCATGATGGAATCTTCTGTAACAAGATGTGACACTTTTAGGCAAGTACTCCCATAATGTTATCTTTTTTTGACAAATATTTTTCAAGAAACTATTTCCAAAGTATTAGACATTTTTTTATTTCCAGTGGATATTAAGTTGTTTGTCACCAAAGTGTGCAAGAAGAGGTCATGACATTAAAATTTATCCTATATCAAAATAAATACACTATTTATCTTTTTAAGAACATTTCTGTTTAACCATATTTCTSTTTAACAACATTTGGGAGAGTTTAAAGGCATATGAATAGTTTCCATTTAAAACTTTTAGATTGAGGTACTGTTCTTAATATAGGAAATATTTAATCTATAAAAAGTCATTTGATTAGAGGAAAGCATTGCAGTCCACAACATGTTGATAATATAAATATACATCAGAATTTAACCATAAAGGTTGATATGATCAAGCCATTTTACCACATATGCCTGAAGAATACTCATCCAACTTCACTCATAAAAATTATTCCGTTTTTGTAAATTGCCTGCCTCTGACCTGTGCACTTTGATAGCATTGCTTTTCTGTTGCAATTTGTTTCATACTTAAATGATTTCATTGCACAGAMTACCAGTGTTTTTGTAATTATCCTGAATTTACAGCCAAACTTCAACACAATTTGTTGACAAAAATATATGATAACTAGATGGGTACAAAAATAACAGAAATTAGTAATAGTAATGAATCAATTATAGAATCATGTACTTGTGACTAAGAAGTAAAATTCATCCTGGATTACTGTCTAAATATTGATACTTTCTGACAGGTCATTTGAAGCTTAGTCAAACTTGATTTAGGAAATTATTTTTGAAATAAATGTATTACAAATATGCTGGGCTGACCTTSTCAAGCCACCATGTGCTCGTGAAGCCAGTCTATCACTCCTGCTTCTTCACATGAAAGGAGAAAAATTTTTTTTTGATTTTCCAAGTTTAGTTTTGGAGTTTTAAAATGCTGTGCATAGGAGTTTTACTCAAGTCCAAAGAACTCCTTATTTTTTTATGGCCTGTATTATAAGTCATTTGTTTCATAAAATTAATGTCTTGTTTATGTTTTGTCAGAGTTTCAAATACAAGTAGATTTKTGTTCTGAGGTTTTCAGGAACCTATTCAATTATATGTTTTAAGAAACAAGTCCTTATTTTGCTATTTCAGTGTGATTGGCTTGTTAATTTTGTGAAGGAAAGTTGAAAAACTTCAGTTGAAAATTGAAAGAATTTCCTTGAACTTCATGATTTTTTCAGATAAAGTTTTCTCTTCAAGGGATTGAAAATCAATAAACCCAGCAAAAACAATTGCACTAGAAAGACTGTTTTGCAGCAAAAACTCTTGAACTTTTTACTTCTGTCTATTTTGCAGAGGTTGCATAGAGAATTGGTCACAGCTATAAACTTACTTTGTAACTACTTGATAATAGTTTACTGACTCTTGTACCACTCAAAAATGTGTACATTTGTGGGCCTCTCATCTAGGTCCAACTATTTTTATACTGCCAAAATTACACAGGAAAGTGTTTTGACTTGTGGTTGCCTGGGTTGCCTCTGACAGCAATTTAACTGCCTATGGCCCTAGTGGCAGATAAGTATGAAAAGGATTGGCACAGAAAACAGCAGAATGAAATCTCCTTAAACTTGCTAAACCAGAAAATGTTTACAAAGTCACAGAGTTAGTAAATTTTGGCACAAAACAAATGGTGCTCATGCTGCAGCATTACAGACACAAGTCTGTCTTTGTGGTGCTATACTTGTAATGTGAGWGTGTGTGTGGCCTGAGTTTGGAATCCTGAATTTTTTTCTGGTATAATGCTGTATAGCAAAAGTACTAGTGCCACAATGAATCCTACCCTATGTTTTGTATGTTTATACAACTGTCAGTGGTTATATATGCAGCTTAATATAAACAAAAAATGCCATTATAAATAAACACTATAAAGCTAAAGTGGCTGCTAGCTTTAAGTCATGTGGTGTTTCAAGGTTGTAGGTAATAATCCTTGTGCTGAAAAAAAAGTGACCTCAACAGTTAGAGGAATCACCTGCTTACTGATTAAACAGATGTTTTCTTCCCCAAGCTAAAGCTTTTACCTTGTTGACTCTAGGGTCTATGTAGAACAGTTTACGTATTTTTTCTTCCTTCTACATTGCTTCAATTACTTACAAAGTAAACATAACAATACTGTCTAATCTACCTTGGTTTTTTAGAGATACTTGCTTAAATCACTTCCCTTTTCCAAAAGGTGGCTTCCATTTTGGTGTCTGTAATTAYTTGGGAGATTGTATTTCAGTCACCAATTGCTGACTCAAAAGACTTACTTTCATATCCATGGTTCACTACATACCTGTAAATCATGCAATAAAAACAGTTCAAGAAAATATTTGGAAAAAATTAATTGAACCAGCAAAAGAAGAAAATCTTCTCATRGAAAAATTAAGTAAGAATGTGTTGTACCGTCATGTTATTGACAGTGGCTGGAAACTTAGGCATGGAAATTAAAATCTCGTAGTGGTGCATTTTGGGTTTTACCAGTTTTCTGTATGCATGTTCTTTGTTTTATACTGTTTTTGTGTAAGTTACAATGATTTGTCCCGTGTAACCCCATGTTAAACCCTTCTTGGTTTCCCCCGAGTGATTGTCAGGTGTCAATCACAATTGTGGGTCCTKTGCGTCACCTTACAGCCTCGCCCTGATGTCTAGAAGGTTCTAGTGAGGACGTCGAGGGATTGGGCAGGGTCWCTGTTCTCCCTTCCCTTGATTTATGGATTTGTTCTATTGACTGTCCTTCATGTTCTGAGTCACTCCCTTCTCCCTTTGGATTGGTTCCAAGCYGTCCCCTTCCCATTTCTCCACCCCCATACTTAAGGTGCTGTACAGAGAGGAAAGCTGGCTTTGTTGGGCTGACTCTCTGGGTGTGAAGGAGTTCTGCATTGACAATAAACCCAGCTGAAGTTCCCCATCAGRGTCCTCTCTTTTATTTCTCGCCACTGTTCACACTTCCGTGGGGCAAGGACCCACAGGATCGGGGATGTATCACAGAGTATGGAACCATACCATTACTGCAGCTCCGGTGTCAGGGCTGGCCAGGCAAYGGGACAGGGGTCCCGAGACACACCGGACCACTGCAAAATCTGCTCTGCTGTTCATGGAAAATAGATGTTGCCTTTTATCCTTCTGTCTCCTTCTTTATGTCAGTGACCTTTGGCATCTGAGTTAAATGAGTTCCCCATTCACTGTGAACACTGTAGTTATGTGATAATGTATAAACTGTGCGAAGCCAGGCTGCTTTGGAAGATTCTTTTATAGCACATCTGTGTGGTTCTGCAACTGCAAAAATTACAGGGCAGAGTTCAGAGTATATGTGCAGAATTTGAGCCACTATGCCTCAAAATTATAGGATGCAAAAGGGAGTGGAATAATTGGAAAAAATAAAATATCACAGTGTATATTGAATTTCACCTGGTATGTAGTATGATGAATAAAAAATTCAGAGAATCTAGAAATACTAGAATAAGTTCTTTATGAAAATGCTATCTTTCCCAGAGAATGCTATTTTAGTTGATTTCAGCCTCTGAAAGTTTTTCTAAAAGGTATGTTAATGACTTGGTTACAACGATTTGACTTATCTGGGCCAGCTTTCAATATTTAGCTATTACCTGCAACATATTCCTGACAACCCACAGCTAATTCTAAGTAGCAAAATATTCAGGGAAAATATTTAGGGAAGAAAATAAATTGTTCTTAAATTAGTGATATGCCTGCAGCAGTGGAGATATCCAATTTAGTTTACATTTGTTGGTTGATTTGAGAGTGTCACATAGATGTGATAATGATGAAACCAAGAGAATTCTTGCTGCCAAATTGCAAAGGTATAGACAGAGGGAGCGTTGGATGAGACATTTTCTGCATGATCATTTCCAAAGAGCTACAGTAAATTGTTCAGTGTCTGAGGGGAGAGTCATGAGTGATGTTCTCAAGATACTTATGGGAATGCATACTACTTAATATCCTAATCAATGGCACTGACAGTAAGATACAGTGCACCCTCAGCAAGTTTGGAGATGACATAAAGTGATGCAGATGACACACTGTGGAGAGGGGATAACATCCAGAGGAACCTGACGGTTCACTCCTGGCTTGAGGAGTGAGCTGAAGGGAACTGCATGAACTCCAGCAAGCCCAAGTACAAAGTGCTGCACCTGGGTCGGAGCTATCCCCAGTACTGTGACAGGCTGGGGGATGGATGGACTCAGAGCAGCCCCACAGAAAAGGGTTTGAAGAATGGAGTGTTCATCCAGTCTGTGGATAAACAATTGGACATAAGYCAGCAGTGTCTGTATACAGCTCAGACAGGCAATCATATCTTGACAGAATCAAGAGAAACATGACCACATTGAGGGAGGTGATGGGTCCAGTTCTGGGCTTGGTACTTCAAGAAAGACAAGGTACAACTGAGAAGATCCAGCCAAGGGCACAAAGATTATGAGACTGGAGCATTTCTCTTGTGAGGAAAGTCTGAGGGAACTGGGCCTGTTAGCCTGGAGAAAAAGCAGCTGGRAGGGGATCTCATAAAAGCATACAAATATCTTAAAGACAGATGTCATGAGGATAGGCTCAGACTCTTCTCAGTGAAACTCGTGACAGTAGAAAGGGCAATAGGCACAAATTGGAAGATCCACCTGGATATGAGGAAAGCGTTCTTTACTGTAGGAGTGACAGAGCACTGAAACATTCTGCTCAGAGGGGTTCTGGAGTCCTCCCTCTGGAGATATTCAAAACCCACCTGGGCATGATGCTGTGTAACCTGATGTAGGTGAATTTGCTTTATCGGGGGTGTTGGACTATATGATCTCCAGACCCCTCTTCCAACYCCAACTCTTCTGTGACTCAGTATGTATCTGTGTGATTCTTCCCCTCTAGTCCATGCTCGTGAGTCTCTAGGTTGAGCAGAGAAGTTGTGGTTGCCCCATCACTGGAAGTTTTCAAGGCCAGGTTAGATGGGGCTGGGAACAACCTCTTCTGCTGGAAGGTGTCCATGCCCATGGCAGCATGATTGGAAGTAGATGAACTTTCATGGCCCATTCCAATATAGACATTTCTGTGATTCTATTATTACATGAAAATGTTAGTTCTTGGAATCATTTCCCATGCTTAATATTGATTCCCTCTCTAATTTTGGAATTTAGTGCTATTATTATCAGCTTGCTTTATTTTAACATGATCCTACACTGCATCATGTAAAACTATATGTGTGTTAAATACTACTTTGGCACAGAAAGTCATCCATGTGTAAGCAATTATTTGCTTTCTAAGGATAATTTGCCTTTGCAGTGAGAAAGAAAAATAGCAAGCCGTAATTTAAAAAAATTACARATACATACCCTTGCAGTGGAAACTGAAAACCACATGCCAAATCAAATGAAATACTAAAATATAAAGCTTCAAGTCAGCATATACAAAAAGAACACAAGATTCTGTTATTATATGTCATGAGGTGTAAAAGATTGTGTTACTTTAGGAAAACCACACAGACTATTAAAAAGACACCAACAGAAGTTATGAAGCTATGCTTTTCTATTTATTTCTTTATACCCAATGTCTTTCACTACCAGAGTCATACCTGAGTTATAATAAATTACCTATTAACTCTATAATCTTAACTTTCAATTAGTTTACTATTGAAAATTAACAAGTACGATACCTGCTACAACCCTCTGTGATGTGATGTGGARTTTCTATTACAGAAATTGCAGCTGTGTTACTGTTACAGTTTTGAGCTGAAGAGCTCATAATGTCCTTGCAGCAGCAAAGAACTCCTCTCCCTAGGACATAATTTGAAAAATGCAGCAATATAAATCCTGGGAATGTTGGGAATCAGTTTGGTAGCAACAGTTGCAACTCATAACAAAACTGAACTGGTTAAGGTGTGTAGGACAGTAAAATAATATGTAACAGCAGCAGAGGGTCTGTTGACTGGACAAGCAGGTTAAGCATAACAAGCTGGGCTCTAGCTCAACTGGTTATGTTTAATCTTTACTGATAATTTCCTTTTTGGGAGTCAAATGAGCTCAGTAAACAACTGAACTAGAGGAATAGAAGGAGGAGTCCCTRTGCAGATAGATAGAAGAGCAAGAAAATCACTTTTCAGGGTTTCAGATCTACTTGCCCATTCTCTGTAGCACTGTTGACTTGAATAGACTGTCCTAGTAGAATTTGTGTCTTCCTGCATTGTGTATGCTTCAGGTAGTATCCATGAGCAAGATGGATTATTTTACTTAGAGACTAAATAAAGTAATTTTTATTGGTTATATAAAATAGTCACAATACAGGTTAAAACTGCATGTTCATACTGTGTATACAACACATATGCTCACATTGGGGATACATTTGGAAAGAAGTATAGAATTTAGAGAAATTTTACATATAGTAAAGTGCTCCAAGGTCAAAGTAATTTGAGTAGGTGCAGTTATACAGACCCACAGAGTAATGTAATATTTCTAAAGGTTATTTTACTCTACAATAAATGCAAACTTTATTAGTTAGCTACTTTATTTAAAATTAATGTTCAACCATTCACATTCTTACCTTGTTTCATAAACACCTGTGGATATAAGTCTCTAATGGTCATCTATAATAACTTTAAAAAAATCTGTTGGTTTTGTGTTACTATTTTTTCCCACAGATAAATAAAACAAATGTCACTCTGTAGCTGCAAGGAGAAARTGAAGTGTGAGATGGATTGAATATCTGCCAAACCTACTGTCAGGTTACTGACMAACTGAACTGTAAGCATTCTCAATATGACTGGTTACATGAAAACAAAGCCATTTAAACAAATGAAACATTATGACTGATTTGACAAATATGCTGAATTTTAAAATTCATAAAAGAAAATACATGACTGAGAAGGCAGTGAATATGGATGAATTAAAYGCTTTAAGCAGGTCCCAGTTTTATGGCAAAATTCTCTGAAGGGAACTGATAATGCCATAACCTATCAAAATGCATAGTCTCTATTTTTGTACGATACATAATATCAGGTGTAAAATGCAGTCTGGAAATAACCTGAACAGGAAAGAAATTAAAAGCTTTAYTATGGTTCAAACTGCCTAGAAATATGAAGAACAATATGAGAAGGCCTAAATTCTACCTCTCAGCGTATGAGACAGTAATTAATACCAAAATGAAATGCTTTAACTCTGCAATATTTTATGTATTTCCTACTGTGAACTGGTTCTGTAAAAAAAGTAGGCAAAACATAGATTGCATTACACATGCTAAATACAAATAACATGAATATTGATAGAGAGTTGTGGAGGACATGCATTTGTACTGGTCAGAGTGCATTCATCTGAAGGTCTGTGGAAAGACCTCACATCTTCTGATTTGGAATTTAATTCTGTCTGGAATTAAAACTGAACAGAGAAATTGGAGTTTGCTGGGTTGGGTTGTTAGATTAATGCTGGTTGTCTCTGGTTTGGAGAACTAGCTATGCATGATGAAYGGTGTCTGATACTGCAGGCAATTACAGAGAAACAGAGCAGACTTGAAAGTGAGTAGGAAAAAACGGTATTGTGGATAAAGTTGTATGAAACAAACTGTTGTGGAAGCTAGGTAAATATAGAGGTGTGTATTATTTAAATTTGAGTTGATATTGACTAAATCAAAATAAAAACATGTAACAGCCTAGACATGTAGCTCCGACCCTGAGGTGTTACCCTCTCCAAGAAAGCTGTTTGCAATGAACAGCTGTAGATTGTAGCAGAGCAATTTTGAGCAGGTTTAAGTGTTCTTGCATGTGAAGAAAAGAACTGAAGTGCTTGGACCAGGGAGAGGGAGAGGGAGAGGGAGAGGGAGAGGGAGAGAGGGGTTCTTTGTGTACTAAAATTCTGGAAGTTTGCAGTTTCCTCACAGCCCCAGCCACTTGGGGTTTCTGCCTGGAGTTTCTGCTGCTTTTGTTTGTACTGTTTAGTGTGGTCAACTTCCTCACTCACAAGGGTGTATTTCTATCACATGCAGCAGTGACAATCAGCAGTTTCTCCTCAGGCCTCCCTTTTCAATCTCATTTGTATTTTCGATGCCATTGCTGCTATGTGCTGAACTCCACATAATAGCAAGATGCATCTGGTATGAAGGTACACGTTGCCCAAGTTCCCAAGTTAGGTTGATAACAGGGAAAGGACTGGGGAGGACAAATTTAGAGGATAGAAAATTTAGCCTAAGGCCTGTGGCATGTTTCTAACAATGGCAACATCATTGTTTACAGGAAAAGTCATTCACTATTTTTTTAGGTTACTAATCAAATAGAACATTAAGCTTCTATCAATTTCCTCAGTATCAGCAATAAAGGTAAWATCAAGGTCCAAACCAGGTCTCTAGTTTTGTAGGCTAGACTATAGAATTCTTCCATTCTACTTCCATGAATTTTTCATGGGCTACTTCATATTCATGTCTTTTTTCTTTACGGAATTAGTTGTCAAGACTACTTTGAGATAATGTGTTGACACTTTACTGTGAAAAGTTGCACTCACTTTATGTAAAGTATGGCTTGGAAATGTACTTGCATTTTGGAGGGACAATGGTTGAATAAAACTTCACAGAATAAGTCAGCATTTATTATAACATTTAACTTTCTTGGATACATTTCAGGCTGCTGTGCTACTAAAGGCTGAGACAGCTTATTTTCACATATACATTAAAGTGTTTTTTAATCTATTTACAACAACTGTGAAAATGCATACAGTATACTCATATTAGTAGATAAAATAACTCTTTCCAAAGACCAAGAGATCCTGCCTTTTAAAGTGGCTAATACTTTTCTCTAAAACTTTACCTTCTTTCAGTTCTAACCAAGTAACAACCATGTGTGAATGTGAGTTTATATAGTATGTATTCTGTTACAGAAACAGTCCAAAATGATAAATTAGTACGTTTTAAAATTTAATTTTTGGTTGGTTTACTTTGATTTATTTGGTTGCATTTTATTTCACTCTGCTTTGCTTATTTTATTTATTTTTCCATTTTGTTTCAAATGTTACTGTTGGATCTTGTTGCTGAGTTATAGTCAAAATATCTCCTGTTCTGCAACATGGGGATACAGGAACCACTACGTGTGTGTAGAAACTAGATTAATCAGTGTTATGATACTAAGTAAGCACAGTTGTTTCTTTTTGTGAGAAAATGTGGAGCCTATTCATTCAAAATTTTAGTGGAGCCTAGAACACAAACACTTTTCTAACTAGATACCTACAGTCTTAGTGAAATAAAATCTCAAGCAAACAGTCCATTAGTGATAAATGACAGTACATTCCACTACACAAGAAACAGCATTTTCTCTTCATTTCCTTATATGGGAAATGATTACTATCTTTGTTTGAAGAAGAGACCATTTCTGTGCAAAARTTTGGGAAACGCCAAAATCATAAAAAGGAGGATATTCATTTAACAGTGCTTTTATTCATTGATAATGAATAAAAAGTGCCTCTTATGTCAGATGATACTTGTAACTTAATATTTTGCAAAGGGATAAAGCTGAATTATTCACTGCTTTGAGTATGTCAGGTCCTAACAGTTTTTTTCCAAGTGTTTCTGTTGAAGATTAATAATGTAAACAGGTTAGTTCTTTGCAACTTCTATCAAAAACATCCATCAGTCACAAAGAAAAATCAAATCAACATTAGTGTTACTGGTATGTYCATTGAAGACTTACTAAAATTTTTCTTTTAAAACATGTTCATGAACTCATATGTCTGATGTTGTGTTAGTATAACGTTCTCCACTGTTTGTTAATCTAAACAGTGYAAAGTGGAATATGTGTGTCACCCCTAAATACCACAAGTCAGAAGATGGGAATTTCATCCTTGATGCTAAGCACGATCAAGGAAACTTTTAAAATATATTTTACTTTTGGTGAAGTGGAACAAGTCCAAGGGGCTTGAGGGAGAGAAGTGCTCCTTTCTTTCCTTCACACAAGATATTTTGCAATAGTTTTATTTTACATGTGCTGGTAGGTCTAAATAATTTGAAATCAGAGCTGTCTTTACATCACAGCTGCGTAGTAAATTTAATGGTCTTTTAATTCTAAAGCACTTCTAATGCATTAGCTGAAGGGAGAAGTACTGGAGGGATCCCACACAGAAAGGGTGGAGGGGTCAAGCTTCACAATGACCTGAGAATTGGTTGTGATTTAATGCTGTGATAGCATCAGACCTGAGCAGAATAAACATGCAGGGCAACTTGACCAGGGCTGTTTTCTGCATATGAATATACCTGAATATTTATTAACTGCGCTATTTAAATGTGCAGCATTTTTTATTGTGTATCCTCACTACAGGACTGCCAACTCTCCAGTTCCCCTGCTTCTGTTACTCTGTCTTCTTTCTTTGTTCTTCCCATTGTGCCATTCTACTTATGTTCTTTACTTATAAACATTTTCTAATTTCGTTGTCACCTCGACCACATTCCTCTCCTCCCTTTTGTTTCAAAGTGTCAGGAACAATTTTTGTTAATACTGTGGCAATTTTGAACAAAGAGATATGGAAACATCAAATATGAAATTTAATTTAATATCTGCAGACTCTTGAAAATTTGGAACTCAGTTGATTTGGAGCACAGTAATCATGAGACAGTTGGTTGACTTCACCACTAGTTTCTTCTTACTGATGATGCATGCAACCTGAATGGAAGTTTGATTTAAACTTACGTAAGCTTTCGGTGAGTTTGCTTCACTACACGGTGAAAATTACACAGGGCTAGAGCAACATCACTTTTATATGCAACCCAGGAGTAGCATGCAGCTTGCATGCTACTGAGGACCCAATCTATTTTWAGTTGCATTAAAAAAAAGTTATAATGTTAGAACCTCACAATCATTTGATAATAGAGTTAGACATTTAAATAAATTGCAAGACAGTGCAGGTTCAGTTAATATTTTGTCATTTCCAATATTTCCTGAAGGAAATTTCATCTGCAAGAGCTTTTGTTATCTGAAAATCCAATACCATAATTTTCTTTCCAAGAAATGAATGTATTTAACATTAACTCATTAATGAATTGGTGAATTCATTAATGAGGCACTCTTTCAAGGATTGCAAAACTTAAGTAACTTTGTTGCATAATAATCAAAAATATCTATGATAAATATGATTATGGCTTCTGCATAGCTGCACAAAACCACTTAAAAAGSACGACAATCCTGCCACTTCAAATTTAGGCAAAGTGAAGCAGCTTATCCATGAAATTCCTTTTTTTTTTCCTTTGTAGTGGCATGATGATACAGCTTTTTTGCACTTATGAATAATTAAACAATTTACTTTAAAATTTTACCTGAAATTCACCTGAGATAGACAATTTCTGTGAAAAACTGCACCATGGAGACTGGAGTACTAACTTAGACTAGTAATATGTGACTGAAAATAGTTTCTTCAAATAAGAAATACTTCATAGGTTTATTGACAAATCATGCTAAAATCTTTATTGGCGGTAACTTTTCACTCTTAGTGGCCTTCAAAAATAGGTCTTGGAAAAAGGATCCTGCAAGAGGGAGTCAGATCCCACCTGAGTATCTCAAGTACTTCTAGAATGATGGAGATTAGATCTGTTCCTTGAAGGGTGAAACAAAGCTGTGCACAGTCAAGAGATCAAAATAAAGTAAGATTAAATGGTATTAAAATGATCAGATTCTACTCACAGAAATATCTACGGATTTAGAATTTGACAACTTCATAGCTAGATCAACCTCCACAAAGAACTTGTGCTCACTTAAGAAATGCTGCTGTAAAGCACTATTTCCACACTTCTATATTTAAACTGTGCAAAGATGCGTGAAGAAAACATTCCAAAGCTTATTTTCTCCTGACCCTTCTTCCTTAAAAATGATATGTACTCAAAAGACTTTTTTTGTGGATATAAGACAATTTCACATTCAGAAAAATAGGTAGGAAATTTTTACTTACCCTTCTGAACATATTTTCAGCAGAATTCATAGGAGACCTTGTGATACTAATGGCTTGAGAAAGTGTTTTTACTTCTGACTGATGTTTCCAAGCAATGGTAAACATATCTCTGTCACTGACTTGAAGCACAATTTCCCAAAGATACTTAGAACCTTAATGACTGTTGACACCAACTCAAGGTAGGTATTTCAATATGATTAGCAATCTCTGATTCAAAAGACTCTTTGTTTTATTAAAACCATAACTACTGCAGCAGAAGTGTGTATTTAAATGCACACAGAGATTACATTATACATATTACATTCAGAATAGTTGAAWTTAGGTTTTTATAATGCCTGTAGTTAAATAATCTTTCTTCATATTTTCTCTTTTATTTCCCCCAAAGAAGTTAGAATCAATATTTAATCTCTTCGTTCAAAGTTCTTAACTTTGTGAATGTCAGTAATATTTCTCACAACAAATACAAAAAATGAAAGATGGAAGTGAAAGCTAACACTATTTGATGCAAATATTTTAACTAATTTAGCCAGAATTTCTAAAATAATTAAGACAAAATGGATGTTTTGTATAAATATAACAGCAATTAAAAAATCGAGTATGTAGTACATAGCCCTAAGCAGTACATCTCAGCACATACATGTTAGTTGTATTGCAGCTGTATTGCAGGATACTGACACAAGTTTTTGATAAACTAAATTCACTATAACACAGTGAAATTTAACAGGATGTTGACCTTCATCTTCCACTTTTTGAAAATTTTAATGTAAATACTGACTGATTGGTTAAGTTGGTGTCTTTATGGACAATTCCACAAGTCCTTTAATCATTAAACCTGGTAAGCAAGGAGATATTAATGTAACAGAAATAAGTTAAGTTTATTGAATGGTGTTTTACTGTTCATTGGCTAATAGATATCAAGTGGCTCTTTATCAGGAAATGTAAGATCTGAATATTGATACAGACAGTTCTTGTAAAAATGCCCCTCTTTTGGACATGGATAGTACTGGCAGAGCTCTTAGATCTGAACTACAGAAGACAGTGCATCTTGGATCAATGGCTAATGGTCACAGCAGTTAGGGAGAAGGAAAAACCTGAATGGAAGTGATGGCTGGCCAGAGAATATTTCTTACCTGAACTTCTATCTTCCAGCAATATACTTGTAYTTGCTCTTCATTCCTCCCCCTGACCCATGTGCAGAACCTATCACCTGGCTTTGTTGAACTTCATGAGGTACACATGGACTCATTCCTTAAGCCTGTCCAGGATGCTCCAGGGAAGCATCCCTTTCCTACAGCATGTCAGCTGCACCAGTCACCAGCTGCACATCATCTTCAGGCTTGCTGAAGGTGCACCTGATCATGCTTTGGGTGGAAGCAACCTTAAGAGCAGTTTTCAACCATACTGCATGGGCAGGGAAAATTTTCACAAGGCCAAATTGGTCAGAGCACCATCCAATTTGGCTTTGAAAACTTCCAGGGATTGGTATCCAGGATATCCTTTTTCTGGATAGCCTGTCCCAGTGCCTTACTACGCACACAGCAAAAGAGCTTAATCCTAATATCTAATGTAAACCTACTGTTTTTTAGTTTYAATCCTTTCTCCCTTGTCCTGTCACTGCATGCTGTGGTAAATAGGCCCTCTCTGTCTTTCCTGGAGGTTCCCTTCAGGTAYTGAAAGGCTGCAATTAAGTCACTCCAAAGTCTTCTTTTTTTCAGGCTGAGCAAAACCAATTCTCTCAGCCTTTCCTTGTATGAGAAGTTCTCCATTTGCCTAAATCCTAAATCTAAATCAAGATCCTGATGTTTACCACCACTGATGAAGAAAGAAAATAGCAATGGTCCCACTCTTGAAAGAGAGCAATTGTTACTGGTTTCCATTTGGACTTTGAGCCTTTGGACTTTATCTCTCAGAACGTGGTCATCCAGCCAGTTCCTTGTTCATCTGACAGTCTRTCTGTCAAGCCCTTATCTCTCCAAGATATGGCCACAGTGTTGTGGAGAGCCATAACCAAGGGCCTTGTGTAAGATGAGGTAAATTACATATGTTCCTCTTCTCAACTGAGGCAGCCAGTCCACTGCAGAAGATCACTGCAGGTTAGGTGGACACAATTGCTGTTGTTGAGGTCCTGCTGGCAGTCCCTGATTTCCTCCCCATCTTCCATATTCTTCAACATAACTCTCAGGAAGATCTGCTTCGTGATTGCACCAGACACACAACTGAGGCTGACTGGTCAGTAGATTTCAGGGTCCTCTTTTTCAACTCCTTTTAAAAGGTTTTAAAAATGAAATGGGTGACTATTTTCCCAGTCACTGGGGACTTCTCCTGAGTGGCAAAGCTTTTGAAGTATGACTGAGACTGGCTTTGCAAGCACACCAGCCTATTAACAGGATTTCTGTCTATGCACCCATAAATTTTGCAGCAATCTTGTAGTAATGCAATTATATGTATAGCTTTCTTACAGTGCTTAATTTGGTTAGATTTACCAGGAGACCCAAAGGTGAAGTACTTTTATACAGGCACACAGAAGGACACTAAGTGCATAAGCTTGTTTTTCATAAGAGTCCAGGTTAAAAATTAAGTTCATGGGGAAAATATACACAGAGTCTTCCTGAGCCAAAAATAATAGATTTTACTGGTCTATGTTTTTTTTCTCTCATTCCTATTTACTTTGAAGCAGAAACATACATTCTTTTYGACTTTTTCATCTTGCATGCAAGTATGGACAGCTTTCATGGACCAGTACAATTTATGCAAATTCCATGTTAAACCTATGTGTAAAACTGCCAATAAGAGCACTGAAATATTGACAGATGTGGTTCTTCCTGTTCCCCATTTAAACCAATGTTCTGTTATAAAATGAATTTTGAAAGAGCAARGTATGCTCTGAATTATTTTCTCAATTAAGTTGAATTGACTAACAGGGATAGAGTATTAGATCATTGCTTTTGTTTCAAAAATGTATGCTCAAATTGATCCAAAATATAAAGCATACTAAAAGGTGGAACGTTAATATATTTCTAGTCTATTTAGCTGGGTTTACTTATCAGCGAAATTGCATATGTGTCTTTTCTCTGTATTTGTGTAATTGATGTTTCATTTCACGTGTGTCTTCTACAAAGCAGGTATCTACAAAGCAGATAGCTGCTAATAGAAGCTAAGTGTTACCATGGTAAGGTGACAGAATTTTCTGATGTGATTGTCTCCTAAACCATTCTGCTGATCTACGATATTGTAGAGTTTTTATGGACTTTAAAGATGTCATTTTTTTCATTAACTTTCCAAAGATGAACTTAGTAGGCTTAAAACATACCTAGTTTGGTATGTTTTACATAATTTGTCTCTGCAAATGTGAAAGTATTTATTTACGCTCTGATGAGTGTATCTGCCCAGCTTCGACACATTTGGGGTGATGCTGTTCTCTTGCACAATTACTTCACAATGAGCTGATAGAAAGTCACTCAGAATGAATAAACTTTCTGACAACTTGGTTGGTGCAAGATTTTGTAGGCGCAGTTTTGCCTCTGACATCTGCTTGCCAAAATGTTCATGGATGAGAGGCATGCCTACATTTTTTCAGTTTTGGCCTCAGTGGAATGTAGATGTTAAGTATAGCAGAGTTGCTCCTCGCTGACTTTTGCTTAGCACATCTTTCTGGAAATAGGACACAATTCATTGTTGAAAGTTCCCACATGAAATATGCCTGTGCCAAAACTGAGTGATCCATCTGAGCTGACTTTATAGCAAGAGCTTATTAGGTGGCGTCAGAGAGATGGAAAATTTGCTGTGCTTCTGGTTTTGTGTGAGTCTTAAGATGGATTTTGTCAGTGGTTTTTCTTTTTGGCTTCACAGCCAATSTACTTCAGTTGTTCCTCCTTGCCTGCATCTGTGTGTCTTCTCTTATTCTTAAACATGTGGAAAACAATGGTGTTTATTTTGTTGACACAGGCCRCTCAACCATCCCATTACTGTGAGCTCTGTTATATTAATTACCAGGATGCCGTTACATCAATCCTGTAATCAATGTTAATGATGCCTTAAGTTTTAGTTTTCATATTTTTTAGATTCAGTACTGCTTTAGTATGTGACTGAACTTCATTAAAGTGTTAGCAAGTTCCCTTCATAGGATAGTTAGACAAAACAATCCTTTTCCAGCTTGAGAACAAGGGACGCTGTTGCAGCTTTGGGCTCAAAAAGTATAAATAATTGTGAATTGARGAGAGAAAACTGGGAGGATARGACTTCATAACCTGAAGCTGTAATTGGACAATTGACCCCAATATGTAAATGGACCAAAACTTATAAAAGTGTGAAAACTTGTGACCAGTCATCCATCTTGCATCCATCTGGGGTAGAGCCATGGCCAGGTTTTTGTACTGCCCACTGCCTTTAAASGCCTTTCAGTAAATACCTACTTTATTMATWTAACTCTGTCTAGCCTGTATTCCAGGTCAGCCTCTCTAGGCATCAGTTCCGGCACCCCAGGTGGGACAAAARGCATCTGGAAAACCAGATTACAAGAGACAGTATCTTAAGATTAGTACTGAAAAACTGGCACAATCTAACTGGTGGAGAGCCAGAGCTTTTTAAATCCAGACTTATCAGACTCTCAGAAAAAATRTGGCCAACGTATGAACTAGGTAATGATGAGACGTGGCCTGAATTTGGTAGCTTAGATAAGAAAGTAATATCAAGCTTGATGTCTCACATATGAGAAGACAAATATTTCAAAGAGTTAGAGTATGCTAGGCTTTTTCATGGTTTTCTCATGCATGGGCATGAGCAAAACCCATCAGCAAAGAAAAGAAGAACATGTATTGGTTTTAAGGAAAAAAGAGGGAAAAAGTAAAAAGGAAGAGATGATATTGAATAGCAAATGCAAAAACAAGGAGGCAGAGTGAGATCTAGTAGCTCCCATTTTGAGGGCAGGGCCAGTCATGCTCATGACCTACTATCAATACCTACTRTTGTTGTGTACTTTAATGGCTTCTTTGGCAGCCAAGATTTCTTGTTCATTGATGCYGTACTACAATTATCTTTGACTTCAATCTTTGTTGACTCTTTGTTTGGCAGTATGCACGTAACAAGAAGTTCCTTCGTTTTGAGCTGTAAAAAGCTGTATATGAAAATTATTTTTGGTTTTGAACCATGCTCCTCAGTTTACTCCTACGGAGCACGAAAACTGTGGAGGGTGACTAGTAATGTCATGATTGGTAATTTATGTAGTCAGTTTTTAGTCTTTGGCTTTTTATAGCCAGGATCTTAAGTAATCAAACTCAAAATCAGGCCTCAGTGGAAGATTTAATACCACATTTAACTTCTTTCCTCYTCTGCAATTTATTTCCTATCTTCATTTTCATCGCTTGGAATTTCTGTGTTTATTGACTACATGGTTGTAAATTTGTCCTGTGAYAAGCCCAGGAGGTCTGAACACACCATCAGATCCCTTTGATGAAGCTCTTTGGGTGCTGCCACYGTTCCCTCTCTATGGGCTTGCAGATTCTCATGAGGCTTTATGTGGAAATTTAAAGGCCATGCCAGAGATTGTCTGTTTAGAATCTGGGAGATTCTAAACTCTCCCTGCATACAATATGATCTGAACACTTCAAATGCAGCAAAGTAATGCCCATGAGAAAGGATTAATATTTTAAGAGTACATTCTCACAGGCAAGGGAGTCAGTAGCATTAGAGTTTGAAAATATTTACTTTTTGTTTTGACTAGTTTTTCTTGGAAGGAAAGGTAGCTGCAGACCAAATTTGTTTGATTGGGACTTGCATTCAGTTAACTTCRCTTAATGTGCCTGTATAAATATTTACCCCTTCTTCCTATTAATTATGCAAGCAGTAGATAACATAAGTAATGGTTCTTGAAATAGGAATACCTGATAACTATGCCTCACAGCTGTAGGAGTAGAGTTTTGAGTTAAATAAAAAGAAGTATTGCAAATTAAACAACAAATTGTCATGATAGTAGAAATCTGGAATGGCAAAAAGCTTACCCTTATATATATAACCACAATATATTTTAAAATAAATGTATACTAATTAATCGCAGTATGAAAAGATAGATGACTAAAATAGTTCACAAAGTTCTGCATTTTAACTGTGAAGGGTGCATATCAGTAGAAAGTTCATTCAGTCAAAGAATGAAAAGTTAATGAATGGAGACCCAATCACAAAATGTGGACTGAATTTTAGGAACATTTCACAAAAACTGGCAGTGGCAAAATGAATACTGCAACAGGGTAAATTTGTTCAATCAAGCAGCATATTTGTCATACTAAGAAAAAAAGAGCATGATCCCATCATCAATGTGTTTGTGGTAAAGTAAGGAAAGTTTTTAATTAAAAAAAAAAAGTGTAAAGTTGGTATTTTGAAATAGGAATTTGATGCATGCCAGAATATGTCACCTCATTTTTCATTGCACATTTCCACAGCAGAGTGGGTTAAGAAATGCTGATGGTGTCCTTTAAGTGGCTTTGCTTTCCTTCATCTGATTATGGGTAATTTTAACTTGATTTTAACTGTCACAGGAGTTGAAGAAAATAATTTTTCAGTGTTTTTCCTTCAGTGGGCTTAATGGGCTTTCCAACCTGTTACATTCTTTGCTCTTGATTGTAATATGTAGTTCAAACAAAACGAAATCATGACATACCAGCTGACAAAAAATTTTGCTTGATGGTTGAATTTTGCAGTGCTTTAGCACTTCTGCAATAACTTCTACAACGAAACAAAGGAGATAGCTGCTGTTACCTAATAGCCTCCTGTTTCTAAATACGTGCTTTGGTTATCAGGGATGTCCTGCTTGGCACCTGACAACAGATTTCATAAATCAGACACCAAAAATCACCAAGTAAGGGAGAAAGTAAGGGAGAGGAGCTCTAATTAAAGACAAATAGACAGAGAAGTCAGGATTTGCTGTAGATAAGAAGTGTCATTGTAAAAGTCTTGCTGCACTCCAAGGCAGATGAGCAGGAAGTTTACTGAGGCAAAAAATTTTACATGTCTRTATTGCATGAGCGAAGAAGGGAGATGTTACATCAAGGAAAGAGTAGGCTGGCAGTGGCAGAGAATTCCCTCTTGTTACAACCCACCCCTGAGGGTGAGGGTAACTCAGCCTCTTCTTTCCTTATAAATAAATAAATAAATAAACAAATACACACACACACTGTGCGCTCTGTGTGTGTGTGTGCCTGTGTCTGTAGTGTTTATTTTAGAACAATTTGGTTGTGATGGAAAGGATGTATATAGTGGGTTTGGTTATTTTCTCTAGAAATATAGCAATATAAAAGCATAAAAAACATTCAAGAAGAAGCATAAAGGAAGGAAAGAAAGAACAAGACTCGATAGTTACAATTTTGATAGCTGAAGTAATGGTTGCAGTGCTGATGCCCTGGGGGCAAGGGAAGCCCATAAAACACAGAGTTCAGTGGGTTAATACAACACTAAGTTCTGTGTGAGAATTCCCTGTCTGTGAGAATTCCCTGCATGTGAAAATTCTGTGTGAGAATTTGCCTCCTCTGAGAGGAGAGTTTCACACTGTCTGCTGCAACACTGCGGTCTGTTGTGATACTGTGGATCATGTGCTGGTGGGAGGCACTCAGAAATGAGTCTGGTAGCCTTTGATGGTTTATGACCCCTCCTAGGACATGGCAGCTGCCTCTCACATCAGTGGAGTGGAGCACTTCTGCTCTGTCCAAAACCCTCAGGCCCATGTRTGAATGTCCTGGTTGTTCCCTGGAGGAGAGTTTTCACACGTGAGCCAGTTGTGTAAAGGAGGACATTGGCATGATAAAAAGCAGTATTCCACCCCATGGGATCTGCTTCTTATCGACCTCTTCCCTCATCTGTCTGCAGTTTGTAGCTTCTCGGGATGAGTGGTCACCTCCTCTGCACCCTGTGGTTACTGTGTGCATCTTCAGCAAAGCACCTGCTGCTTTTTAATTATGCTTTTTATAAAGTGTCATTTAATCATTAACATTTCAGTTCCTCAAGTCTCCATAGAAATGGATATAATACAAACTTTCCCAACCCTTAGACCACCAGTATCACTTAAGAAGAATAGGAATAGGTGCCTACGCAGACAGGAAATAATGTTAAATAAAAATAGGCAGCATGAAAGGTTAAAAAAAGTCCATTTTGTGAAGTTTGGGCTTTAACTACTTAGTAGAGAGTTGTTCTACTTTCAAGGTGCTTCCAGRTAATTTCAGAAACAATAAGGTATCTACAACCTTCAGGAATATCCAGTTAGGCATTATGTGCATCCCGGGAATCTAGTGAGCATTGCTGCCAAGTCTGTTCTGCCAGCAAAGTAGAAGATACACAAAATTTTCAGTYCTCACACTGAAGCTTCAAATGCTTTTCTGTGCTAGTGGTCAGACATGCCAAGTGAATGAGTCACAAACACAAGGACCACTTAGCCAGTTTTTTTATAGTTTGTTAGAATCTCTTAGGTACTAAAATTAGCATTTAAATTCTGTTTTAGACACAAGCACATGGGTTTATTTTCAATCCTGCTGTGTTCTCATATGTTCATTTAAATTCTCTGTCTCAAACAAGCTTAAAAATACTCTGCAACACGTACAGAGAAAGTAAGTAAAAACTAATTTATGGGATTTTAAAATAAATATATCACATGAAATCTCTTATTTTCTCACTAATATTCAGAATTGGTTTTGCATAATATTTTGCCGTTTTTATTCCTTTTCTTTTTGCTATGTTCTGATTTTGGCTGGGATAGAGTTAATTTTCTTCAGAGTTGCTAGTRGAGTTCTGTGTTTTGGATTTGTGATGGAAATGCTGTTAATAATTCAGAGGTGGTTTTGTTATTTTTGAGCAGTGCTTACATAGAGCCAAAGCATTTTCAACTTCTCAATCCACCCCACTGGTGAGCAGGATGGGGGTGCACAGGGGCCTGGRAGGGGGCACAACCAGGACACTGACCCCAGCTGACCCAGAGGACAATTCAGGCCAGATGGTGTCATATTCAGCATATTCAGAGGGGGAAAGAAGAAGGAATGAAGGGCTATTTGGAGTGAAGGCATTTGCCTTACATGTCATGAGGGTTGACTTTCATGGAGATGGCTGAACAGCTGCCTGCCAAAGGGAAGCAACAAAGTGAGTCCTTGTTTTGCTCTGCTTGTGTGCATGGTTTTTGCTTTCCCTATTAAATTCTCTTTATCTCAACCCACCCCAAGTTTTCTCACTTCTATGATTCTCTACTGTTTCCCCCTGGGGGGTAGTGACTGAGTGGCTGCACAGGGTTTAGTTGACAACTGGGGATAGATTTTGATAGCCAGGGTTAAGAAGGGTGTTATGACAGATAAATATTTTCTTTTTCTGTAGTGTAGCATTTTGCTGATCTTGGGGAAGGAGGTGGCATCTTTCTTCTTAACAAGGAAGTGTCAAAGTTAGCAAACACCCAAATCCAGGACAGAAATCTGCCTCTTGCAGCTATTTGTCCCCTATGTGACTTCAGGAATAACAGTAAAAAACCATAGGCTTACTGTCAATATTTTTATGATCTCTTTCAACTCCTTCCCCTATCCCACTGGGGCATGACTGAGTGGCTGCATGGGCCTGACTTGCTGGCTGGACTTAAACCACAACATGGTTTTATAACATATATCATGAATATGTCATTATATCAAAATACGATATCGTGTCAGCCTCTGCAAACAGCCACCYGTTTCAACTCATGACTTCTTATTTGTGATCTTTGGAGATGCATGCAATATTCAATTTCCACAATGCTGAAATACCAAAACAAAGCCAACATCAAGTAAAAAGTAGCATTTGTCAGCGCAATACCAGATAGCCATGCCCAGAACTTGACTGATTAGTGGCTTTTGCTGAGTTCACTCAGTGTGAAAGGCCAAGTACTTTGCTTAGAGTAGGTAACAAAGTGGTCAGAACAGATATATGACAGCAATTTTTTTAATAGATCAAGGAGAATTTTTGAAATTCTAACCTCTTAGTGGTTGTAAACAAATGGAATGACAAATCTACCACACACATGCATTTCCTTTGTGTGCTTTTTTTAATGCATATTTTTTAATCTTACATGACAGAACTAATTACTGATTAGTGCATGGATGGTGGTCTAGCTTCTTACAACTTTTGACAGAGAAGCCTTACTCATAGAGACGCAAATAAGAAATAATTAATTTCATTATTATTAATGATGATTAATGCATTAATAAAGGCCGAAAACTGGTTGGTGAGGATGAAGAATGAATGAGCTGAGGAAATAYATTAATTCAAAATCAGTGAAAACTGAAAATTAATGAAAAGGTTTCTTTTCCTATTATGGAGAATCAGCACTCTCTAGTATTGCAAAAGAATGAAACAGGCTTGACTTAAGAAGAGTTCTGCCTATCAGAAGGTGAAAATAATGACATTATCTGAGGGGATTTTTAATCTTATTTAATATTGATCCTTCATTTTCTGCAATGAMTGTGTAGGTCAATTAATATATTGCAAGATTTATACAGTTATACTTGCAAATAATTTTGACAGGACATTATAAAAAACCTTAGTATTTCCATGGTAGAAAATAACAAAATCTTTCAGCATTCATAGATTTGTTTAATATATTTATGAGACAATAAAAGTATTATAGATGCTTCAGTGTTTTCTTTTTTCTTTTTAACTCTAGGAATTAAAACTTTAAAATTTTATCTTCCTTTTTTTTGTTGTTTTCCACTTGATGTCAGTTATATTGGGCTTGTACATGTGCTTTTGGAGCTGATGAGGTGTTTGAGAGCCTTTGGGTAACCTTCTATTTTATTTTCTGACACCAAACAGTTCTTTTACATTACACATTGAAGTTGCCTCCACTTCTAGCTCAATAGATATTGAATATAKAATATAACTTCTAGTCCTGTATCTGTTGAAAGATAGTGGGGTATTTTGCATTTTATCACAAGTTTCACTTTCTCAAATGTTTAAGGTTTATTTAGTCCTGTTTCAGTTTATGGCATTTTACCATTCCATCAGTCTGGTTTGTCAGAGATGCTCATAAATTTTAGAGCTTTCCATTTACTGAATTGAAATGTCTCCTCTTATACCCATTATTGGAAAGTTCTGCAAGTATTGACATGTAATAAAACCTGTTGATGTTGTAACCTTCACCAATTATAGCACACTAGTTGTCACAGCTTTCTCAAACTGATGCTGTGTTAAATACATTTATCTCAAATGAAGACTGATAAAAAAGTACTGAGCAAGAACAGACAAGGAATTCATTCCCCACATTTGAAATCCCAGACATCTGAGTATCTGAACTTGGAAATCAACAAATGACTGTCCAGAATGTCAAGGCATGAATATTAATATGTTTAGATCGTCTTCAGAGAGATTTGAAAGCTGTTTTCTTGACTGACTGTATTGTAGATATTATAAAAGCATAGGGTTTTTTACATAATAATATTAAGCCTAAAGTTACAAAACAACAGCAAATACTTGGATCATCATGAGCAGATGTAAAAATGGAGCTTTATGGCTTATACTGAAAACAGGTTTTGTTAGTATTTCTGTATATAGGAAACAGAAACTCTCAAGAAAGTAAAGATTGGAAACAGACTTTTAGGATATCTATTATTAGCCAAAATGCCTAAACAGAYGTCTAAAAGCTAAATTTCCTAAAGTAACTTAGCAAGTGCATGCTAGTGCATGCCAGCATGAAATTAAAAAAAAAGAGAAACAAAAGATTTATGTCATTTTTATAGCAGGATGTTAAAATACAATCTCTGGAATCAAGATGTACTATATGCAACTTATCATTTCTATAATCTGTTTTTAAAGAAGGGTAAATCTGTGGAAGTATTTGAGGTAGATTCTTCAGAAGAGCAAGGCCGGTGAATAGAACTACTTTAGCCACCTACCTTGAAATTTGGAGAGCTTTGTTTTTCTTTCTAAAATTTTCCTGAGTATCCCATCCTCCTTTCTGTTTTTTTCAACTTTMACTCTGTTATCCCCTACTACGAACTATAGGACATAATAAATTGATAAACAGATTCTGGGTTTTTTTTAACTCCCAAAACACCAGTCGTGAAAACTCAGAAACATCTATCTGCCAATGATACCAGAAACAAAGGATGGGTTCTGGTATGTATTCTGTTTTCCAATTATTTTCCCTCAAGTTCTGACATCCTAAGGCATGTCAAACCATTTCTTAGTTTCCTAAAATGACCCAGTGTTAAAACTTAAAACAGTTGGAGGTTTTGTTTGGGTTTTTTTTTTTAAGATTCATGGAAGGAAAGCTCAAAATTAACTGCGCATAAAATAATCTAATTTAAAAGTTTAATGAAATATTATATTTACTTTTTTGCTAAATGTATGTTCTGTTTCCTGTTTTTATATTGCATGTTTAGGAACTCCTGYAGTGAGATATTAAGTGTACTAAAACATAGAAAGACTAAAGGGGTCAATTCTTTTGTCCTTTTAAAGAAGGACAAAACTGCCAACGGGTTTCTGCTTATACAGAGGTCTCAGAAAATTGAATGAAGGAAGATATTAAATACCTACCAGTCTGAGAAATACCCTGCACAATCAAACTGATGTGTACCTTTGCAATCTCGGTCAGCCATGGAGGCAGTGGAGAGATGAGCAGGTCTGTCATTGGGATGCTCAGAAATGGAGGTGGGCCAAAAATTAAACTTTTTGAACTTTGAAAATAGCGCAGCAAGACCCTGAGATTGGCTCAGTTGGTCAGAGCATGGTGCCAATAACTGCAGAGTTGTGGGTTCAACCCCCATAGAATTGAAGTCAATAATGCTTGTGGGTCCCTCCAAACCCAGAATATTCTCTGTTTGTGTCTTTGTTCCTAAACAAACATCTGGGGCAGAGGTGAAGCAGACCAACAATTTCTGTGTATGTTTAATACACTCCATAAATATGCTGTATGCCTGTAGTCCGTAGTGTAAGAATACATGCCATTCCCCCTATGGATCTTCAGAGCAAACTGCAACAGAGACCTGACAGAAGTTCTTTCCTGTGAAGCATGTAGTTATTGGACTATATAATTTTCACAAAAGTGGATTTTGAGAACATCTTAAGTTCTGGCTGCTGTGCCATGGTATCATTGCTCATGCAAACTTGGGCTGTTTTATGTTAAGTAACTACATTGTCAAGACATATCAAAATTATTTCAAATTTTAAATGATTTTTTGTTGATAATTTCTAAAATCAATCTGATCATTATGAACATGAACAATYTCATGAAGCTGTATGAGAGCTCTGCTGCTAGCTACCCCTTGAAAGAACTGGCATGGTTTGGTAGGCTACCACTTTAATCTAACAGTTCTTCTGCCATTCCATTCAGGTGATAAAACYAAAAGAAAATGAAAGTTCAAATAAATTTTCCTGCATTTTATTTCACTAAAGCTTTTGAAAAACTGGCTGTAATGGATTCAGTCCTAAAGTTATGTTGGAAGAAATATGAAATTTGCCTTAATGAATTAATCAAAATCAAGTGAAATCAGAGCTCATGAGTTACTTATAAAAGCTATCTGAAAATGRGTAAATTGCCTGTAATGCATGCATAAGCATTTTCTCCAAGTCCATGATATGCTGATGTCATGTTTGCTCAGATTTTTGCCACATAGTGCTCCCTGCATTGTTATCACTGACCATTGTTTAYCTATATGTCATTGTAATGATAAATGCCTTTAACATATCCTATATTGTCTGCAGCAGCTTGGTGAGTCATGGTAAATRATGATATGCTGACATCCTGTTTGTTTGGGGTTTTTTTAAGTAGAGCTATGCCAGTTTGAAATTACAAAATCACTTGTCCTTGGGGTTCATATAAAAATGCCATTTAAATATTTACATTTATTTGAAATAAAAAAGTACATTGATAAATGCAGACAGATGACGATACCAAGTGAATAAGAAAACATTGCAGAATGTGGCTAATAGCTCCAAGTATCCTTGGAGATTCCAATTATTTTTAGATTAAAATTACTTTGTGAAAAATATTCAATTCTAAGTAAAACGTGTGAAAATCAGGCAAAATGCTAATATGAATATTTCATGTAGTAAAATTAATTTCCACTCAAGGACTAACCATCATCCATCTGCCAGAGGGATAAGTAGTCTTTGTATACAAAATCATTTGCAAATTAAGTTGCCTAACATACTGAATTTTTCTCCTTTTAGAAAAAAAAGGATAGTAATTGAAATTCAGTTTCTTTGTGAGCAGAAAACTGCTTTATTTGCAAATCAAGAAAATTTAGTTTTCTGAAATAATCAATATTTACGCACCTAAATAGTCACCTTTATGGTACAATATTGTGGATGTGCAATAAATCCTGAAACAGTCATTGTTAATAAATGGTAACAACGGAATTCTGTCCCAGTATAAGTTTTGAGCAAGAGCTGTCATAGTAGCAAACCAGATGATCTTAGTGAGGTCTGTAACTACTCTTTTCTCTTTTATCCCAACAGAAGAAACTGAGAAGTCTGGACAACTTAGAAGCGTCTGTGATGAGCATTTTTGGACGTGTTCATAGGCAGAGCAGATGTGCAGAGCAGGTGAATCATTGCCACTCAGATTTTTGCCAGATAGTGCTCCCTGCRTTGTTATCATTGACCATTGTTTATCTACATATCATTTTAATGATAAATGCCTTTAACATATCCTATATTGTCTCCAGTAGCTTGCTGAGTCATGGTAAATAAGCAATGAATCTCCATGCAATAGTTTTGAAAATGTTCCTTTGTGTGTGCTTCTGTAACATTCATTTGGAAACTTTCATTAATAATTGTTCTATGGAGTTCAATGCAAGCAGTAACAGAAATCAGTTAATATATTGAATTGAAACCTAGGATCAGTAAGTAAGAATTAATGTGAACTGTGCTCCAGCAGAGCAAACCAAAAAGTTATGTAGTATTTAGGGAAGGACTGGCCTATCTTAGAGAATATGCAGAAGGGAAGTAGAGAAAATCAAATCCATGTGATTACATGGATATTCAGGGTATTTGTCTTCACAAAATCAAAGAGCAAAAACCAGGATCCAGAACACTGTATATGAATAACAATATTCTGGTAAATACTTCTGTGCATTCTCAAGAATGTGTTTTTAATTCCATTTACAGAAACATTTCAGTCACCAGCATGCAAATTTCTCCAGTGGAGGGAGGACCATAAATGAGTTGTGTTTATTTCCATTGGAACAAGAGAATCTAGAACAAAAATTTTCACAGAGAAAAAAGCAATTTTCAGAACTGCTAAAAGCTCATTGATCAAACCGAATGAGTAATAAATCTACAAAATAACSAACAGTGTAGGCTCTATTATCTTATATCTGCAGCTGTCAAAGTCATCAGGAAACAATTAGCCATTGGATGCAGCAATATTTTGCAGAATTATTATTCACTTCCCACTTCAGAATACTGCATTCAGCTGGTCACACATTAACCCACAGCTGGTTTGCAGGAGATGTGCAAGTTTTTTAATTTAAGATAAATGAGTTAATAAAAAGCTTGACTACATTAAAAAAAAAAAAAAAAAAAAA
>QVAJ01000222.1:880322-894283 GCA_003546035.1 Mixornis gularis | reverse complement strand
AGGAGAAATATGTAATCATTCTAAAAATATACATTGTTTACATGAAGCTGCATGAGAATCTGCAGTACAAAGTTACAAGCACTCAAAAGCAAGAAAACCTAGGGTGACAGAAGACTAGTGGAAGGTGAATTGAAATGTCCCTTTTTTTTTTTTACACAAACAACCCTGCACTGTCTTGAACTGCAACACATATAAGACATGGCACCATTTAGTCCTATTGTACAGTACTAAATCRAAGAGCTAAAGACACTTGATGGACTGGATTTGCATAAATATAAACAGACATTTAAGAAATTTCCATAGATGAATGTGTAGAGACAAATCTCTTCTAACTAATTTGTGCAAGGAAATTGATAAGAAGCTGTGAACTAAAAGGAAAAGTATAATACCTCATTTGTCTTAACTAAATGTGTGGACAATAAGAAGCTCTGGCAGTGGTGCAGGAAGTGTCGTGGGATGTTTTCTAATCAGCATGATTATTCTTACCTTAGCTAAAAAATAATATGGGATTTGCTTCTCAGAGGCTCTTAATGCCCTTCAGCTTCACTTGCAAGCTCTTCCATATGGCAATTTCTCTATGCATAAAATCCATCTTGCTTTTCCTGGAGAGAGAAATCCAGACCTCCTGGATCTACTGTCTTTAGGCTGAACCTTACTGACCCTCTGCAGATGGAATCTGGATTTTAAATCTCTTGGTCGCTGTGGTTATTCTTTATGCAACTTCTGTGACAGCTCATGATAATGTAATTTAATATGACCTGCAGCTATACTTGYTGTCTGTAAATCAGACATGTTAGATGCCTAGTATTAATTCTGGYGTGTAAACAAAATTTCATTAGGGAAATTACTGCACATTTTAGGCATAAATTAGTATTGCACCTTTAAAGATTATGTTAGGCAAATTATTTTCGGGTCACTCACAAAATTCTTAGAAAAAGGCATTATTATTTAAACACATTATTTAAGTCATGCTAAGAAACAATAAATCCAAATTCTCCTAGCATAAGTATGATGCAAAGGCTGCATTTAGATCAGTTCTTACAGAAGAACCAAGCACATGAAGCTAAAAAGATGATAAATACTATACCCTGTGTTACTATTCATGGAGGTATTCAAATTGCAGAGGTCTGATATGATTAGAACTCTGGAACTGGATGGCCAAAACAGAACACCAATTCTGCAAATAAATGTCTTTGCGTACCTTTAAGGTAGAATAGCAGTGATACCACTGTCATTTTCTTTCTCATCTGCTGTTAAAAGAAGAAATCTGCAAACAAGGAGAAGAAAGGTAGCTTGAGAAAGCAGAACACTGGTGTTCTGATAATCAATGAAAGTCTTCTAGTGGCTGCTGGCTAAACCTGGCACTGGAAAATTGCAAAAGGTTCCAAGTGACCTCTTAAATATGCACCCCAAGCATGTTTTGTGTATTTAAATCAAGAGATTCTTWAAAAAATCTTTTTAAAGTTCATTATTTAGGTAGTATCTTATTGGTAAAATTATACATGGAGAATAATTTTCCTGATTAAAGCTAAAATATATTGTATGGCTATGCAATCATTTGCTGATTTGAAACATTGCTTTGTATTGTGTTTAGTTGTGRCCTTGCATTGTTCTGAGTTACATGGAGCTTGAACACATTAGAATGACTGAAGTTGTTTCCTGGACACTTCTGACATTTGGTTTRTCAAAGAGAGAATGAGAGACTAAGAAAAAAATGTTATTCAAAATTTGATATGAATAATTTAATTTTTAATAATTTTCCACCAAAGATGGCACAAATCAGGTATGTTTCTCACATCTTTCTAAATCATTTTTTTATTGGAAAAATATCCTTAACAGAGATCTGTGGGATTCCAATAACCAAACACGCATTTAACAYATCCGATTTACATTCTTTGGGATTGGACGGTACAATGTTCTGAGACTTTTTTGTCTAACAAGTACTTGTCCTCTTTTCATCATTTGTGAAGGTTAGTTTCACATGCAACCTATCAGGTAAGGTGGCAGGGATATTTGGATGAGGAAGAGTCCAAGAAGAAAAAAGGGTCTGAACCTCTGTTTAGGGTAAAAACCTTGACTCCCTGAAGGTCATAAAAACATTTGCATCTTACGCGTCCAAATCTGCAGCAGATTATTTTTTTCTTTGTAAACCTTGCTGGGATATTAAGGAGAAATTATTTTAAATGGGTWTTATGATCACAGATTCTAAATCAACCAATTCTTCTGGATGGTTCAAAATATCATATATAAAAAGAGATTATTTTGAATTAAGGAATTACATGATCCAAGAGACCAACTTCTGACACCTTTCCTCCTTACATCAGAAGCAGTACATGACAAGAATATAGAGAATGACCACATTAGGTGCAATGGTATAACAGTGGTGCCAGGAGCATGCTCTGTTGTGCTTCAGTGAAATAATAATTGTTAGAAGATGCATTTCAGGAATTTTTACTACTATTGGTTGTTTCATGTGGGAGAAACAATTAAAAAAACAAACMAAAAAATTATTGTCTCACCCATATGACTCCTCCAAAATATAAGACTTGTTTTGGTACCCTTTAATAGGACAAGTTGTGTCTTTAAGACACAGCTTTTTGCTTACCAACATTCTSTGAAAGCCACCCAGCACTACTGAAGTAGTGTTTTAAAACAATTTTTGTCTTTTAGTGATTTATTTATTTTCYGTTGAAGAAATCACTTTCAGTTATGGTCTTTGGAGAAATACTTGCTTATGTAATATTTTTTCCCCCAGTTTTAGTACCAATTTTTTTTCTACTTTGCATTGAGTCAGTCTGAATGTACTCTCAAGCAGTTCACCAGACTGGTTTTCATGTTTTGCATTAGAAAATAAGAATATGTGTCAGAATAGATATTAAGAAGAACTCCACATTTCTTGAAAACTTGTATTTGACTTCTTCAAAAGAAGGGGGTTCAAAAAAGAAATATATGTTCTTGAGGGTAAAATTTATGTCATTAAATAACCTTTTCATGTAAAGAAATTCCCATTCCTGTTGTGTGTCCAACAAGGAATTCGCATCAATTGTAATTTATTAGTAAATTATAGTACCATAGTATCAGCTTCACCCTCAGCAAAATGAAATACTTTTCTTACACAAATAAACTTTTTGCTTCCGACTTCATAAAAAATATTTCAATAAGAGTAACATTGGCAACAACAACAACAACAACAACAACAACAACAACAAAAGAGGTGTGATTTTATAAGGTTCATTTTAGCCAAACTAAACAATATGGTTGATTTTTGAATACCTCCAATTTATTTCTGAATACCTCCAATTTATTTCTGACTTTTGTCTTAAAACATTAAACTTTTTTTGCACCTCCTTTCTCCCCAGAGAAATGCATTTACAATTATCCTCTGTAAATAACATTATTAGCAACAAATAAACTTTAATGGAACCTCTTGAATATTCAAACTTAGTGGTTTCCAAATCTCATGTTTAATATATTTGAGGGATGTATCTAGAGAAAAAATGTATCAGGCAAAACTTCAGTTTTTATCTGGTCTGAGTGGGTAAAGTAAAGTGGACCATGAAATTATGATTTGAGCTAAAGAAACAGATGTGGTCCCATCAAATTATTGTTTTGTGTTTATTTAGYGCCTGAGTAGAAGAAAATTTTCACTCAGGCAGTTTATATGTACAAAGCCACATTTTAAAATGAGATTTGATATCCAAAGTCACTTAGGAATTTCTAAAAAAATACTTCGTACATCCACAATCTGTAACATGAATGAGATTGTTAGGAGCAGGCTGAGTTACAATGCACATAATGGCACGCTCAGAGGTCTTAGTCTTATTCAAACTTTCCTGTGAAACTACCTAAAACTGTTGAAAACTAGCAAGGAAAAAGAGSACTACTACACTCATGCAATTTTTACACAGTGATGTAATCTTTTAAATTTTTATACTTGTTTGTGTATAAAAGCACACATTTGTTTTTAATTAACACAAAAATTGTTGCAGTAATATGGAACCTGTTTTTGTCAGTGAATATTTCTACAACATTTTAGAGGACAAAGAGGTATTATACACTAATTCACTTTGTATGTCACAGATTTTCTGTTTCACATTGCTTTTAAACCTGGAATGTAGTTCTGATTTAGTACTTGATCTTGCATARCATAATGGAAATATATATRTATATATATATGAACAGAAAATTGCTGGGAATTTTGCCTCACAAAGGTTAACAAATAATGGCAGGTATTGTTAAAGCATCTGCCAAACTGARTATATCAGAACTAACAAGGGAATTGCCAGAGAAAGAAAAATATGGACAACACAAAATAATAAAATTAAGTAAATGGGCCAAAGGAAAAATAAAAAACAAAACAATCCATGTTTTGATACTTTAGATCTATTGCAGAATACTCTTGGACAAAGAGAAAATCTGCTGATTCCTGATGTCAGAAGTTCCACAGTGATGTTGCACAGGATTTGATTGACCGTCATTTCTCATACACAGAAGCACCGTTTCTAGGTAAAGTTTTTGAAATACATGAAACAAATATCTCAGTGTTATAGCAACAGTTTATTAACACCAGGCAACAGACTTGTCCTTTTATACTTTTCATTTTTTTCTTGCTATTTTTAATCTTTAACATGCAGAAACAAACTTGGTAATTATGTGTCAAAAATATAGAAAACAAACCCCAAGTCAAGTTCAATGCATGGCATATATGTATCTATAATTGCTACCATATATGAAAAATTAAAAGACAATGACTTGGAAAATAAAATATTCTGGAGGAGGTAGGACAGGTACCCATCAGGTTGCATAAACATTTGTTACTTGTGAGAATTCAGAGCATAAATTTGGTGCTGACATTCACATAGGGTTTTTCATAAACTGATTCCACTGGTTGCTCTGCTGAGACAAAGCTCATGCATCTTTTTCAGGTTTCCATTTGTATTTAAGTTATGGATTTTGAGACTTCCTAAAGAAAAATTGGATTTTGTCTGTGTAATTTCCTCTAGGAATTCAAGCCATGACCTGAGGCTATTTCAGTGAAGAACCTCAGAGTATCTCTTTCAGCTTTAAACCATTTTTTCCCCCATATATTTGCACATGAAAACATCCCATTTTAAGGTGATTCTTATAGTTTTTCCAAAATAGATAAGGAAATTCTTTTTTTTCTTTGTGTGTAATCTCACTAAGATATTACTTGATTTCAAGATTGTTTTCAGAAGTCTTTTGCAGGCAATAACTGTGTGTCCCTGAAGTTTCATCAGATCCTTGATTTACAGCAAGAACTGCTTTTGGTAATCTGTACTGACCATTCTAGTTATCTCYGACAACACCTATTGATGATTCCTTATTACCCACAGAAATTTAGTTATGATATGAATAAAGCTGCCTGTGTCCTAGGATGTTTTGTATGCTTTTGGCTTTTCATTTTGGTCCTGATATGCTCATCCTGTCTAGTTGTATTTTATGTTAAATGATACCATTTATATGTTCAGCACTCTAAATAACTGTTATTTGAACCACTATCTGAAACTTAAAGGTATGAGTAGAGGCCATAACTTATATTCTTGGCAAATGTGAAGTTATGCTGCTAATATTATATTCAGGCATGACTCTAACCATATTTTCAGTAATGTACCTTGTACCTTGAGCAATGGAGCCAACAGAAACTTAGAACTTCCTGATCTACCAGATCTTGAATTTTTCTTTTTACTTTTTCTCTAAACAAATAAGTACAAATAAGTAGCTCATGCTGTTAGGAAAAAAATATTTTCCAAATCCAGGGGTCATTTATGACATTGCTCTTTAGCTTTAAACAACAGATTACATARCCACAATTGTTGATTCAAGCTTTCTTTGTTAATTTTGGTAGACTATACCTGCTTGTTGTAATAATCTTGATACGGACTCAATTCAGAAAATTTCAGAAAATAACTGGTTTTTAGTTGCTGTAAAACCTTGTGGTGTAGTGTTATTACTCTGAATGAAGTRTATTTCAGAGCAAGCTGATCCTAACAGCTCATTAACTTATTTGGTTTTTGCAAAATGTCTGTGCTAATGATTCAAAATCCTCCATGGCATAGTAAGCCTTTGGAAGGGAAAGCTGCTTGTCAGCAGATGCTCTGTCAGACTCCTTCTCTTTCTGGGCTGTGCAAAACCCCCAAACTTTTGTTTAAATATCAGTATGTGTTGAGTTTGATTTTTTWTTTTTAAATTCTTCTGTACTTGCAGTTGTCCACAATGAAGCATGAGACTCCTGGATTTTATGACTATTATACATTTTCTATTCATATTTCTTATATAAAAATATTTATTATATCTTTTATATCTATTATATTTTTCTAACATAATATTTCTTGTTACTGATTTTGACTCATTTGAGGAAGGTTTTAATATTCAGTGTTATTTTTATATGTATTTCAATTTTAGCCTTACCTTTTTTTAAAGAGGTCTATGGTCATTTTCAGAATAAAGTCCTTGAGGTTATTTCCATAACAAATACCTGCTATAACTATGCTAGATTAGAGCAGCATAACTAGATTTTTAGCAAGAGAATTCACTTTTATACAGCAGTATTTAACAGATACATTCATCATGTCTTCTATGCACAAAAACAAAATAAAACTTGAAAGGATGAGCATTTGCCTGTGTTATAAMCAAAAGGCTTTACTCTTTCATGCTATTCATAATTCTCCATATTCTTGAAAACAAGTGATCACTCAGCAGTCAGACCATCTTACAGTTGACAGTACTACAAATTGGTTTCACAGGGTAAGTCCTCAACRAAAGAAAATTACTCCTCTTAGAAGAAGTTCAGAAAATCTTCAATTTGATATATATGATTCTGGATAGTATATTACTTTTTCAAAAACTCACATTTGTCATGAAGTCCATAATTTTCTGTATGAGTTAAGTCAACGTATAATTAATTAATTTGAGTCAATTTGCCATATTCTTTCTAGACTTTTTATAGTGTCTACCATATTGTCTTTTTTTCTGTACTAACTTGTTAAAACTTTTACCTTATAGCTCATGTTTTCCATTAGAAATTGGATTTCCCCCTCTCCCTGCTTCTCTAAATCTTGTGAAGAAAACACATATATTACAGGCATGAGAGYTTTTTTCATTGAAATTTGGGGTATTAATGGAAACAATTTGAAAGAGTAATGGGAATTATATATACTATGAAATTTCATTTATTCTGATACTTAATTTAAAAACAGGTCTTCAGAGGAAAACTGATTCTGGTCTTGCTTACACATTAATTGGGAAAAATTCAACATAAAATTATACATTTTGAAAAAAAATCTATATTTAGTCTCTTTTTAATGATACTCTAGAGCAATTAAACTGAAAAAAAAATGCTTATAACCACTCTAAAAGCCATGCCTGATGGAGTTTAGTGGTCAGAGCAAGCTCTAGCTTGTAAAAATCACATCCTAATTTATCAGTATTCTCAGGGGTCTTCTACATAGCTACTGCATGGCACATGCCATGGTTATTTTAGTTTTTTACACAGTGTATCAGTCCTTTTCCCTACTAGCTGTGCTTCAAAAATCTTAGATATTTCAGCTAGAACAATTTCTCCCTGTGGGTTACAAAACAGAGGTTAAAAACCACAAGTGGTTCCACTCTGTTTAGAATGCCTATTCATCACCTTTATTCCCCAAACTCTGTGATGGCTGACTCTTTCACTTTATTAGTCCCTCCAGGAGAAGAATCAGATCATAAACTGTCACAATTATTTCAGACAGAATTTACTGGAGAA
The DNA here is from genome assembly GCA_003546035.1 of Mixornis gularis. Lineage (NCBI taxonomy): Eukaryota > Metazoa > Chordata > Aves > Passeriformes > Timaliidae > Mixornis > Mixornis gularis. The sequence goes on along the minus strand of QVAJ01000222.1, from coordinate 886,521 downwards.
TGTGGTTGSAGCATCAGAAGTAGATGAGGAGAAATAGAAAGATCTTAAGCATTAGTTAAATAAATGGTAAAAGAGCCTTTATCTCCTCTGGCACAGAAGTTAGCCACCAGAGGAATATTCTTYAAATGCATAGTTAAAGCAACATACATATTCATGTCAATGTTATTTTGTGATCACAGACACACCATGAAACAACATGAACAGGTATTTATTCCAAGCAGTTATTTACTTGCTAYTTCTACTCTGAACCCTGAACTTCCCCTATAAATTAATTTTTAATAACGTTTTTCTGATTTTAGTTGGTTCTTTTGATTTTTCTTTCCACGCAATTAACATGGGCATGTAACCCAATATGCTGGTTCATTGCATTTGTTTTTAGCATAAAAAAGTGGTGCTCTAAAGAACCAATAAGCTGAAACTTTGGAATATATTATTTCAGTAGAGGATTTTGTGAGGAAGCTAGCCACTTCAGATTAAGATATAGATCAGACTGCATTTCAGAAGAGCAGTTTTTCAATCATAATATTAATTTTGTGTGAGGGATATTTCATCTTATTTGATATTTTTTGCAAGCAATGTATAATCTAGGTGTTCAAATAGGRATGGAATTCATATTAATACCATCAGCTGAAGTGTGCAGCTGTCTGAGTAACTAGTAATCAACCTCTGTAGAGCTGTGTCTCTCTGGTTTCCTCACAGACATTTCTAGAAAGATCTTGCTTTTATTTTGCTTGGAATTCCTGTTTTCCTGGTTTGATGTGGCTTCATGTGTTTGAGTGTCACTGGTGTTTGATTTTAATGGATTTTAGGCCACCTTCCATAAAAGGAAAGGATTAATTGTTCTACTTTTAAAAATAAACCAAGTAACTATTAGTTATTGAAGTAATTTAAATCATGTGATAAAATATGTATTTTGAATATTAATTGAAAAACTATCCTCATGTTCTACAGATGCATCTATGTGCCTAAAAAGAAGGTGCTAAATATGTCCTTGGGATAAATGCATTTTACTAAGAGTATTTGAGCTTAAAAAGAGTATTGTAAAAGCTACTTAAGTAGATATGATTTTAATCATTGTATGTTGTCCCTTCCCTCAAGGGAGCCAACAGCTCTTGCCAGTTTAGTGGTGTTGGAAAAACTTGCTGAGTATCCCTCCCASTCCTGTGTCCAAGCCAATTTTGATGAAGATGCTGAAGAGCACRGGGCCAAGGATGGAGCCATGCAGAACCCCACCAGTGACAGGTCTCCAGTCTGATGTCACCCCTTTCACTGATGTCACCCTTTGTGCCTCACCAGTGAGCCAGGTGCTCACTCATGACATGATGTGTTTATCTGTGTTTATCTGTAGCTGTGTGTTGGATATTCTATTCAGAGGGATCCTGGGAGGGACTGTGTCAAAAGCTTTGCTGAAATTGAGCAACTTCTCTTGATTGACAAGGTGGATTACCGTGTCATAAAAGGAAATCAGATTTAACAAGCAAGATTCTAATTCCATCAGAGCTTTAGGTCTCCTGAGCTGGTCTCTGGCTACAAAAAAACATCTTTGTACTCTTTCAGGCTAAATAAAATGAACTTTTATTTTTCTGATCTCTCCCCCATCCTCCTGGAAAGCAGTGCATGCATGGCTGCATGATCTTTAGATGACAACTGGATTCAAAATATGACATCCTGGGTTAGGAAGAGAAGCTCATTGACAGCTGAATATTTCTTCCTCTGTAGTGTAACATTTTGTTCATCTTGGGAAAAAGGAGGACATTTTCCTKTTGATCTAGGAAGTTATGAAGTTCGCAAAAATCCAACCTTGGGCAAGCATTTGCTTCTTGCAGCTGATCATTACCTGTGTGACTTTGAAGTGAATCACAAACTTCCTGTTAAGATCTTTATTTAAAGTCTGATTYGAGAATTGACAGAAGGCCAAGCCATAGGAGTAGCTGATGAGAGAGCAGCCTAATTAGGTTCTCAAGGTTCCTTCAAAAAGTATATTAAGTGAAAAATGTATGATGGCCTCTTTGGTGACTTTGTCTAAGATTTTATCTTTTACTTGTGTCCTAATTAAGTGGGACTAGAAATATGTGTGATGACCTAAATCAAACTTTACGAGAAAGCAAAAGTTTCAAAAAGGTTTGAAAGGCAAATGGAAGAACTGCATTTTGAAGTACTGAACAATGATAGAATTGGCATTTCCTTTGTCTCCTGGGTGATATGGTGCCCAGGGGCCCTTGTGGCACGGCGGAGCCWMKCCCTCAGGGGTATATAAGGGGGCGCAGGGCCCTGCGCTGYCCAGTCCCAGGAGAGCCTCTCGCTCAGCAGGAMSCCGCTCTCGGGACCCCCTTCTGCRTTGCAGGAGACCAGACATGGAGGAGGAGAATTTGAATCTGGGGATGCTGTACCCTGGAGATGCTGGTAAGGATGAGGAAGGGCCCCAAGGGGTAGCCTGCATTGTGCAGGAGCTGTCCCCAGCAGCAGATACCAGCAGCTACCAGGAAGGATCACAGTGGGAAGCCTGCATTGGGCAGAAGCTGTCCCTAGAAGAAGTGGATATCTACCACATGCTGTCTCTTTGGGATGAATGCTTTGAAGAAGAGCTGTCCCAGAGTGATGTTGGCAGTTACCCAGAAGCCTCGGATTGGGAACAATCCACTGGCCAAGAGCTTTTCCAAGTGGAAGACTCTATTGGCCAGAAGATTTCCGGAGGGAAGAGAAGGAGACCCCCCATGCAGTCCAGCTGGGAAAGTGGCAGTCACCAAGACCTCGTGGCTGGGAAGAGAGCATCGGGGACAAGGCCTTGCTGGACGAGGATGACGAGTGGGATGACGTCAGTGTCCTGGAGCTCTGTGAGGACGAAGAGCCGGAGCGAAGACTGGCAGGGTTGGCGGGAGGCGGGTTCCTCGTGCCTGTCCCCTGCGAGGCTTGGGTTGAGGACGGGGCATCTGAGCCGTGCCCCTGGGGGCTGCTCTGTGCCTGGCCTCCCCACATGGAAGCCCTGGCCTCCAGAGGACACACATTGCCTCGTGCCGTCCAGGAGCAGGTGCCAGAGGCCGGCACCCTCAGCCAGCAGCCGGCCCCCCCGCAAGGAAACTCTCTCCCGGCTCCGGCGGGCGCTGCGGGCGCTGTGCGGCCTCTTCCGCTTCTCCTGCCGGGCCCCACAGCCCCAGGATTAGCGCTGACCAGGACGCCGCTGCACACTGCAGGACTGCAACAAATCCAACAAACAAACAAACAAACAAACAAACAAACCACCCCCAAAAAACCCCAAAACCCAAAAAACCCTAAAAAACAACCCAACCCCCCTCATACCAAACTCCCAAAAACCTGCCAAAGGGAACACAAAAAGCAATAGAATAAGAATAGGAATAAGAAGTAGACAATGAAGAAGATGAAGAAACAGTAGCAAGAAATAAAAGTGGTTATTTTTAAAATTAAAATATATTTTAAATTTTTTTAATAGAATTTATTTTATTGGTGGCATTTTTTGCATTTATTATTTTTCCTTCTTATCACTCAGTTATTGTAATTAACTGCTTATGAAGATTTGCAAAATAAAGTCTTTTGCTAATGATATACAGAGGCTTCTGTATGATTTTAAACACAGAAATAACCCTACTGACTTCAAGAAGAGTGAGTCATATGTGTTAAGATTTGAATTTTGATTAGGAGTGCGCTTCTGAAAACAACTTTCTGATAGTTACTGGCTTTGTTGCTCTACATTTTCACACAGCCTTAAGTGCATGCACTTGCTTCCTTGTGTAGGATATGGAATTAGATGATAGATTTTAGGGATTCATTTAAGATAAAATCAAAAGAAATACTGAAAATTTGTGGAATACACTGGTGTTAAATTTTGCTTCAGTTTTTATACTACTGACCCCATTAGTTTTTCTCTCCTAAACTGATCTCTGTGGTATGTTTTTTCTATATTTCAAAATTGTTTTTTTAAGATGCTCCATAAAAATGATGGAGTTYTGACCTGGACTTTGAAGAAACAGAGGATAAAATTAGTCTGATTAGCCAAAAATTTAAAATAATAATAAAAAAGTATCTTATGTTGCCCTATTTTAACTGTGTGTAAATAACATGGTTACTACATCTCTAAGTATGTCCAGGAAAGAGAGGGGAAAAAATGTAACATAATTTCAGACACTATGGGTCCATAGGGATTTATTTTACTTCAGTGATTTGATGACAGATTTATTTGTTTCAAAGCAAAAATTATTACATRCTATAGTTTAGAAAGGCTAGCCTGACAAAATGCAATAAAAAAAATTGTCCCTTGTCTATTTTTTCAACTATTTCTTATTATTTCAATTATTTCTTATTTAACTATAAAACTGAAATTAGTTAAATTGAGTGTGAATTGACAAAACAGCCAAATTTGGAAGAAATAGCTGGATCTCAGTGTGTGTGTGTATAAAACAAGAACTAAAGAATGAGTCTGACAGCATACAATCATTATAGAAATGTCACATTAAACTGTTAAGAAAAGTGGAAATTTTTAAACAGCTTCAGTAATTTATTGCTTTCCAGTGAACTTTCAGGCATGCACAAAAAGACATTTTYTCAATTTCTTTTAAATTGCTAGGCTCAATGTTGAATATTTTGTGTAACTATCATGATGTAATACATGCAAGAACTCAGGTTTTTCTACCCATATATTTATAGCCCATGTATTTAGGCTGAAGCCCTCCAGCCTCTCCTAAAAGAGCCAGTCAAGGCTCCAGCCCTGACCACCACTATGCTGCTCAGGAGAGCTCACTCTAGTTTCCTAATGTCTCTCTGGAACTGCTGGGTACAAAATTGCACCACTCCCTCTGGACTAAAGGGAGAGAGTGGCAAGTCCTTTCCTGGTAGCCACCCCTGCTGCAACACCACACCACACCACTGGTTTGAACAGAGCTCCAGGACATTCTGCTTGTGACTATASAGCAGGTTTAATCTCATGGGCTAGAATAGAAAAATACACCTCTATGTCAAAATATACCATGGTTTCCTTACAGAGAAGACAAATCTGGCAATCAGTGATCTCATGCTTGAAAAACTTGCTGTGAAGGAGAGCACCAGCACTTGTTTCCTGTAATTTGGACAGTTAAAGCTAAGTACATAGCAGAGTGTAGGACCATAACTTTTAGAATATACCTATTGATTTTAAATCATTTTCTACCAGTATTACTGCTTGAGATTGCCAAACTTCATCCAGTTTGGCTCTGCTCGCCAAACTTCATCCATCATCAGTAATGCTAGCTGGTTTTAAAAGTCAGTGTATGGAATCCAAGTAGCATTGACCCATGCTTGTGAAAAAATTAGTGTCTTAACTACTTGGCAATGCACAATTACAACTTTTGTTGTATCCTGAGATTTCTGACAGGCTTACAGATATTTATGACATCACCATGGGTGGAGTTGGTGCCATATTCTTACATCTTGGCACAGTATGGTTTGAAGTCAAATAGCCTGCAATGGAATTTTGTGCAAAATTGACCAGCTTCCTAGTGATCCCTAGCTCAGACTTTATGTTTTCTAGAAAGCAGGTACTGTTTGCAGTGAACTAATTAACCACCTCATTTTACTAAAATCTGCTCTGTAATCTGCATGCCATCTGTTCACTTTAGTCTAGAAAAAACAAACTTAACTCAGCCTTGTAATTGTGTCACCAATCATTTTAATTTGTTCATAGTCGTCTTTTGTCTTTGAAAAAATGCATCAAAATAAACATCTGCTTGTGCAAAATGTGTTCTTGATGGTCTCACCTGAGAAGCCCTACTTAATGGATACCCTTGACATACACTCTTCAAGATAATCTATATTCTCTATGTTAATTTTGAAAAATAGTTTATGGTTGTTTCTCAGTGCCTCAGTATCAGGAGTAGTGATCTTATAACATGAGGAGAGCAGATTACTTGTATACTGTGCTAATTACAGGGCTGGTCAAGGAAWCAAATAAAGATATAGTTCTATATTAAATATTTGAAAAGCCATATTAAAAAAAAAAAAAAAGGAAGCACAGTGAGGTGATGTCCTGGGTTATAGAGTATATTCAATTTCATCTGCTGAAAAAGAGTTGGGGGTGGGTGCCTTTTGATAATGGCCCAACAGTTAATGCCAGGTAGGGCATTGTTCTTATCTTTCTTCATGATGGGCCATTACGACTCCCCAGGCTTCTTATCTTTCTCCATGATGGGCCATTAACACTCTCCCCAAGCTG